>CM052899.1:134472442-134498153 GCA_028534135.1 Potos flavus | reverse complement strand
CTACATTCCTTCACCAATGGGATCTGCAGGTATTTATTCACATAACTGTGCATGGGGTGGGGGGGGGGAAGAAGAGAATACTCTGACATTTCAAGGACTGTTAGACACAGGGTCTGAGTTCAAATTTGTTCTCTGTGACCTGAATTGTCAGGAAAAGGTAGGCAGCTATTATACCATGGGGCCAAAAAAAAAAAAAAAAAAAAAAAAAAAAAAATATATATATATATATATATATATATATATGTTTGCCATCCATAGGTGCATCTATGGGTATTTCTCTACCCAGATTTTATTGAAAACTGACAAATATAGGAGATATAACATGAGAAAGGCATGATGAGTAAGGGTGCAGGGATGAGGGCTTACTGCATATGGAACCTGGACCCTCAGAGTTTCTAAACAAAGATGGGAGACTCTAAAATGAGTAGTAGAGGAGAGAGATGATAAATATTGGTTGCAGTCCTAAGACCAACTGCAGTAAGACAACTGCTTATCATTTGTCCCATTAACCTTTTTTTTATAAGTTTCCCCAGGAATTAGAGACACATCAGAATTCCTGAGAATCTGTTCAAAGATGGGATCTATTTATTACATGAGGCAAATGGATCTTAGTGGCACAAGAAGTGAATTGCAATATATATTATAGTATTTTTTCCAGATTATCCTTAAGAGTTAGGCATTCATTCAAAAACTGCCCTGGACGAAACGCAAGTGTCTCACTTGAGGTTATCTCTTCAAGGGCAGTCCTCATTTGTTTCAGGTCAATGCAGGGGTTTGAAATCCTGACCACTTTGCTTAATATAAGGACATCTCAAATTCAGAGCTTCCTGCATAGCTTTATAACCTCCACTAATCCCGGTCTTTCTTCCCTCACTGCATAACAGGCATTGATCCTGAAAATACTCCCTAATAAACTACATGCATGCCAATCTCCATGTCAGTGTCTGTTTCCCAGGAAACACTATTTAAGACAGGGGTTATTTATTTTTACTTTCAGAATTCTTAGAATATTTTTAGACATTCTCTCATAACAATTTGGCCGAGGAGACTCTAAATGCCAAAGTTTAAATGTACAAGTCCTTCTAAAATGACCCATTCAAAACATATTTACAAAAATCTAATATTTTCTTTCACACAGAGTGTAACCAACATTGCTATAACTTTCAGGGAACAAGCATTTGAGTCTAGATTACAGTCAAAGTTAGATGCCAAACACCTTTGGTTATGCTTAACGACTGACTCCTTTGAGAAGGAAAATATGATGTACTCAGGGTTAAGTATGTCTACCCAGAATGCCTTGAGTCTTATAAAAAATGATAAAGTACAAGAAAAGGGGGGATGAGATGTTGCTAATTATACTAGAGTAAGAAAAACAAAGAAAGGATATACTCACAACTTGGGTTAGCAGACAGGGGGAGTTGTGAAACCTGAATTTTACTTCCCTGTCTTCTGTCAAAAAGCAGAATCTCAGCCTTGAAAAGTTATGATTAATGTATAATCTGAACAGAAGCTAAAGATGATTGAGGAGATAGTAAAAAAAATACTTATTATATTCTTCAGTGAATTCAATCTTCAGCTATAGAAACAATCATACCAGGCCACTGAGAAAAGCTGTAGTAAGACTATAAGCTTATTGGTAGTAATTTTTGAGTGATCATGAACCAGCTGGAAAGTTGTGAAAGAAAAGATATGGAAAAATGATATTTCAATTCTTGAAAGGGCAAAAATGATGAAAAAAATACAGACCAGTGAACCTGGAACCAGACAAAATCTTCGAACAAATTAATTAAAGAAGAGCCTGTAAATGATTTGGAAAGGGGAGTAGTCATAGCTAGGCATGAAACATGCTAGACTGACATCAATTCCCTTATTGATTCACATTTAGGATGACAGATCAGGTGGATGATAGACATAGAGTATTTTAGAATTTCAACAGGACAGTAACAACGTTTCATGGTATCTTATATACAAGATGAAATCCATGAGCTGCATGATGGTGAAGTGTGAATCTCTATATAAAAGGAATATGGACAATATACTGAGGTCACCTGCCAAGAAAATCCAGAGCACAATGGCCCAAGCTCCATCCACCACAAAGATGAAGGACATATTTTTAAATATATTTGCACAATGATATACATGACCCACATGTAACCTTTAAAAATAATAAGAAATTGAAAAAGTGACAAAAATTAGAAATCCAAAAGACTTCTGTACATTATCAGCATAAGATTAACCCAGCAAGATGAGATTATAAATAAAAACACACGTTTAAGTGGGAACATTCCAGGATAAGAACACTGACTTCTGCCACTATTCATGTGAAAGACACTGAGGTTTCATTCAGTTGATGACTGGAAGTATTCACCAAATCAGAAGGAAGAAGCATTCCAAAAGGGTAATTCGCAGGTCTATTACATTAATGAATTATTATATAAGTTAACAGAAAAGCAAAGAGGCACTGGCATTAAACAACATCTATTCTATGCCACATACTATATTAATTATACCAGAACAGGAGAGGTTGGGTGGCTCAGTAGGTTAAGCATCTGCCTTTGGCTCAGGTCATGATCTCTGGATCCTGGGATTAAGTCCTACATGGGGCTCCCTGCTCAGCAGGGGAGTCTGCTACTCCTTCTGCCCTTCCCCTCCACTTGTGCTCTTTCTCTCTCTCCCTCTCAAATGAATAAATAACATCTTTTTAAAAATTACACCAGAACAGCCAATATTTATTTTTTCATTTAATTTTCATCATAATCCTTTGAGGTAGATAAAATTATTCTAGTTTTATAGCTGAACAAAGCAAAGCTCAAATTATTTAATAGATTTGGCTAAGCAAACTGTAAGTGGAGGTATAGTGAGGTTTAAGCAAAGTCTGTCAAACTGTAGAATTCTTGTAACTTAGAGGTCTCTAGTACAAAACTCTTAGGTTCTTAATGAAGAAACTGAAACCCATAGAAGATGTGGCTTCTATAACCTATAAGAATTGATCTCTTAGCACGTCCCTTCTTACTATTAGTGTGACTATTGTAAGACAGTCATAATTCTCTTGGTCTAGATTATAAAGGTATTTTTTTTCTTCCACTACGCAAAATTCTCTTCTCTCCACCCTCTCCTGCATAGTCTCTCTGCTCCCTTTTTCTCCACCAATGTGAATAAATACTAAAATATTAGTTAAAACAAATAAAACTGTAACATAAATGCTTATGTTCTCAACTGTTTCTAATTCACTGAGATTCTTATCCAGAGGTGAATGATTATTTCTTATTTTATTTTATTACATGCCTTAAGTACTAAGGCATCATTTTATTATGTGATGCCTTAAGTAGGCTTATTCTATATATTTTCTTTCATTTTTTAATGAAAAACCTCCACCACCCAAAGTGGAGGTTGAACTCATGGCCCTGAGATCAGGAGTCACATGCTACACAGACTGAGCCAGCCAGTTGCCCATCTATATATTTTCAATATCAAATTGAAACATCCTAATAAGCTTCCATAGATTCTTTCACATTATTTAATTGCAAATATTTTTACCAAGTAACATCACTGGGGGTTTTTCCCCTGCATCTTTATATGTTTATACACACACACGTTACTCCACAATTGTTTTGAACTTCAATTTCTTGAATTTCATCAGGATCACTATAACACAAAATCCAGTTGAAAGTGACAAGACTATCTGCGAGACCAGATACTTAATCTCCAGGACATTTGAACCTTGAGGTTGATTAAAAAAAAAAAAATGAGAACCATTTAAGCAGCTAGTCATATGACAGAGACAATCAGGTGGGTTTTCATTCTACTGGCTTGAAAGAAAATGTATCTGTAACAGAAGGCATTTATTTTTGACACAAGGTCTCTTGACTCATAAGACTATAGGCTTTAAGAAGGGTACTGCATTTATATTTGACCCCAGTCCATAACACACTCCTGCAATCATTTAACGTGGTTCCTTTGGACATTGGACTACAAAGGCCACCACTCCTTCAATTCTGGAATACTACCTAGCTTCAGGGTGCTTGACCTACAATTTCACTGTGTCATTTATTGTCTTGCCCTTGTGTTCAACCAGATATTCCTCCACTGAAGGAGGAATAACAGGCATTATAACAGCAGCATCTGTTGCCTGGCTTGCTTATAAGCAGTAAGTTTTATTTATTTATTTTGAATTTTTTCTTTAAATTCTAGTTAGTTAACATATATGGTAAAATGGGTTTCAGGTGTAGAATTTAGTGATTCATCACTTACATAGAACACCCAGTGCTCTTCATAAGTGCCCTCCTTAACACCCATCACTCATCTGGCCCATCCCCCATCCCCCTCCTCCCATCAGCCCTCAATTTGTTCTCTATCCTTGAGTCTCTTAAGGTTTGCTTCCCTCTCTTTTTTCTTTCTCTGTATTCATCTGTTTTGTTCCTTCCATTCCACATATAAGTGAAATCATATGGTATTTTTAGAACTTGAATATTTAAATTTTGCTACTTGGTAAGAATAATTTACAAAATATCTATTTATACTGTGTTTAGAGAAGCTTCTTTTACTTTGATATGGTAGAGAATCTGATTTACAATTAAACTGACGCACATTAAGGGAGTACCAAAATATTCAGATATTACATGAATAAGTAAGTCCCAGGTTTTGAGAATATAGATTAGTGGGTTGTATTAGCAACCAGTGGATTTACCATGTGTCTATAGCTTCCCAGACTATGTTCCCACAGAGGCAGTGACTTCATAAACCAAAAACGAACTGAACTATCAAACTCTTAATCCCGAAAGGATTCACATTTGGAATAGAAAGTGTGTGTTATTCACTTAAAAAAAAAAAAAAAAAAAGAATCATTAGATGCCTAAGTATAGCAGGAAAATGGAATAATTTTCCAGATCTTAAGCATGTACTATGTTTTTATTGCTGTGGCCTATGATGTTTTATTTATTGATGATTTATATTTATGAAGTTGAGTAAGATAATTCTAATCTGTTAAATATGAGTTCAATCATTTTTTCTTCGATTTATGAAAAGATGAAGCCAGAGAAGCATTTCATACTGTTTTACTTTAAAAGAAAAAGACACACACACACACACACACACACACACACACACACACACACACACACTGAAAATTTATGGTGTTTCTGCTTTCAAAATAGATTCTGATCATTTTTCAATTCTTAAATATTTCTTGCATTCTGACGTAAATTGCTTTACACAATATAAATAGTAATGCTGACTTATTACAACTTGTGTTATTCTTAACTTGCTCAGTTAACGCTCGCATGTGTACACATTAGCATAATTAGAAGTCGCTGTCCTCGACACCACATAGGAACCGTATGTGGTATTTGCTTCTGTCGCATTACCGCAGTATGTTAACAGCTGTTGTCACACAGCGTAGAAATCAATAGAAATGAAAATCTAGCTTGAGTTGTTTGAAAAGTGAAAATTATTACAGCGTATGAATGATGAGTACACAAACACAGCACTATATATAACATTCTTTACATATATGGCTGCCACTTAGTATTGATTAATGATACGAATACCCAAAATTAATTGAAGTGCCAAAGATATGGCTCATCTGTGCTAAGCTCTTAGTCCTAACAGAAACTCTCTGAGGTAGCTATTTTTGCTATTTCTTTTTTACAGATTAAAAGTCTGAAATTAATTTAAGGAATTTTTTCATGTTCAGCCAGCAAGTAAATAAATGAGTAAGATAAAAGCCAAGGTTATTGCATTTAGCATTCCTGTTCTTGAATATGTCCTCACTTTATTCTGAACAATTTCTTAAGACTCTTCATACTTAAATATTTTTAAGGAACATAAAAGAATACATATATGTGTATGTATATATGTATGTATTACATATACATAAAATAGCTACAGCAAGAAAAAACTTCAAGAAGAATGATTTAAGCTCTATGCAAAATAAGATGATTTAGAGTAAGTGTATAAATAAAATAATATAAAATCCATTCCTCTAAGTAAAGCTATGTCACAGTTGTCCCATGTACATTAGTTTAAAGCAAAAGTATTTATTTGGCACCTAGTGAGATTCTTTGGGAACAAATGAGGATGAGTCAAATAGCAGCCCTAAAATCTTACTATAATAAAAAAGATAATGTATTGCACAAAGAATACAAGAGAAGGTAATAATGAAATGCCATAAGAAAGTATGAATAAAATAAATGTGGGCATTCTAATAGGAGAGACATGTACTTGGGGGATGAAAGACAATTGCATTCAAAAAAGAAGAAAAGTGACATTTCAGCCAGCTGTGAATATGGACATTTCAAATTGGAAGGAAAAGAATGACCAAAGAGAAGAAAGCTGCATAAAGGGCCTATTTCAGTCTAACAAGATAAATTAAGGGGCATAAGGGGAAGAAATTTTAAAGAAGTCTGGAGGCTGGGAAGCAGGGGTTTGAACTTCTTTCTGTTATTAGTGGGAAATCCTATGAAGATGTTTTTACAGGAAATGAACACGTTCAGAATTATACATTAGGCCAGCAGTGTGTAAAAAAAGATCAGGGTTGAGAATGTCTGAAGCTTACCTAGTAAGGTGGCTGATGTCATATCCCACATACGTGCAGCCTAGACTTTGAGTGTAATGGCAGATGCTATATCACATAGGTGACTATCTTGCTCTCTGGTAGAGAACAAAAGTATTAATTTTGCTGTCCTCTAGGGCAGAGATTTGTAAACTAGGGTCCATGGTCCAAATCCAGCTTGCTGCTTTTTTTTTTTTTCTGTAAATAAAATACAGCGATGTTTGTTCTTCTGTGTGTTGTCTATGGCTGCTTTTACTCTACAGTGATAAGAGTTAAGTAGTTGTTACAAAGACCCTGTGGTTATACCATTGTCTCAGTCAAAAGTAGGAAAATTTATTTCAATGGAACTAGAAAGCATTTTGAAGTAATGATTTCAAGAAAATTGTGGGAGAACACATTTCTTTGTATAAATGAAAAATATCTCCATGAGTTTAATATGTAAGCATCTAATGGACTTCATTCCATTAATTTGCCCCTATAATAGCCAAAGGCATACAAATCGTCAATCGCTATGCCTGTGATCTAACCTATAGATTGTTCTCGAACTGTTTGTTTTATACCTTCTTCAGTATATTTTGTTTTCTTTTTTTTTTCTTCTTTTTCTGTGATGTTATATATTTATTCTTTTATGGAGAGATATAAATGTAGACATAATTATATGCATAGATATATAGATATGGATGTGATAATGACAATCGATATGGATATAGGTAGATACATACCTTTTCCGCTTGAACTCAATGTATAAGACATTGAGATACTTTTCAAAAGACAGAGAGGTGCATATAGCTAATCTTGGCCATCTCCCCTCCATTATAGATCATATCCTTCCCTTGGTATGAAACTGTTCAATGGAGTTTTCTTTCTTTTACAAGTTCTATTAGTTGCCTTGGGCTTCTGTAATAAATTAAAATTAAATCAGTGGCTTAAAACAATAGACACACATCCCATTTCTGTCCCTTTTAGTCTGGTTTGCTGTCTTTCTGCTGGTATAAAATTCTCAAAATCCTTGTTTGTTTTCCATTAGTATCAAGGGGCTCTATGCCATTAGACAGCAGGGTTCTCCACAGATTCCTTCTAGATTACTTCATCTCTATTCTGGTTTCTGCTGAGAAGGTTGTTAGATCCAGAAGTCACATGCCTAATCAAATGCCTATTACCTTAGTAAATGGTTGTTCAGCTACATCCTTGGTCTTGTTTCCAGAGCATGCTATCTGCATAGGCTGAGAATCTTCCAAATCATCAAGTACTAGTTCCTTTTTACTTAGCACTTCATTCATCAACTGATCTCTTTCCTCTTACAATTTGTATAAGCAACAAGGAGAAATTGGGCTGTACTTTCCATATCTAGTTTAGAGATATTCTCAGTTAAATATCCAAGTGAATCACTTATAAGTTTTACCTTTTATTCAACATAAAAAAAAAAAAAATCCAGTCAAGTTTTCTGCCATTTTATGGCAAGGGTAGCCTATCCTCCGGTTTCTAAGAGCATGTTCCTCATTTCTATCTGAGATCTCACGTAGAAAACCATTAATGTTTGTGTATTCTCTTGAGATGGTAGGAGCTTTTGTGTAGCATGTTTATTTCTTTGAGTCATCACCAGAATTACCATTAATACCCATATTTCTGCCAACAGTCCCTTCAAATGATTTAGGTTTCACTCTAATGTGCTTCCAAACACTTCCAGCCTCTACCCATAACCTTAGAATATTTTTTTCTTTCTGCAAAGAAAAATATCTCTGTGCTGAATATAGCCACTTTCACATTTTCAGGTATTTGTTACAGTAGCACGTAATTTCCCAGTACCCAAATCTGTATGTTTCCTGCAACAAACATTGAGTCTTTTTTTTTTTTTTTAAGATTTTATTTATCTATTTGACAGAGAGAGAAAGAGAGAGCAGAAGTAGGCAGAGCAGCAGGCAGGAGAAGCAGGCTCTCCGCCAAGCAAGGAGCCCGATGTGGGACTTGATCCCAGGACCCTGGGATCATGACCTGAGCCAAAGGTAGTCGCTTAACCGACTGAGTCACCCAGGCGTCCAAACATTGAGTCTTAAAACAACAAAAACCTCTGTGTCATAGTTCTGGAGGCTAGAAGTGTAAAATGAGGATGTCAACAACACCATGCTCCCTCTGAAGACTGCAGGGAAAAATTCTTCCTTTGCTTCTCCCAGCATGTTGATTGTCAGCAACTTGTGGTTTTCCAAGTCTTTGTCTCCATTTTCACATGGCCTTTTCCCCCATGTGTCAGTCAGTGTCTCTGTCCAGATTTCCCTCTTCTTATAAAGACATCAAGGATATTTAGGGCCTACCCCAATCTTAACTTGATTCAATTTGAGAAGATCCCTTTTCCAAATAAAGTCTCATTAACAGGTTCCAGGTGGTTATGAATTTTGCAGGGTCACTATTCAAGGCAATATAGAGATTAATTCAAACTGTGTTGATAAAACCATGGAATTCCATTTGTAATGGTCTAGCTCTAAAATCTTAAACTTTCCCTGCAAAAGGATTTAGACAACTCTTGTTAATATTTATTAATCCCTTTCCAAAAAAGACAATTCAGGCATTATGTGAGTTTTAAGTCATATTTGGGTCTTTTATAGAGAAGACCTAAACATGAGGGTTTGTGAGGCCAGGCCTGGAATCTCTTACTATATGAAAGGTTAAAAAAAAAAAATTTTTTTTTAACAAATAAATCCTCAGGAGAATTGATATCAACAAGAAAAACCTAAATTCAACCCCAGCGAGGAGGCCATTTATGCATTTAAAAGTATCAATTACCATTTATACACAAGCTCCATCAAACCAAACAAAAGAATAAAAGAATCCCTTTCTCTCTTCCTCTTTTAAGCCATTTTATTGCAGAGGTCGTTTGGCTTCAAGGATTGGTGCCCCTGTGCCAAGGGTCTTTGTGTAAACATCAGATTTTGTTATGGTCTAAATGATAACAGATCTTCTTCCTTTCCAGGTGATTGTGTTGGCACCCAGACGTGAACTGCCTTCATCAGTCACAAATCAAACCCCAGTACCAACTGGACTGCACAGTCACTAAAAAGAGACTTCTAAAGGGAAAAAAAAATTGGCACATAATGTGCCAGATGTGTTGCCAATACCCTTGTTTTATTTCTGTGTATCATTTTATGCTATCCCATTATAATGTGTGACTGGTCACCTGGAGATTACACTTTCCTTTCAGCACATTCTACCCTAAGCCAATCTAAGATTGTCACACTACAAACATGAAACATAGATCTGCTAATGTAACAACAAATAAATAAAAATAGGAAGAACCATTTATGGATCTTGGATGCCATTTGTCCATTTATACATTTATTTATTTTTTAGTAATTGCATGTGTACCACCTGGTAGGTCTTTGTCTGCGTATAAAGAGGTTAAGCATATAATTTCATCGTTCTTAAAATTTAGTCTTAGTAAAATAATCGAAGTTTTATTTTAAAGGATTTTTAATGGATTTATTCTTGTACATTAAATACTAACAGAGTGGAGCTCCTGGGTGGCTCAGTCGATTAAGTGTCTCCCTTCAGCTCAGGTCGTGTTCCCAGGGCCTGGGATGGAGCCCATGTTGTCATGTCATTGGGCTCTCTCCTCAGTAGGGAGCCTGCTTCTCCCTCCTTCTCTCTCCCCCTCTCTCCCCCTGCCCCTCCCTCATGCCCTCCTGCTTGTGCTCACTCTCTCTCTCTCTCAAGTAATAAATAAAATCTTAAAAAAACATTAAAATAGTACTTCATTAATCTATCTTGAATAAATAATTTGTGCAGACACATTCTTCATGCAAGGAGGCTAGGAATTTCTAGAATGTTAGCGCAAACAAACCTCTTACAGTACAGATTTTCAGTGAGTCAAAAATGCAGGAAAAACCCTTCGTAGAATGAAAAATAATTCACCTTTGTCATACTAATGGTTAATTCAGTTTCAAATTTCAGAAGAGTCTACTGTATTGCCCATTTTAATGGAAATTTCCACCAAAAGTAGGTAAATCATTATCCTCCATCTCAAAAAGTAAAGAATTGCCTTTCAAGTAAGTTCACCTACGTGCATATTCATTCATCCATTTTCTTTTGCTTGCTATGCTATTATGGTAATTGTCTCATATATCTGTTAATTTGTTAATTTCTTGCTGTCCTTAAAAAAATCAAAATAAATTGGTGAATAAACACATAATTAGCTGATTAGCATCATAACAATTACAATATGGCAAGGAAAATCAAAGAGAAGTAATATATATCTTAATTTATTATCAATGTGAAGACAGCATAACTGGAATTAATCCCCTGCAAGAAAATCCTCTATAGAGATGTCTGAGTCCATGAGCCGATCCTCATTTCTGCTTCATTAGCACACAGTAAGATCTGTGCTTGAACAATACTGCTGTCTTTCACTTGCAAAGCTTTAAAAAAAAATCCATACAAAGAAAAAAAGAAAAGGAGGAATCAGAATTTAGAGGCTATCAATTCAGAAATTTCACCTTATTTAATTCTATTTAATTTTCTATATAACGTAATTATAACTAAAAATACACTTTCTTTCCTTTTTTTTTTTTGTAGTGGGTTGAATTGTCACCTTCAAAGTGAGGTCAATCTGTAACACATCTCTGCACAAATGCTTAGAGCTAAATCTTTTTGTCCACACATCTTCAAACAAATAACAGTGTAAATCTCTTCCATTTCAGTTCACAAAACACTGCTGTCTTTTTTCTTTCTTCTCTATGACAACATAGTATAGGTTATATAGCAAGGACAAAAAGAAAGGTAGAGAATACAAAATATGGAAACTAATTCAGAACAAGTGATTGACTTCTTCAGTTGTATGGAGTAGGAAAATATAAGTCCAGATTTTCTTTATTCTATTTCTTATAGTTGTCATACAAAAGAAGGAACTTGCACAGCAATTGAATACCAAGAGGGAAATGACCTGAATTATTTTAATTTAGCCTATAGGCTACTGAGTTCCCATGATGTCCTCTATGTATTGTAGCACAAGATTTGACCCTTCAGAAATTTGTAACTAGCAAAGATTTTTTTAATATCTTATTATTATATTTTAAATAAACATTTGTTCAAAACACTTATTGTTTTTCACTGAAATGTCTCAAATTTATCTCTTCAACTAATGAAGTTTTTAGAAACTATTTACATGAAAAATATACTTTACTAAGCAATACTGCTTAATATTAATATTATGAAATAATAGATAAATGAAGACAGATGGGAATATTTCCATATTATGTGATATAATTTTCATAAAATTCTTATTTTCTTGTTGCTCTATTTTTATATGCAATAGCTGTCAATATATGATGATAATTTTCTATAATTTTTACCAGAGATAGTTTTTGCTATTGGGCGCATGTATTTTTTTAATTAATTCCTATATATTTATGGTATTTGCTCTATTTGTTGTATCTTATTTTTCATTATATTTGCTAGTTATTTCTGGTGTCAGAATGTTATTTTTTATATTTATCTAACATTCGACAAAAACCTTTGAACTATATCAGTAGTTTTATGTGTATATCGACAGTTATATAATATAGCAACATTAATTTTTTTCTTATTTTGTTGTCTTTATATTTTGTAGTTATTTTTCTGAGTTCCCTAAGTCTTCCAGGAAAATACTGAATAAATATCACGATAATGGCTATCTTCGTCTATTTCTTAGTTTTATGGTAATGATTCTTATACTTCCCCATTAATTATAATATTTGCTGTAAATCTCTGAATTGACATTGTTTATAAGATTATGAAAATTCTTTCCTCATCTAATTTGCTTTTACTTATAAGTATTTTGTCATTGGGTTTTTTCCCCCGCATCTATTCTATTAATAATTTTTTCCACCTTTATACTATTAATGTAGTACATTACAATGTAGTATAGTTGGACAATCCCAGTTTGATCAGGATGTATCAGTTTAAAACACTAATGCAATCTAGTTACCATTATTTCATTAAGTTATTATTTCATTAAGGAATTTGGATCTATGTTCATGAATTTGTGTGATCTCAATTTCCTTATCTGGTATGGTAGGCCTTTAAAATGATCTGTGAATCCTGGCCTTCTGGTATTCACATGCATGTGTAACACTATACTTTGAAGACTAGACATGCTTACTCTTAATGAATAAAATACTGCAAAAGGGATGGGATACCATTCAATATTAGCGTCTAATTTATTGTGTAAATTTATTGTGACTTCCGTCTTGCTTACTCTTATGCATACGTCCCTCTCAGGTACTTCTCTTCTTGGGAGCAGCCCTACGGAGAGAACGATGCAGCAAAAAAGAACGTCTCCTCTGCCTCGGACAATCAGCTCGGGCCTGCCAACAGTCACGTGAGTGTATTCGGAAGTGGAGAGTCTTCATGGTCTTCCAGGTGAGTCAGAGGTAATTGCAGCCTAAAGGGAGATCCTGAGCCAAAACCTATAGTGTAAGCAAACTCTGAGATTGCTGACCCAATAAATAGAGAATAAATGTTTATTGTTCCAATCACTAAGATTTGGGACAACTTTTCCATTTGGTTTGAGAATTGAATTTATGCTAGAATTAAAGAATTTGAATTTCCTCTTTCTCTACTCCCTGGTGATAAGTTTGTAAAACACTAGAACTATGTCTATTGTCCGATAGAGTATAATACATATTCAAAACTATCTGACTTATGTTTTCTTTGTGGGAAAATTTTAAATTACTAATTTAATTGTCTTTGATTATTGGAGCTATTTGTAATTATTTTTCATGAGTCAGTCTTGATAATTTACATTTTTCTAGGAAAGCATAGGATTTGTCTAAGTTTATTTTTAGTACATTTTAATGGCTACTATTATTAAAGTTGTATCCTTTCGTATTCTAATATTTTTATTTGCACTATATCCTTTCTTGATTCAACTACAGGTTTTATCAATTTTGTTAGTCTTTTCAAAGAACCACATTTTGTGAGTTTTAAAATCTTATTATACCTTGATTTTCTATTTCATTAATTTAAACTTTCTTATGCTTTTTCCCTATTTTCTCTGTATGGTATATTGTTGTTCGTTTTCTAAATGCTTAAGATATATTCTTAGTTTATTTGTTTAGTCTTTCTTCTTTTTGAATATATGCACCTTAGGTGGCAAATTTCCCTCCAATTACTGCTTTATGAGCATCTCACAAGTTTGATAAGCAGTTTTTTCATTATAGTAGCTTAGCTTCCATTTCGATTCCATCTGGACTCAGATTTTATTTAGAAAAGTATAGGATATGTATATTTATGAAGGTTTACTTTTTATTCTTTTTGTGGTTTTTGATTTATAACAATTTCATTTCAGTGAAAATACTTGACTCTGTATAAAATCTGTTCTTTGGGGTTTGTTGGCTCATATTTTAATGCATGATTTATGCTCAATTTCATAACTGATTTGCACATGCTTAAGGAAAATATACATTCCCTAATAGTTGGCTGAATATTCTGTATATCAATTGGATTACATATGTTAATTTTTTACATCTTCTATATCTTTAATAAACATATTGCTGCTCAGTAAATTACTGGGATATATATAAAAGTGTTCCAGTACAATGATAGATTTTTCACTTTCTTATTGCAATATTCTGATATTTAATTTGAAGCTTCTTTATTATGTTCATAAAAAGTATAATATCTATATCCTTCCAGTGAATTAAAACTTTTCTCATGATATGAATACATACTAATTTCTATTGCTTCTTGCTTTAGAATCTAGATGGTAATACAAATATCAAACAAAATAGATATTAAAACATGATTAATAATTAACATTTTTCTAGTACATTTTCTGTGTTTTTATTTTTAAGCCTTTTTCTACTTTTAGGTTTTATTATATCTCTTGCTAATAACATATAGTTGGAGTGGGTGTGTATATGTTCCACAGGCTGTTAATCTATGTCTTTAAAATTGAGAGTTAAATCCATTTATATTTATGATGACTATTTGTCATTACTTATATCAGCTTGTTCTGTGATTTCTATCTGACATGCTATGTCTCTATGTGTTTTTGCAGTTATTGCATTTCAAACTGATTTACTTTTTTACATTCTGACCCTTAGTTCCCTTTTTTACCAATTGGAAAATAAACATTTTATTTCTATTCTTTAAGTAGTTACCATTGAAATGTTAACCTGAAATGTTAGTTTTACAGTATCTTCCCTTAATGCGCAGGTTTGCTCTCTTCCTAATATACATAAGTATAATAAGTCTCTATAATGCCAGTCACACTTCTCTCACTCTACTTACCTGCTAGAATTTCCAGAATTTGATGTATTTTTAACCACAAAAATTATACATTATTCAAGTGATCTTTTTATACACCAAATACTTGTTTGTAATATACCTACACAGTTAGCAGTATATTATTTTTCTTTCCTTTTTCTCTTAGATGTTTGTTGCTCATCAGAGTAAATTCTTTAAGAATTTTCCATACCAAGCCTCTATTGTTTGTAAACAATTATTTTTGTTTGTAATAATTGTAAACAATTATTATTGTTTTTTTTTCCCCAAATACTTTTATTTGTTTCTGATGATTTTTAAAGTTTTCTAGAAGTTTTGCAATATGAATATACAACTTTTATCTGAATGTTTGTGTTAATAATTTTGTAAAAACATCTGCTATTATGTCTTTTGCTATTACTTTTCTCATACTATTCTATTATCTCCTTTGGATCTTGATTTAGAAATACTTTTTAGACCTGTCCTCTTACCCCCAATGTTTTTTGTTTCTTTGTTTTTGTTTGTTTGTTTTTAATTTTTTATTATTATATTCAATTAGCCAGCATATAGTACATCATTAGTTTTTGATGTAGTGTTCAATGATTCATATATACAATGGAATATTACTCAGCCATTAGAAAGGATGAATACTCACCATTTGCATTGCATGGATGGAATTGGAGGGGATTATGCTTAGTGAAATAAATCAAGCACAGAAAGACAATTATCATATGGTTTTACTCATAGGTGGAACATAAGGAATAGTGCAGAGGACCACAGGGTAAGGGAGGGAAAACTGAATGGGAAGAAATCAGAGAGGGAGAAAAACCATGAGAGACTCTAGACACCAGGAAACAAACTGAGGGTTACAGAAGGGAGGGGGGTGGGGAGATGGGGTGCCTGGGTGATGAGTTTTAAGGAGGGTATGTGTGGCTAATAGACACATAAAAAAATGTTTAACATCACTGGCCATCAGAGAACTACAAATGAAAACCTCAATGAGATACCACCTTACACAAGTTAGAATGGCAAAAAATCAACAAGACAAGAAATAATAAATTGTTGGTGAGGATGTGGAGAAAGGAGAACCCTCTCACACTGTTCATAGGAATCCAAGCTGGTACAGCCACTCTGGAAAACAGTATAGAGGTTCTTCAGGACATTAAAAGTAGAGCTACCCTATGACCCAGCAATTACACTACTAGATATTTACCCCAAAGATACAGATGTAGTGTTCCTTTGTTTTTATTTCACTGTTTTTTTTCTCAGTGTGCTGTTAAATGCTTCTAATGAATTCTTTATTTCAGATATAGAAATTTCCTCTCTATAATTGTATATTCTTTTCTTTCAGAGAATCCATTTCTTCCCTGAATTTCTTTCTTTACCATTTCTGCCCATCTTTAAATGAAATCCTTTAATATATTGTTTTAATGTATTTAACTGGTAATTGAAGAACTTGGGACATTTGTTGCTGCTTCTATTTTTTGTTTCCTTTTTATGCATTATACTTTTCTTGTTGCTTCACAGATGTAATAATTTTTTCTTTTTTACATTATGCTGGATACTTTAAGTGATATATTGCAGCGATTCTGGATGATATTATCTTCTTCTCAAGAGTGTTGACTTTTGTTCTGGCAGTTACATTTCTGGTAGATCTTCCAGATCCCATTAAGGCTTAGCTTGGACTTCATTAGTGCAGAAAATTTTTGATTTTACCTTTCATTTTAGAATGTTTCCTTTATTCCTGGGACATGGTATTTACTCCTAAAATAAAACTTCCTTTCTGGTATCTCAACTAAATTATCAAATTATGCACCAGTTTTGGAACTATTGCTGGCTAAGAACACTAGGATCTCTCTGGCACAGTGAAATCATCTCCAAAGTCTTTTTTCAGTTACTAATTTCATAGCACCTGCTCTTTTCCAGGCCTTGCAGACTCTTGCCCTATACATGGATAGGTTGACATTGAGCCACTACCTTGGTGAAATTCCTGTATAGATCTCTGAGGCGTGCAGATTTCTGCAGGTCCCTCCTCTGATCCCTTGACCGTTATGTTTCAAGAACATTAGTACTTGTTCTGTTCCTGTTCCACTAGTTTTTCACCAGTTGTTCTTCATGGTGTCTGCTGTGTCCTGTCTCCCCCTGTGGTATTTTTAAGTTTGCCTTAGGTAGAAATATGAAGTAAATGTGAAGCTCATCTTCTCTGTCCCCTCTCTTAAAAGGATCTCAATCTTGTGCTTCCTATTGCCCAATGTTTAGAAGCTCTACGTGTTCTTTTTCAAATATTTCAGATTATTTTACTATATTATTGCTTCTTCTCATTGTTTAAAATCCAGCTTTTATTCCTTTAAACATAGATTTTTTAAAAGTTTTTATTTGAATTCCAGTTAGTTAAAATACAATGAAATATTTATTTCATGTGTATAGTATAGTGATTCAACACTTCCACACATTACCTAGTGCTCATCACAACAAGTACACTTCTTGATCCCCACCACCTATTTAACCCATCCTCTCACCCACCTCTACAAATGGATAAAAAAGATGGTGTGCGTGTGTATGTATATCTATAATGGAATATTACTCGGCCATGAAAAAGAATGAAAACTTGCCATTTGCAACAAAACAGCTAGAACTAAAGAATATTATGCTCAGATAAATAAGTCGCTCAGAAAAAGACAAATATCATATAATTTCATTCATATGTGGAATTTAAGAAACAAAACACAAAACATTTTTTTAAAGTTTGGATAATAATAATAATAATAAAAGACTGGATAATATATAACACCTTCATCTGAATTTTTTTGTAATTCT
Source organism: Potos flavus (assembly GCA_028534135.1). Lineage (NCBI taxonomy): Eukaryota > Metazoa > Chordata > Mammalia > Carnivora > Procyonidae > Potos > Potos flavus. The sequence goes on along the minus strand of CM052899.1, from coordinate 134,480,554 downwards.
GGTCCTTTTATCATTTTTTTTTCCTGAAAATTTGCTGATTTTTCTGACTCCTATTAAATGTGCCTTGTCATTTTTGTGTTATGTGATTTTTGTTAATTGTAGTTAAATGGTTAATTTCAATTTGGGGGTCTTCCCACAGAGAGGTACTAGCAGACCTGGATTGAGCCTGTCTTCTCTAGCCATTGTTTTTCCATGGTACTGAGGGTTTGCCTAAAGATGGTTCACTATAATTTAAAAATGTTCCTTTCACATTGTTGTTGCTGTTGTTTTCCAGTGAATATGTGAGGAGGGTTTAGAAATAGTGGATACTTAGATACCAAACCCAAGCAAAGATAAACTGGTGACTTTAGAAAAATCACACAAGGGTTTTGTTGCTGTTGCTGTTGCATCTTTTTGAATTTCACCTTTTACCACTGTCAGCACCATCCAAAGCTCACTATAAGGCAGTCACTGCTTCTACTGGGTAAGTTTTCTTTTGACTGACTTTTTTTTTTTTCTCTCTCTCAGACTGTAGCACTTTTAAAAGCTTTTTTTTTTTTTTAAGATTTTATTTATTTATTTGAGAAAGAGAGAGAGTGAGAGCATGAGAGGGGAGAAGGTCAGAGGGAGAAGCAGACTCCCCATAGAGCTGGGAGCCCAATGTGGAACTCGATCCGAGGACTCCAGGATCATGACCTGAGCCAAAGGCAATTGCTTAACCAACTGAGCCACCCAGGCGCCCTTAAAATCTTGACTTTATATGTCTTGGGGAGGGTCTTCTAGCTAGATTATCATCCTGGAAGTGAAGATAGTTTTTCTACAACCACACCCCCCCCCCAAAAAAAAACAACTTAGTCTTTGGAAGCATTATGTTATTTGATTTTAGAGATATACTCCAAAACCACTGAGGGTTCATCACCATAATATCTATTTGGAGTGATGTCTGTGATTAGTTCTTATCTTATAAGTGATCTTCCTTTTTTTGTAGCCTTTACCACTCATTAATTAAAAACATGTGTATATGTTCTAATATTTTCATGTTTTATGACTAACCACTCAGTAGCTATCTGAAAATTATGTTTATATGTATAATATATATATATTAAGAATTTTCTTTCCTTGTTTTCTCTCTCATAAAATTCTACTTAAAATTCACAATCCAGCTATGTCTTTTAAGCCCACCTTACCTCTCTCAGTTGCAGTTACTCATATACTTCTCTTTCTTTTCAAGACATTTTGCCCATCCCCAAATTGTAAACACAAGTAATCAAGTATGAAAAATAGTCTATCATCAGAGATAAGCTAAATAAGAAAGAAGGATTTCTAATCACTAAAAATGTGACATGATGAACCAGTTGAGACAACTCATTTGTCCAGCTACTAAAAAGACAATGAAAAGAAAAAAGGTATAATTGGGATAGTCATTGATGAAGAGAAAATACTAAACTTTTTATTATGAATCAACTTGATCAAAAACAAGTTTATGAATTTGGCATAATTATGTTAGTTCAAATTTTAGATATAGTTCATTTTTTTTGAGTGACAATATTTTAACACTTGAATAGTGTTCAAGTTTCACAAAAAATTAAGCAAGCTAACAGTTGGAGAGCTGATACTCCATCTTAGCCCCCCAAAAAGAAGGAACTTTTTGTCCCATAGCATGCTCAAAATTTTGCAAACAATATTTTATAAATTAAAATTAAACGTTCTTATTTAAATGTAAGACAGTTGGAGAATAGTAATTATCAAGTCTAAATTACAAAAATCTTCCTTTTGGCCCATATATGATGTCAAAAACATGAAAATCTAAGAGGAAACACTGATTAAATACTCAAACAAGTGTCTAATCTCATTAATCCAAAAGAAAAAAGTATGCTTAACTGAATATATATCAGCATAATAGCAAATCTGAAGACATGTGCATATTGCAAATATCATAAAGCCACAAATAATGAAAAAGATCCTTTTGTAAATAAAGGAATTGAAAAGAGAGGTAATTGTGCTCACTAAATAGCTTATTAAATGTTTATATTAAAAACATATTATATATGTACTGTTCTTTTTTAGCTACATAATCTTTGTCCCTGCAGATCATTCTGTATTCCCATAACAACTTATGTCTATCTTTATATTCAAAGTCAACCCATATTATTAATATTTTCTATTTGCTTATTTTCTCTGCCAATTGTATATTAGGTAAAGGCATGAACTTCACTTATCTATTTTATTGTCATACATTTGTGCCTAGCACAAATCCTAACAGATAAAAATGTCCACACCAAAGGTATTAAAGTAAATTCACTTTATGTAGGCTAAGCAAGTATGGAAAAAAAAAAAGAAAAAAAAAAAGAAGAAAAAAACAACCAAATGAGTACAGGCAAAGGCTATTTATTCAGAGCTTTCTCTAGCAAGGGAATCAGTCTCTGTTACTTGAATTTTGACCGAAACTCAAAGACAGGCTGATGGGTAGGAAAGCTTTATGAGGGGAAAAATGGAAGGCTTCAGATGTGTCCTGATTGGCAGTTGTTGACATAGGTATCAGAGGCTTATTAGAAGTGAGGTATCATATGTGTTTGGGTAAGAGTGCATATTTAGCTTTTGCTGGTTGATATGAAATTGGAAGAAGACAATTATTAGGAAAGCTATCAATTATTAATCAAGTCCTGGTTATTTGGGGCCAAATGCAACAGGGGCTATTGTTTGGCTTTGTGGAGTATTATCTAGAGATGGTGGCCTGACTTTCTACAAATCCGACTTATAAATAATAGGATGTCTTCATGTACTGGTTACTGTAATAATGAGTTGGTTTCCTGAGCGAGTTACTACAGATTGTGGGTCAGAGGCCTATTTTTAATATATGATCTTGCCATTGTTTGTGTATCCAGGCTCTCACAGTCTCTCTCATCTAATTGAGAACATTAGAAAAGTTTTAAATATTAAAGAGTTTAATGGACATTGTCATGATACATAATATTTCACAAAAAATAGAATTCTTCTAATATTATGTCTACAGAAAAATATAGAGATGCATAAAAATAAAGAACAAAGTCCCTCAGTGTCATCTGATATAACTTAAACTTCAATATACAAGCAATTTTAAAATTCTATTTTGGACATTTATAAGATCATGAGTCTTCAAAAACTTCTAAAAGTGGACCAAAAAAGATAGAATGTTTCAGATCTAAAAGTGGAAATAGTAACTATAACTGAAGGGGGACAGGAGGCTGGATTGGTATTCAACTGTGTTAAATCTCATATTGAAACATACAGACAAACCCTGATGTGGAATTAATTAGTTTATTATGAATCACTGCTAAGTAGCTCAAAGGACTTCATCAGATTCTAGAACAGCAGGAAACACTGGTTTAGCACAGGTTGTCATAATGACCAAATTGTAGGGATTAGTTTGGAAAATACTAGTTCTGTTACTCCATACTAGTTCTGTTACTCCATTCTGTTACTCCATACTAGTTCTGTTACCTCATACTAGTTCTGTTACTAGTTCTGTTACCCCACTCCATATTAGTTCTGTTATTCCAGCAGAACTCCAATACTAGTTCTGTTACTCCATTCTGTTACTCCATTACTCCATGTTTGGAGACCGGCGAGCAAAAAAACCTTTTCACAAGGGTCTGTATTTGGTTGTGTCATAAGTAATCATAATAATTAATATGTAAGTTGTATTTAAATACTATGTCTCCCAGATAAGAAGAGGCAGATTGATAACAATGACTACAGAATTAACATAAAGATAGAAAACCTTCTTAGATAACTCATAGATATTGTAGTATAAATACATCATGGCAAAAGATCAAAAGTAAGTTAATTTCAACAGCATAGGAAAACAATTAGTAAATTTTAAAATGGCATTTGATTTTACCCAATTTTCAGAGGAAATTATTAGAAAAAAATAAAAAGACTTTGCCTTGATTATAGTTTATATTCATATAAGGTATATGGAATTTAAGCCCCAAGATGTAGTAACAACTTCTCCATCCTCTAACGAAAACCCCAAACCCATTTGTCTAACCAGACATAAAATAGAAAAATTTCCTTTTCAGCGTGTTCTCTTTGCCTTGGTTTATTTCCTTTTCCTTTGAGATGTGCCTCTTCAACTCACTGCCACAAGTTTCTTAGAATGCTATTCTGTACAGCCCTAAATCATACGTCCTCTTCCGATGACCTTCCATCAAAATATACAAACTGTCTGACTTATTCTTTCAGAGTACAGGTATTTTGTTAATATTATTCAAATTCAATAAGGAGGCATTTTTAGGGACAAACTAAATCAAGATGCTGGCATCATAATATGAACAAACTAGATTCCTGCTATCCTGGAATCTGATAAAGTCACTTGAGCAACTTACTAATGAACCGTAATAAACCAATGTATTCCATGTCAGAGTTTATCTGTTTGTTTTTAAAGTATACTTGTAATTAGCCCAATATTTATTAACTTCATACAATGTGCTAGCCATTTTAATAGGTGTCTTGAAAAGTTATCTCATCCATTGTTTATATCTGGAGGAACAGTAATCTCCATTTAGCAGATTATAAAACTGAGTGTCTAAAGGTTAATTGCTTTAGTAAAGGTCACACAGGCAGTAAGCAGTAAAACCGTTACTCAGTCCAGTTCTTTTCTGGTCTTCTAATTCCAAAGCCAACATTCTTTATGCCATTCCTACTGGCTTGTGCTATAGATACAGGAAAGTGAGGTAATGATAAAGCTCAAACATGGCCTGGAAGGAAAATGTATTAAGAATAAAACAATATTTCCTACCACCCTTCCATAAATTTCATTGCCTTCCAGATATGGGTGAAACTTTAAACATCATATGTGTCAGTATCTTCTTTCACTTTTTAGAAATTAAAACTAGTAAGTGTATGAGTCTTTCCCAAGTTCCAAGAGCTGCTATACACACAGACTCAAAACTAGGACTCTGCTCTCCTGACAGTTTGTTCTGAATGCCAGGAGACCATTCTGAAATCAAACCTGTGGTGGAATGATTATCATCTTAGGAAGGAGTGCACCTGTGTCATTGCAAATGCTCATTTGTTAATATAATGCCCTCTAAATTAACATAAGTGTGATTATGTGACTCTGGCTGTTAGGCCCAGGGTCCTTGAAATGTATTTTCTTAAGTGCTTATTTATATGTTTAATAATGATCATGTAGGTGTTTAAATAAGTTGAACTTGGAGAATTCCTGGAGAAGAAGGAGGAGGCCTGAAAACTTCAGCGCAATGACTAAAAACCAAATATTTTCCTTTACCCTTTCCTAAATAACTGCTCCAATGTAACTAATTTTACATAATGAAAAAGGAGAGTGTTCTTATGACTAGAAAAAGATGAGGCAGCAAGCTTTAAGCTCAGAATTCATCCAAAGGTTCCTTAATATTGAATCAAACCATCCCTCTTTTGTATATTTAGTATTTTAATAAGGAATTAATGATCAAAATTAAATTATTTTAAGGTTGGTTAAGCAGAAGCACTTAATAAGAGTAAATTTTGCTCTTGGTAAAAGGATAATAAATGCAAAGCTATATCTCTTGTCATAGTGTGGTTTCAAAAGGTGATTGAATTTTTCATAACTACAGACTCCTATGTCCTCTCCATAAAGAATCATTGAAAAGTGTATCATTATTATTTTCTATAGTACATTTGGATCCTCTATGTCTACATTATACCAAAACAATTTTGAAATGTAAAAGGTTTAGTTGACTTTTTTGTTCATATATTCCAAAAAACCCAGTATGAATTGCATTTTATTCTGTTATTTGACTGTATAGACCAGTAACACCATTCCTGGTCACTTGAAGCACAAAATATTTAAACACATGAAAAGTAAATTTCTATCCAACCTCTATTAATAAAGGTATACCCTATAAATATCTATTCCTGGTATCTTTTTCTATAAAACTTGAGTATATTTGCTAAAGCCCACAATATGTGACATGAAGTCACTATAAAATAATGTAATTTATTATCATTTTGTGACCACTAAGTAGAAATTGGTATTACTACATATAGTAATAGCATTTAGTCAGAGCTATTTGTAAACGTTAGGGATGCATTTAGTTGGAAATAATAGGCACACATATACACACTTCATTTAAACACATTAGCGGGATTTTTTTTTATTCCCTATAATATAATGATAAATTTAGAGGAAGGCAATACGGGGCCACTTAGTGGTATTATGATGTCTTCTCTGTCCCAGGTACCTTCCACTGCCTTTATTCAGCATCTTCAGAATATGCACTTCAGAAAATTGTTCTCTGCTTCCAGCATGATACCTCCATTCTAGGAAAGATAAAAAAAGAAAGGAGATGGGGAGAGCAAATGATCACAAGACATTAGACAGCCCACTTTTAAAGGTCTTTTCCTAAAGCCTCATGAGTGAATTATATATTGCTTGGGTAACTACTGCTAAAAGAGTCATATGGCTTTCATTGGGAACCTTGATTCAAACTGGGGTTCTGTCTTTAAAGAAAAGAGAATAGATAATGGGTAGGTAAGTACCAGTCTCTGACACAATATTCTATTCTGCACAATGGTAAAAGTAATATATCCAAAATAAATCTATCTAACTGATTGAAAAATAAGTCAAAGTATACATTCTTTCTACCTCTCCCTAAAAGAAATAATATATAGTTATTAATAAACTATACTTATTAGTAAAACATAAATGAATCATACTGTCTTATGAAGAGATGTTAAATGTTGAAGGAATGAAGAAACATGAATTAACAGATAACTGGGAAGGCTTACATGGCACATATAATGTTTTGGATTCTATGTGCTTATCAATAGGATCGACTTTAGGATAGAAAACAATAGGTTTTTTAAATAAAAACACAAAATATTAAACTAGTTCCCCTTGACTAAAAAGAGGCATCTTCTAATTTACAAGGTCAAAGAGATGAAAATAATGATTTCTCATAGTTCTAGGAAAGATCATCTATATCAATGATTGTAAGTGAATACAGAAGAGGTTTAAAACCTTTAATTAATAGAAGTTATTTAATCATGACAAGCAATACTATAACTGATTTTCATGTTTAATTGATCAACGACAGATCACTACAATGAACATTCTTCTGAAAATAAATCAATTAGTAGCTGCCTCATATTTTGAAAGTCAGCAGATCTGTGGTAGACCCACTTCAGTCAACAAAATTTTTTAGGTAATTTTAATCCCCTCCTGCCTTTGAACCAATACAAATATGTTCTAAGGCAAAAATCAACCCTGTGTTTCCTTAGCAGGGAACATATCCAGAATAAACACTCCTCAAAATCCCACATAAATTTGGCCGGATTGTAAAGGAGATCTTTTCTATTCGGGCAGGTGGGGAGGGGACACTTCCTTTTTTCCCTTTTCTTTCTTTCTTTCCTTCTTTTGAGTTCAGTCTTTGGTCAAAGCTGTAATAGAGATCATCAGGGATTGTCCAGATTTTTACTACAGTTGTTGATTCTCCTGAAGAAGGGTTTCATTGGCAGGTTTAGTTTGTAGTTCAAACGTCATTCACTATGTTTTCACTATGTTTTTGTCTTTGAGTCATTTGTCGGAATGTGTGGACAATGACTGCAGAGAGGCAGTTTAGTCTTTGAACAACAATGAGCAGCTCTGAGAAAAACACATATAACTCAAGATGATAGATTCAATCACAGTATGTTATTCCTTGAATGTTGTCATAAATCTGTTCACTAATGTTTTATTTAGGATTTTTGCATTACTATTAATAACAAAGTGATCTATAGTTTACCTGAGGGGGGGCTCCATTCTTCAGGTTTAAGTTCAGTTTCCTATAATCTGGAACAATTTATATAGCAATTAAGTTTTCTGGTCTTTTAAGTGTTGCTAAACATCCCCAATGAAATCATCTGAATATCCCCAGTGAATCATTTGAATTTGGTAAATTTTTGTGGGGTGTATTTTTTATAATTTTCTTTATCTCTGTTGTCAGTTTTTTAATTTTCCCTCTACTATTATCAAATTTGAATCATGTATTTTCCTCAAAAATTATCCATTTCATCTAGATTATCAAAATTTTGTGGATAGATTAGTACAGAATGTCTAATTATTCTTAATTTCCTGCTATTATATTTAGTTTTCCTTTGCAATTTTTTTTT
>CM052899.1:134458210-134472342 GCA_028534135.1 Potos flavus | reverse complement strand
ACCACCAGGCTTGCCCATCCCCCCACCCCCTCCCCTCCAAAACCCTCAGTCCCTTGTTCTGAGTTCACAGTCTCTCATGGTTCTTCACCCCTCCGATTTCCTCCAAATTCATCCCTCCCCTCCCTCTCACAATGTCCTCCATGTTTTTCCTTACGCTCCACCCGTAAGTGAGACCATATGATAATTGACTTTCTCTGCTGCAATTTTTTGAATATTTGTTTTGCCAATTCCCTTTATGTTTGCCTATCAATTTTTTAAATAAGCATCTTGATTTGTTAACTATATTATTTTTATTTGTTCTGCCTCATTATTCATGGAGCCCAAGGTGGGGCTTGAACTCATGACCTGAGATCAAGACCTGAGCTGAGATCAAGAGTCTGACACTTAACTGATGAGCTATGCAAGGATCCCTTGTCCTTCCTTTTGATTACTTTGTACCTTTTCTATTTTACTGAGTTGGTAAGTAGTTCATACCTACCTAATTTAATTTTCATTGATAATTTAAAGCATTGTTTTTTTTCTCCTGTCCATTGCTTCAAATGTATCCTGTTGGTATTAAATGTTTATATTATTATAGTTCACAAGTTCTACAGTTTTGGTTTGCATTTCCCCTTTCATCTAGAAGTTCTTTATTTTATTCTCTCTCTTTTTTTTTTTTTGGTAGAAGTTTTTAGCTTTATTGAGGTATCATTGACAAATAAAAATTTTATGACATTTAAAGTCTACAATATGATAATTTGGAATATGTATACATTGTGAAAGGATTCCCCCTTTCAATTCCCCCTTTTAAAGGATTCCCCCTAATCAAGTAAATTAACACATCTAGCACCTCACATTTAATTTGGATATTTTGCTAGTGTTTTTTGAGGAAAAAAAAATAGTGAACCTGTTGTTTCAAGGAAACAGATGACAGTATTTGTGGCCAGTGACAAAATTAGAACTTCTGAGTGAAAATTAGAATTTTGGAAAATTTATATCTGCCACTGTGAGCTTGACAACTTGCCAATATTTAAAGACTAAATACAATCACCAGCAATCTTAACAACTGTACTTTTAAATATTAAATAGTGAACTATGTCAACATTTGGAAGATCTGCACAACTTAGCAAGCCAAGATTTTCCAAATTATCAATGCATGATGCTACAGAATCATGTGTGGTGAAAAGATTCCTTCAAAGTCTAAGATCAATCATAGGATTTTAATGTAAGAGAGGACAGAAGCTGATTGAAATGGTTTCAGATCCACTTTACAATTAACATTTAAGAAATGACCAAGTTGCCAAGGTTTTTTTAAATTGAAGTATAATTGACATATAATGTTACATTAGTTTCAAGTTTAAGATATAGTTATTCCACTACTCTATATGTTACGTTATGATCCCCACAAGTGTAGCTATTAGCAGTCATGATAAAACACTATTACAGTACCATTTCTATATTCTTTATCCTGTACTTTTCAGCCCCATGATTTATTCATTCTATGGCAGGAAAACTCTACTTCCCACTCCCCTTTACCCTATGTGCCCATCACCCCCCTTCCCTCTGGCAACCAGTTTGTTTTTTGGTTTATATGTTTTTTAATGCTGTGTGTGTGTGTGTGTGTGTGTGTGTGTGTGTTTGTGTGTGTGTCTTGTTTGTTTTATTTTTAAAGATTCTACACTACCTGAAATCATATGGCATCTGTTTTTTCTCTGACTTATTTCACTAAGCATAATACTCTCTAGATCCAACCATTTTGTCCCAAATGGCAAGATCTCATCCTTTTTATGGCTGACTAATATTCCACTTCATATATCCCACATCTTTTTCTACCTATTAATGGAGACTTGGGATGTTTCCATATCTTGGCTATAGTAAATAATTCTACAATAAACATGGGGTGCATATATATGTATTTTTTATATTTTTTTGAATTAGTGTTTTCATTTTCCTTATTTAAATATTTAGTAGTAGAATTACTATATCACATCTTATTTCTCTTTTTAATGTTCTGAGGAACCTCCATACTGTTGTCCACAGTGGCTGCACCAATTTATATTTCCACTGACTACACAAGATTTTCTATTTCTCCACATCCTCACCAATACTTATTATTCCTTTATCTTTTTGATTCCTTTACTTTCTCTATTCCTTTATCTTTCTCTACTTTTTACTAGAATTGTTTTCCTGTTTGTTTGGTTTTTTGGTGTTAAGGTATATAAGTTCTTTATATATATTTTGGATATTAACCCCTTATATATATCATCTATGGATATCTTCTCCCATTCAGTAGGTTGTGTTTTCATTTTATTGATGGCTTTCATCCTGGTGCAAAAGCTTTTTGTTTTGATATAGTACCAACAGCTTAATTTTGCTTTATTTCCCTTACTGCAGTAGACATAACTAGAAAAATTTTGCTGAGGACTATGTCAAAGAGATTATTGCCTATGTTTTCTTCTAGGAGTTATATGGTTTCACGTCTCACATTTAAGTCTTTCATCCGTTTTGAGCTTATTTTTGTATATGGTGTAAGAACGTGATCCGATTTAATTCTTTGGCATGTAGCTCTGTCCAGTTTTCCCATCACCATTTATTGAAGAGACTGTATTTCCCCATTGTGTATTTTTGCCCTCTTTATTGTAGACTAATTGACCATCTAGTTGTGGGATTATTTCTGGGCTCTCTATTCTATTCCGTTGATCCATATGTCTATTTTTGTGCCAGTACCATACTGTTCTGATTATTCCAGCTTTGTAGTATATCTTGAAATCTGTGATCCTGATACTTCCAGGTTGTTCTTCTTTCTCAAGATTGTTGTGGCTATTTGGAATATTTTGTGGTTCTATACAGAAGGTCTATAAAAAAACTATTGGTATTTTGATATGGATTGCACCAAATCTGTAGATTGCTTTGGGTAGTATAGATATTTTAATAGTATTGATTATTCTAATCCATGAGCATAGAATATCTTTCCATTTGTGTCATCTTCAATTTCTTTCATCAATGTCTTACAGTTTTCAGAGTACAGGTCTTCCACCTGCTTGGTTAAGTTTATTCCTACGTATTTTATTCTTTTTGGTGCAATTATAAATGAAACTGTTTTCTTAATTTCTCTTTCTGCTACTTTATTATTAGCATATAGAAACTAAACTGATCTGTGTATTAATTTTGTATCCTGCAACATTGCTGAATTCTTTTATTACTTCTAATTGTTTCTTGGTGGAATCTTCAGGGTTTTCTATGTATAGTATCCTGTCATCTGCAAGTAGTGGACAGTCTTACTTCTTCCTTACCAATGTGGATGTCTGTTGTTGTTTTTTTTTAATTATATGACTGCTGTAACTGGGACTTCCAGTACTATGTTGAATAAAAGTGGGGAGAGCAGGCATCCATGTCTTCTTCCTGATCTTAGAGGAAAAGCACTCAGTGTTTCACCATTGAATATATTAGCTGTGGGTTTTTCATATATGGCCTGTATTATTTCGAGGTATGTTCCCACTGAACCCACTTTGTTCAGAGTTTTTATCATGAATGGATATTGCATTTTGTCAAATGCTTTTTTTCATCTATTGAGATGGCCACAAGATCTTTGTCCTTTATTTTATTAATATAATGTATTAAGTTTGATTTGAACTATTTTTGCATTCCCAGAATAAATTCTACTTGATTGTGGTGAATGATCATTTTAATGTATTGTTGAATGCAGTATGCTATATTTTGTTGAGAATTTTCACATCTATTGTTCATCAGGGATATTGGCCAGTAGTTTTCTTTTTTTGGAGCATCTTTGTCTAATTTAGGCATCAGGGTAATGCTGGCCTTGTAGAATCCACATGGAATCTTTCCTTCTTTTTCCTCCTCCCCCTCTTCTTCCTCTTCCTTTTCCTCCTCCTCCTCCTCCCCCTCCTCCTCCTCCTCCTTCTCTTCTTCTTCTTCTCCCTCTTTTTTTGGAAAGGTTTTGGAATAGTGGATATTAACTCTTCTTTTAATGTCTAGTAGAATTCACCTGTGATGCCATCTGGCCCTAGACTTTTATTTGTTGGGAGGTTTTTTCTTTTTTTTTTTATTACAGATTCAATTTTGTTATTAGTAATTTGTCTGTTAAGATTTTCTATTTCTTCCTGATTCAGTTTTGAAAGACTATATATTTCTAGAAATCTATCCTTTTCTTCCAGGTTGCCCAATTCGTTAGCATATAATTTTTCATAATAGCCTTTTATAATCCTTTGCGTTTCTTTGGTGTCAATTGTTATTTCTTTTTCATGGCTGATTTTACTCATCTGTGTCCTCTTTTTTTCTTTGTTGAGATTGGCTAAAGGTTTATCAGTTTTGTTCATCTTTTCAAAGAAATGGCTCTTGTTTCATTGAACTTTTCTATATTTTCTTTGAGTTTCTATTTCATTTATTTCTGCTGTGATCTTTTATTTAATTCCTTCTACTAACTGGGTTTTGTTTGTTATCCTACTGCTAGTTTCTGGAGGCATAAGTTTAGGTTGTTTGAAACTTTTCTTTTTTCTTGAAGTAGGCCTATATCACTATAAACCTCCCTCTTAGAACAACTTTGGCAGTGTCCCAAATAGTTTGGAGCATTGTCTTTTTATTTGATTTAGCTTCAAGTTTTTTTTTTTCAGTTCCTCTTTGATTTCTTCATTAACCCATTGGATGTTTAGTAGAATTTTTTTGCCCTTCAGATGTTTGTGTTTTCTTAGTTTTTTTTTTCCTTCTTGTAATTAATTTATAGTTTAATGCCACTATAGTTGTAAAAGTGCTTGCTATGATTTCAGTCTCGTTAAATTTATTGAGACTTGTTTTGTAACTTAACATGTGATCCATCATGGAGAATGTTCTATCTGCACTTGAGAAAAAAATGTATTCTACTGATTTTGGATGGAATATTCTGTGCATATGTCTTGAGTCCAACTTGTCTAACATGTTGTTCAAAGCCACTGTTTCCTGGTTAATTTCCTGTCTGGATAATCTACTTATTGAAGTATGCCAGGTGTTAAAGTCTCTTACTATTATTGTGTTACTGTCAATTTCTCCATCTATATGTATTAGGATTTGTTTTATGTATTTTGATATTCTGATGTTGAATGAAAAGGTATTTACAATTGTTATAACTGCTTGTTGGATTGATCCCTTTATCATTATGTAATATTGTCTTTTTTTACAGTCTTGGTTTTGAAGTGTATTTTGTCTTATATAACAAATGCTGACCGTTTTTTTCCTTTGATTTGCATGAAATATATTTTTCCACCCTTTACTTTTAGTCTATATGTGTCTTTAGGTCTGAAGTGATTCTCTCATAGGCAGCATATAATTTTTTAATCCATTCTGTCCTCTTCTATTTTTGATTAGAGCATTTGCACCATTTACATTTATTTATTTGTTTATTTTTTATTTATTTTTATTCATTGATTTATATTTGGTTAGTAGAATCTTTTATATTTGGGGGTGGGGGAGACACTAAAATTCAAAAAAGTTTTCCAATCACACATAGGAGTGTTATGAGCAGGGGGAGGTATCTGTCTATCTAGCCCCAGCCCCCAGACCATGTGGTTTGGGCAGCAATAACAGGTATGGGATAATGGCCCCCAAAATAAAAAAGGGGTGTGTATATGTATGGGGAGGAGAAGGGTGTAAAAGCAGTGGGGAGTGGTGGGGGAAAGTGACAAACCAGGTCAGTACTGGGAATACCACAGGTGGGAGGCCATTTCATAATATTTATTGTTGATCATACCACTGTGGATAACTTCTTTGCTCATCACCAGTCATGGTGACTTATAAGTCATGGTGACAGTGATGTTGAAAGTGGGAGCTCCAATGGCTCCCCAAATGGAGGGTGAATCCTTATAGCCCATGATAGCCAAATGCTGACAGGTTCTATCAGCCATGAAGTTGTTGATATAGGAATTCCACCCGGACACAGCACTGCTAATAGAGCTGCTTTCAGCACTGCTGCTGAGCCATGGACTGGGCGCTGGGGATTCAGGCTGGCGGGCTAAGCCATTTACATTTAAAACAATTATTGATAGGTATGTAGTTATTGCCATCTATTGATTGTTTTCTGGTTGTTTTGTAGTTGTTCTCTGTTCCTTTCTTCTCTTGCTCTCTTTCCCTGTGATTGATGACTTTCTTTAGTGTTATGCTTCGCTTTCTTTCTCTTTATTTTTTATATATCTATTATAACCTTTTGGTTTGTGGTACCACAAAATTCATACATGACATCCTAAGTATATAACAGTCTAAATTAAGTTGATGATTACTTAAGTTCAAACGCATTCTAAAAGAACTTCATTTTTACTTCCCCCTCCAAAGTTTATGTCTATGTTGTCATATTTTACATTTTTTGATATTGTGAGTTCCCTTAACTAAGTTTTAGATAATTCGATTTTACTATTTTTGTCTTTTAACCTTCATACTAGCTTCATACTAGCTCCTTCTTCTATGGCTTTACTCATGATATTTTTCCTTTTGTAATTTTTATTTCTCATAAATTTGATGAAATGATCTTGTATATTGTCATCTCCTGTGTAGACTGTGTGCACCTGGTGACTTTGGCTGGGTGGCTGGAGCTGTAGCTTTTGTGGGCTGGTGGTCCTGGGGTACTCTGTGTTAGGGCTGCTCTGGTGGGATGGCCGGAGCTAAAGTGGGCATGCACTAGGGCAATCCTATGACTCTGCAGAAGGCACCATCACCAGACACCTGAAGCTAAAGTGATTGCAAGCCAGGGTGTCCTGGGGTTCTTTGTGCAGAGGGCAACCTGGCCAGATAACTGAAGCTGAAGTAGATGAAAGTCAGGGTTTCTTGGCGTGCTTCACGTATGGGACCCACTGATGGTGTGGCCAGGCCTGAAGTGGGCATCAGCCAGGGGATCATAGGATGCTTTGCACAGGGGTTGCCTTGGTGGGGTGGCTGGAGCCAAGGTGAGTGAGGGAGGGTGGGTCTCAGGGCACTCTCTGCAGCAGGCACCCTGTAGAGCAGCTAGAGCCAAAACAGCATGGGCCTCTATGTTACAGGGTGTTTTGTGCCTGTATCACCTTAGCAAGACAACTGGTGTTTTAGTGTTTTAGCACTGATCAGGGGTGTCCTTGTGTATCCTGCATTGGGGCTGCCTTGGCTGGGGCTGGTATAGGTCAGGAGCCCAGGGCTCAGGGTGCCCAGACCTTGCTCCTGTCCATGCTATCAAGGTGGAGGAGAACATAAACCATTGCACTCACTAGCCCCTCAGACCTGGTGAGAGTTCTAGCAGCTCCCAGCTGTTTGGTAGTGTTCTAGGGCTGGTTCCTTTATATTCTAGTTGTCCTTTTAAACCTCAGCTCTTTTTGTGTGCCCCAGACCAGGTAAAACTGCTTATAGTCCCAGGTACTATCTCTCCCCACTGCACTTCACAGAATCAGAGATGGAGGTTCCCTTTGTTTTTGTGTCTCCATGTCTCCATCTCTCCTGTCATTCTCTGTGTGGTCTCTCTATCTTTTGCTGTGCAAAAGCCATGCAAGTTAGCCCTCAATTCTTCTTTAGAAGGAATTTCTCTATAAGTAGAGTTACATTTGGTGTGTCCATGGAGGAGGTAAATTAAGGGTCTTCCTACATCTCCATCTTAGACCAGAACTCCCCATCCAAAAATATTTTATTTATTTTTATTTTTGTTTTTATTATTTTTAGAGAGGGAGAGAAGGAGAGGCAGGGGGAGGAGCAGAGGGTGAGAGAGAGAGAGAGAATCCTAAGCAGGCTCCACGCCTAGCATAGAGCCCTATGAGGGGCTCCATCTCACAATAGTATTTTAATAGGTAGCTTTAAAATTTCTGGGTGAAAAGATTTTTCTAAATTTTTACTTTATTAATTTCTCATTTTACATTTTATCAGAGAGTGTTTATAACTTTTCTATAGCATAGAATTTAATATTGCTTCAAAATGTAATATATAGGCAAATATTTTGTCAGTATTCTATATGTACTTGAGCAGAAGATATATTCTTTTATATAGGGTGTAATATTTGAGACACTACCTTAAAATCTACTTTTAGGACATGTTGTTGATGACTTTATGTCCATATTGTTTGGTTCATGTGACCTGTATTTAACTGTGAGTGAGTTAAGTTCCTATTAGTGTGTTTCTGTTTATTTCTTCTTGAATCTCTTGTTTGTTTATGATTACTATTACCATCTTATTTTGTGAACTGGGGCTTTCAGAATCTCAAGTTGTCTTATTTGACATATTTCTTTTTTATCCTAAATTTCTGAGTTTGATATCTAGAACACAACCTCTAATTTCTTGATGTTTAAATATTTTCCAGCATACCTTTGCCCTTTTATTTTTAGGCTTCATGAGTCCTTTAATCACAGGTAGGTTTCTTGTATACAACACAGAGCTGAATTTTGTGTGCCAACTTGCAAATCTTTTTAATAAGTGTGTGAAATTCATTTACATTTATTCATATGATTTATATATTTTGTCCCAACTCTGCCATTTTATTATGTTACATGTATGTATGCGTATGTAAGTATTATCCGATCTAATTCCTTAGCTTTCTTCTTAATTCCTTTTGATGTGTAGATTGGCATTATTATTACATGTTATTTATTTTACATTCTTTTGCTTTCTTTTGTTTTTCTTCCAGGTACTCAAATATATGTATTATAGACTTTCTTAGCATATACTATGTATCAATATCTTTTTTCCTGACATATATTATACTCTATTTCATCTTCATATTCCTGTGGATTTTCAAGCACCTCCTCAATGTCCCTCATTAAATTTAAGTAAGCATATCATCTCTTTGATGGTTGTAATTTAGCCATTATTTTTAAAATGACGTGGTATGTTTGTTCAACATTTTTCCTGAGTTTGTTAATTCTTCTTTTATATTTTTCTGGTTTTTTATACATTTATGTTCTGTTTTTTAATTCCTGTTTCAAGACATTTATATTTGAAAATTCTTGTTAAAGTATATTCAGTTTAGAATGCTGTGATGTAGTTTTCTTCAGTCTTCTGTTTGTGACTGGGAGGAAATATTCATAATTTGAAATATTTTTATTCTAGTCCTCTAGTTTTCCTCTTTCTTAAGCATTGTATGAATGATGTTTTCCACTTTCTGTTCATTTCCTAATTTTATTTACCTTGGGACGAGCTATAACTGTTGTATGCACTCACAGGTGCAAGTATGGGAGTCTAACAAAGTTTTTTAGTTCAAGACTTCCCTCTTCCATTGGTGTAGTAAATTACAGTTTATTTATAGTGCTCTTTTACTTGGGAGTGGGGGAGGATAGGCTCAAAAACAGTGCCCAAATATGTCCATGTCATAATCCCTAGAACCTATATTACCTTATATGGAAAAGGATTTTGTGATTAAGGCCCTTTGAGATGGGAAGATTATCTTGGGTTACAAGAGTTGATCCAGTGTTATCACAATGGTTCTTGTTAGAGGAACACAGGAGGAATCAGAGATAGAAAGAAATATGATGATGGAAAGAGAATTTTTTAGTGATGCACTTTGAAGATGAGGAAAGCGGTTGCAAGCTAAGGCCACTGGAACCACTAGAAGCTTAAAATGGCAAGAGACGATTCTCCCCTAAAGTCTCCAGGAAAAAAAAAAACAAAACAGTCCTATAATACTTTTGGCTAACCCCTTGACTTTAGCCTAGTGAAAATGATTTCAGACTTCTTATCTCAAGAACTGTAAGAAAAAAGATTTGTGTTGTTTTAAGCCACCAAGTTATGATAATTTGTTATAGTACCAATACAGTGGGAAATTAATAAAGGGTGTGACTTACAAATATGTAGTCTTCTGCATTTCAGCAGGATAATTTATTTTCATGTTTTCTTCTTTATCTTTACAACCAAATCTCCAAAAGATGCTTCCTCCTTCCAAGTTATCCCCTATTCTACAGAAGTGGTATCTTATAGTACTGTTCCCTTGGGCCCCACAACATTTAACCTTCTTCCTTCTAATTTCCTAAGGACAGAATCATTCTAGATGACATCAGATTTGTTATCAATATTTACCATTGAGGACAAGATCTGTTTTTCTGAGTGAATGTACCTGTGATTCACCACACCTAGGTGTGGGATTGAGATGTTTAATTTCCACATGGACAGTTAGTTTGAAGTTCACAGTGTTCTCCATTTCATAGTTATGCTAAAGATCTGAGCTATGATTTTTTTGGTGGGAGAGATTTTAATTTAGGTTATTACCATTATTCTGTGATAAACTAGAAATCTAGGTATAATCTACATATTGCTTCATATGAATGATGAGGATTTTGCTATATTAAATGAGAATTTATATATACATATATGTATAACTTTTCTATTGGTTGTAATTGAAAATTATATACTTGGATCTCCATCAATATATGAAAAGTTCTTTCTGCTTAATACATGGTCAGATAAGAATAGTAGTAAGCAATACTACTTTTTTCTCCCTTTTTACTGCCCACATTCTGTCAGCTACACATCTACTTTCACTTTTACATTGCCATGGTGACAATCATTTACCTTCTGTTCTCTAATAACATACTTTTTCCTGAGGTTGCTCTAAAATTTAGTTCCTAGAAATTTATGTCTTTAGAATTTTATGAAACTTATTCAATATCAATTCAAGTTTTGAGTTAGAATGATAGTATTTCTTTATCCATTGGAAAACTATAAGTCTGGCCCTCTGAAGTGACATTGTACCTAGGATCAAGGTCAAATGAAAACGTGTTATTCTTTTTAAGTGATGCCGCATTTTAGAAAATTGCTCCTTCTTGTACATAGTTCTTCTAAACCCTCCATTTTTCTTATCATATCCTTGTCTTTCCTTTAGCTCCTGCTATTGGTTTTCCCTGTGTCATGCATTGTTCTTACTGCTTTGTTTACAAGGATTCATTTAATTATTTTATAATAACCCTATTATCCCAATTGTACATATGAAGAAATTGAAGTACAGAGCTTTTGAATGTAACCTAGGTACAGAATTGATGGCCTTAAGTGAACACTTCTATCCTGACTCTAATCACATAATCTATAAGTCCCCCTTTGCCTTTCACACTGACTCCCTTCCCAGAAAGCCTCCTCTTAGATCTCTCACTCCTGCTGTTCTGATCTGTAATGCTTACAATATAGGCCAGCTGACATTGCTGTCCTTTAACTCCTTTGCCTTCATTATACGGTTCTTCCTAATTAGATCCAGAACTAATTATTGACCAGTGCTACCATACACCTGCTGGCATCCTGATGGTCTGTGCCTGCATTCTACAAATACATTTGATTTGTTTCTTAACTTTCCTGGGCTATATAACCCAAAATAGTTTCCTAAGAAGAGGTACATGTCAGGTGAAAGTATTAAGTCTATAATGTTTTAAGAGTATCTTTATGATATCCTGGCAATTAATTGATTATTGAGGTGAGAATTATAGGTGAAAATTTCTGTTTCCTTATATTATTTTTTTAAAAATATTGCTATAGGACCAGTCAAAAAATCAGTTTTATGTCCTCTTTAGAGTTAAATCTGCTAAAACCACCATTTGTTTTTCTTAAATATCCCAATAGAATAAAAACCAGACATGAGACCGATATTTTTCTAATAGAAAAGTGTAAACTTTTTTTATAGACCCAAGTATGTTTAACACAGTTCATTAACTTATTTTCATACAATAGTCTTTAGATTAAGTGAACATATACAGGTAGACGCTGGCTGTAGCCATTCCCCAACTCACCATCATTTGCTCCCTGGCTACAGAACAAAAATCCATATATTAAAAATGTAAACAGCTTCAACTCTTTATTTTTTTTCCCAAATACTTTTATTTTTTCAGTGTTACAAGATTCATTGTTCATGTACCACACCCAGTGCTCCATGCAATATGTCCCCTCCTCAATACCCACCACCAGGCTCACCCAACCCCCCACCCCCCCCTCCAAAACCCTCAGTCTATTGCTTAGAGTTCACAGTCTCTCATGGTTCATCGCCCCTCCAATTTCTTCCAATTCACCCCTCCCTTCTCTCTCACAATGTCCTCCATGTTTTCCCTTATGCTCCACACGTAAGTGAGACCATATGATAATTGACTCTCTCTGCTTGACTTATTTCACTCAGCATAATCTCTTCCAGTCCAGTCCATGTTAAAAGTTGAGTATTCATCTTTTCTAATGGAGGCATAATATTCCATTGTATATATGGACCATAGCTTCTTGATCCATTCATCTGTTGTAGGGCATCTTGGCTCTTTCCACAGTTTGGCGATTGTGGCCATTGCTGCTATGAACATTGGGGTCCATGTGACCCTTCTTTGTATTGCATCTGAACCTTTGGGGTAAGTACGCAGTAGTGCAATTGTAGGGTCATAGGGTAGCTCTATTTTTAATTTCTTCAGGAATCTCCACACTGTTTTCCAAAGTGGCTGCACCAACTTGCATTCCCACCAACAGTGGAAGAGGGTTTCCCTTTCTCCACATCCTCTCCAACACTTGTTGTTTACTGTCTTGTTGATTTTGGCCATTCTAACTGGTGTGAGGTGGTATCTCAGTGTGGTTTTGATTTGAATCTCCCTGATGGCTAATGATGATGAACATTTTTTCATATGTCTGTTAGCCACTTGTGTGTCTTCTCTGGAGAAGTGTCTGTTCATTTTTTGACGTGAGTATCTGTTTTTAGAGTGTTGAGTTTGAGGAGTTCTTTATAGATCTTAGATATCAGACCTTTGTCTGTAGTGTCATTTGCGAGTATCTTCTCCCATTCCGTGGGTTGCCTGTTTTGTTGACTGTCTCCTTTGCTGTGCAGAAGCTTTTTATCTTGATGAAGTCCCAAAAGTTCATTTTCACTTTTGTTTCCTTTGCCTTCAGACACATGTCCTGAAAGAAGTTGCTGTGGCTGATGTCAAAGAGGTTACTGCCTATGTTCTCCTCTAGGATTTTGATAGATTCCTGCCTCACGTTGAGGTCTTTTATCCATTTTGAGTTTATCTTTGTGCATGGTGTAAAAGAATGGTCAAGTTTCATTCTTCCACATATAGCTGTCCAATATTCCAGCACCATTTATTGAAGAGACTGTCTTTTTTCCACTGGTTATTTTTTCCTGCTTTGTGAAAGATTATTTGACTGGAGAGTTGTGGGTCCATATCTGGACTCTCTAATCTGTTCCACTGGTCCATGTGTCTGTTTTTGTGCCAGTACCATGCTGTCTTGGTGATCACTGCTTTTTTTTTTTTTTTCCCAAATACTTTTATTTTTTCACTGTTACAAGATTCATCATTTATGTACTACACCCAGTGCTCCATGTAATACGTGATCACTGCTTTGTAGTAAAGCTTGAAAAAAAGCTTGAAATCAGGCAATGTGATGCCCCTGGCTTTGTTTTTCTTTTTTTTTTTAAACATTTCCTTAGCAATTCGAGGTCTTTTCTGGTTCCATACAAATTTTAGGATTGTTTGTTCCAGCCCTTTGAAAAATGCTGGTGGAATTTTGCTCGGGAGGGCATCAAAAGTATAGATTCCTCTGGGCAGTATAGACATTTTAACAATGTTTATTCTTCCAATCCATGAGCACGGAATGCTTTTCCACCTTTTTGTGTCTTCTTCAATTTCTTTCATGAGTGTTCTGTAGTTCCTCGAGTACAGATCCTTTACTTCTTTGGTTAGATTTATTCCCAGGTATCTTATAGTTCTTGGTGCTATTGTAAATGGAATCAATTCTCTAATTTCCCTTTCCATATATTTTTTTAAGATTTTATTTATTTATTTGACAGAGAGAGAGATCACAAGTAGGCAGAGAGGCAGGCAAAGAGAAAGAGGGAAGCAGGCTCCCTGCTGAGCAGAGAGCCCAATGCGGAGCTTGATCCCAGGACCCTGAGATCATGACCTGAGCCGAAGGCAGAGGCTTTAACCCACTGAGCCACCCAGGCGCCCCTCCCTTTCCATAGTTTCATTGTTAGTATATAGGAAAGCAACTGATTTCTGTGCATTGATTTTGTATCCTGCCACATTACTGAATTGCTGTATGAGTTCTAGTAGTTTGAGGGTGGTCTTTTGGGTTTTCCATATAAAGTATCATGTCATCTGTGAAGAGAGAGAGTTTGACTTCTTTGCCAATTGGAATACCTTTTATTTCTCTTTGTTGTCTGATTGCTGTCACTAGGACTTCTAGTACTATGTTGAACAAGAGTGGCGAGAGTG
>CM052899.1:134448004-134458110 GCA_028534135.1 Potos flavus | reverse complement strand
TTTGTCAAATGCTTTTTCTGCATCAATTGAGAGGACCATGTGGTTCTTCTCTCTTCTCTTATTGATTTGTTCTATCACATTGCTTGATTTGAGAATGTTGAACCACCCTTGCATCCCAGGGATAAATCCCACCTGGTCATGATGAATAAGAAAGGGGTAGCAGGAGAGAGAGTCTTAAGCAGACTCTACATTGAGTGTGGAGCCCAACATGGGCTCGATCTCACAACCAAGATCATTACCTAAGCCAAAACTAAGAGTCAGATGCTTAACTGACTGCACCACCCAGATGCCCCTCTTGTAATTAATTTCTAGTTTCATACTATTGTGGTCAGAAAAGATGCTTGATATGATTTCTGTCTCCTGCTATTTATTAAGTCTTGTTTTGTGGCCTAACATTTGGTCTATCCTAGAGAATATTCCATGTGTACTTGAAGAATGTGCATTCTGTTGCTTTGGGATGCAGTGTTGTCTTTTAAGTTTACCTGTTCTAACATATCATTTAAAGATTTTTTTTTTTTGACAATTTTCAGTTTGGATGATCTATCCATTGATGAAAGTGGGTTACTAAATTCCTCTAATATTATTTTATTGCTATTTATTTCTCCTTTCAGGTCTGTTAATGTTTGTCTTATATATTTAGGATCTCCTATTTTGGGTGCAGAAATATTTATAAATGTCATATCTTCTTGTTAGATTGACTCTTTACCATTAAGAAATGACCTTCTTTGTGCCTTAATTACAGTCTTTATCTTAAAATCTACTTTTAGTATAGCTACCCCTGCTTGGTTTTGCTTTCCATTGCATGGAATATATTTTTCTTTCCCTTTCCCTTTCGGTCTGTGTGTGTCCTTAAATTTGAAGGGAATCCCCTGTAGGCAGCATACATGGGTCTTGTCTTTTTACCCATTCATCCACTCTATCTTTTGATTGAAGAATTTAATCCATTTATATTTAAATTAACTACTGACATGTATGTATATTGCTATTTTGTTAAGTGTTTCCTGGCTCTTTTATAATTCTTCAGTATCCTGGTTTTTTCTTTTGCTCACTTTCTTTGTAACTTGATTTTCTTTACTTGTATGCTGAGATTCCTTGTTTTCCTTTTGTACTTTTATTACAGTTTTTTGCTTTGTGATTACCATGGAGCTTACATAAACCTAATTATAACAGTCTATTTTAAGTCAGTAATTTAGGTTTGAATACATTCTAAAGCTCTACATTTTTACAACCCCCCCACACAGATATTTTTGATGTCACAATTTACATATTTTTATCATGGGTATCCATTAACAAATTATTGTAGTTCAATGCTGCCCTAGATCTTGATTGTCTAGCAAACCTTTGTGATTGTTCAAGCAGTCTACTTCACTTTTAGTGTCTCCCAGTAGTTGAGAGTGTACTAAAATCTGTCAGTGTCTCAAAGGGGAGTATCTCAGTCATTACCTTCGTTCAGGCTGATTGGAAGCCAGACTCTCAGGCAGCAGCTTTTAAAGTATGCAAATATAGCTCTTTTCTCAGGGAAAGACTAGAAGATGAGCATTTTTGTCTACTTCTTTAACACTGAGCCCTGGGTTGTTAACTAATCAAGGACTGTGTCCTTTTTTGCTACCATCCTATTTAACTAGTGAACATAAGCCCCATATAGCACCCCTCTGTGCTATATTCTTAAGATAGGACAATACATTTGCTCACATATAACACCACAGCACTGTCTTTTGAAGAATAAAATGTGGACCAGTGTCTTGTTGGATAGAACTTCCTAGCTAATACCTGCTTCCTCTCATGAATTGTCTATTGGGACAACTGTCATTAAAAAAAAAAAAATCATGTTTGGCTGAGTTTATCTTAAGTCAAAGGTACGTATGAAACATATGTAAAAGTGTTTCAAATGTGATACAAATTTATTAGAAGCAATAACTGGGACAACTTCTCACACCCTCCTTTATGTTATCATTTGTTTTAAAAAATATTTTTCATGCCCTCTCATACCTTAATTTGAGAAGTATAAATTTTGGCATTTTTATGTTTCCATTGAGAATTTTTATAATAAGTAGTGTTTAAAGTATGCAATAATATATAACATTCTAGTATATTATCCTATTACTGATAGACAAACTTATGAATCATTTAATTCTTCTTAGTCACTATTGAAAGAATTCTGAAATTATTACTTGTATTGACAGTTTAAGTAAATACAGAGAAGTTGAGGAAAGTACCACATTTTAACAACTCTTAATTCACTAAAAATGTTAATGAGAAAGAATAACCAGAAATTCCTGTATCTTGTAAGTTTCTAATAATTCCATAGATATAGATAATAAATACTAATTGTCTTATACAGAAAAAAATCTATGTTGAAGTTCTGTGATTTAATTTCTAGACATTCCATAATTAGTATTATTAGTAACAAAGTCTTATATTTATATAGTTACAGCATTACCTTCATGTTCATCTTAAAGATTTCTTTAAAAGAAAGAAATGAAGTCCACCACTACTGTACTTCTGTCTCTGGACTTGAAGCATTTGTAGCAATGCTAAATTAATGTAAAAGTATTATTTCCAGTAGACAGTAAAGAGGACATTATGCTTATGGATGCTGGTATATCCCAGAGCTCCTAGGAAACAATTGAGCCTTTTATCAGTCAGGATTCTCTAAAGAAACAGAAACAATATAATATAGATATACAGATAGAGATATGTAGATTTATTTTAGTGAATTGACTTACACAGTTATGGAGACTGGTAAATTAAAAATCTGAAGGTCAAGTTGGTTGGATAGAAATTGCAATAAGAGTTGATGTTCTAATCTTGTGTCCAAAAGCCACAGAGCAGACTGGCAGGAAGAAATTCAGGCAAGCTTTCTAGACTTGTGTCATGAGCATACTATGAAGGTGCACACAAGAGTTGTCTCTTTCCACAATGTCAACTTTATTCAATCATAAAGCAAAGTTAAATCACAATTATAAAGGTTCAGGATGCCAAACTCAATGACAATTCACCATGTGATTTAACTTGGCTCCTTACACAGCACACAAAGCAGGACAGACTCAAGTCACACAACAAGCAAGCTAACAGAAGGGCGTAAGAAGTTAAGGAACCAAACACAAAGTCAGTCTGTGCACGCACAGTTGAGATAAAGCCTTGGTTTGGTCCAGGTCAGCTCTTGGCACTTACTGTTTCTTATTTTCAAGCAGTGAAGGATCTTGGTTTTGTTCTGAGATCAATTGGGCAGAGCTTTCAGAGGCAGCTGCCTTTTTTATGTGGTCAGATATAGAGGGGTCAGGTCTGAAGAGTCTGACAGTTTGCTGCCAAAATCCTTCCCTTTTTAAAGGGATTTCATCAGTTTTGAGTCTCTGCAGACCTCCTCTGGTTCTGCTCCTTATCACTTCTGGGGTGTCAGTTGACATTGGTCCCGGTGATATCTCCTAGCTGCAACACCTTAACTGCTTGCGTCATTGCTTGACGCAGGTTCCTGCATGACATGAGAGACTCCATTTTGCTCTCTACAACTAGTCTTGAGGAGGAATTTCTTCTCCCCCAGGAAACCTGAATTTTCTTATGGCCTTTAAATGAATGAGACCCACTCACATTACCATGGGAAATTTGCTTTACTTAGACAACTGATTATAAATGTTAATCACATTTACAAAATATCTTCGCAGAAACACCTGAACTAATGTTTGACCAAAGAACATGGCACCATAGCCTAGCCAAGCCAACACATAAAATTAACATCACAAGCCCTAAAACAATAAGTATTGACTTTTACTTTGTAGTTTTATTTTTTTAAAGATATATTTATTTATTTGAGAGAGAGACAGAGATAGAGAACAAACATACTGGAGGTGGGAGGGAGCAGAGGGAAAAAAAGAGAGAATTCCAAGTGGGGAGTCTGTCTCAGGGCTGGATCCTATGACCCTGAGATGATGACCTAAGCCAAAATCAAGAGTCAGAAGCTCAACTGACTGAGCCTCCAAGGGGCCCTTTGACTTTTACTTTATAATTATAATTAAGAGGTAGTTGGAAGATATTTAGGAACCAATATGATAGGAAAATTATATATAAAATTTCTTATTTAAAAATATAAAGGATGTTGATTAGAGTCTAACTTAACTAGTTGTAAGTTATTAACACACTCTTGATGATGTTTCAAAATAGTTTGAAGCCGGTGAATTTGGGCAAGATATGAACCAGATATCCACAGCTAAAGGTAATTCTTTTCTCCCTTTTTATTCTTATTTCCATGACAGCTTAAGTAAGGATTTATATGCAATTCATCTTATTATGCAAAGAATATATATATGCGTGTGTGTGTGTGTATAGTTATGTGTTACCATTTTATATACAGACTGTCTTAGCTTAGGTTCCTGTAGCAAATTAGCATAGACTGGATGACTTAAAAGCAAACATTTATTTCTCACAGTTCTGAAACCTAAGAAGTAGAAAATCAAGGTGTTAGTAGATTCAATGTCTGGTCAGAGCCCTTTTCCTGGTTTACAGACAGATGCCTTCTTGCTGTATCTTCACATGACTGAGAGAGACAGAAAGAACAAGCTCTTTGGTCTCTTTTTTATAAAGGCACTAAACATATCACAGTGGTTCTACCCTCATGACTTTATCTAAACCTAAGCACCTCCCAAAGGTCCCACCCCCAAATAATCATCACATTGGGGATTAGGGCTTCAACACAGGCCCAAATAAATGTTGCTTCAATTTGGCAAAAGTCTTGTTAACAGCTTGATGATTTCATGATCCATCTCTTTCTCTATCAAGCTTGTTTTATTATAAATTTGGTAGATGTGCATGCCAATCTTCCCTGGAAGGTGGTGTGTAAGGAATTGTTGCTTCTATCCTTTAGATTCTTACAAGATACTTTTCTCTTTAGGAAAAATAAAATTGATAAAAATCCAACCAGAAAGCTGAGCAAAAAAGTGGAGTAACTGCCTTTCATGTGGCACATAATATCCTATCACCGTTTTTGCTCAAATTTCATTTATATTTTTTACTCATCTCTCCTTTGTTAACTCTCTTTCATGTCCCAGTGGGGATAATATATAAAATTTAAAATATAAAGACACATTCAGTTTTCAGTTCTGTTAAAGTGAAGATACAAAAATCTTTGTATGATACAGATCTGTTGCTATTTATAGCCTGCCAAATTTTAAAAAATTTAATTTATAGCCTAAATTTTTTTTTAAAAAGCTCTGATTTCAATAGTTTTTGTAGTGCCTGCTGTGTATTATCAATTACAAAGATCATCTGAATAGTTTTCCTTTTCCAAACTGTTCAAGATTTTAAGCATGACAATGTAGCAACAGATCTGTGGTACCTCATTAGATTTCTTCTTCTAATTAGATTCACTAAGGCTGTTTATAGACTTTTAGGCACTTTTCAATACTGAATGACTTTCCATATATAGGCCAGTAAAGCCTCATGTCTTGAGGACTTTTCAAAAATGGTAAGTACATAAAACAATCATTTGAAAAGGATAGAAAATAAGACCAATAGGTCCCACTGGTTTGCATATGGTAAATTTTTCTAATTACTATTCTGTTATCTGCTTTTTGTCAACTGACAATTTTTCAAGGTCTTTATTTCTCACTTGTCTAAAATTTAATGAGAAAATAGACAAATAACATGACAGTATTGTTGCAGTTTAACCTCATCATTAATGTTCTTACTTTCTAGAGTATTTCTGTTAGAATATCTCCCCTGAGAATGATACCTTCATAAATGCTTTTTTATTATAATCTTAAAAACTATTTATGAACAATAAACTCATTCTATATTTGGCTTTCTACTTCAATTTGCTTTCCCAAACTCTATGTAACTCTTTATATCCTGTTTCTTTTATCTCTTACTTCATTTTCAGAATATCTATATTCCCCTTTCCTTTTATAGCAGAGTCTGATAAGTCATTTCCTTTAAAAGTAGAATTATAATTTAACTACTCCTAATATAGTATATTTTTATAATATCTAATTTTCTAGATCTCAATACTTTGCTACATATTATAGATGCCTTAATTCCCTTAACTTTCTCTAATTGAAGTCAAATTTCATTTCCTCTGGTACTTAAAAATAATATTCTGCTGTGTTAAAACAAATAATATCTGGTATAAAGCCTATTTTAAAATTTGCAATCAGGCACATAATCATAAATATAATAACATATTTGGTATAGTAGACTTACCTGCATTTTTATCCAAAATACCTAATTGAATAGAGTATTACAAACAGTTGAAAAGCAGTCAGTACAGCGTATCTTCTAAAGTTGTTTGTGTTTCTCATGTCATTGTCACAACTAAATAAGAGATAAGAACCAAATGTGTATATTCATTATGTTATTTATTCATTAAGCAACAATTTATCCATTATGTGTCAGGCCTTGGCCTTTATTTGGGAGACAAAGGAGACATGGGACCAAGTTCCTACCCTCACAATAAAGGGAAGAAAAAAGTCAATTAACCACCAGATATATGCATTAAGGGGATCAAAGGGTGAAATAATAGGATTAAGGGGAGAAAGGAAAAAATTACAGAGAGTGACTAGAGGACTTCTGAGAGGAGGTGTTTACAAACATTTTTTGGAAGAAGCAACATTTAAGCTGAGATTTGAATAATAAATAGGAGATAGTCTTACAGGAATACTTCCCAAACTGAGGAAGAGCTAGGCTTAAGGTCCAAACCTAGCAAAAATTTATTATGCTTGACTCCCAGAAACAAAGTTGTGCAGTTGGAGCTTAGAGATTGAAGGCAAATAAGATACAACAGAGTTGTTCTGGTTCTATCTGAAATAATACATTATCTCCTCTAAATAGCAGGTCTTCATATATTTGGATATAAGGGACAGACTTACAGTTAATTCTTCTCTTCAGGTGCAGATTAATGGACTCATAATGGTTGAAAGACATTTGTTTAACTGAATAATCACAAAAGAAATTTATAGAATGCTGCCTCCCTTGCTGAGAGTTCCTGTGCTTTGCCCCTGAAGAGTGATATTGTGAGTGGCTGAAATGGCCATTTAAGTGGACAAACTCTCCAGTTTGGAAAAGAAAAATATTTTTATGGGATGTACCTTAGGTCAAATGAAACTAAGGTCATGGAAGAATTTTGTACAACAGCAGCAAATCCTGCAGGGGAGAGATCGATGCCCAAGATCAGGTAAAAGACAATCTATAACTGAGAAGTGGCCAACAGAATGGACTGAGAAAAATCACCTCCAATATTACTAAATGCTGCTTTTAAATAAGTGAACTTGTATCTTGCAACTTAGATTCCCTTGGGGGAAAGAATAGGGAAGGAAAAGATCCTTGAAGTGGAAAGTGACTAAGTGGGATTAACTCACAAATCCTAGCAAATTTAGAAGAGTGAAATCATACCAAGTACGTTTTCTTGACCACAATGGTAAGAACTTAGAAATCAACAAAAGAGGAAGTCTAGAAAATTTACACACATATGGAAACTAAACAATTTACCTCTGAACAACCAGGGGTTTAAAGAAGAAATCAAAAGGGAAATAAAAAAATATACCCAAACAAATGAAAGTTGAAATACAGATTACCAAAATCTATGGGATGCTGCAAAAGCAGTTGTGAGAGGGAAGTTTATAGTAATAAATGCATATGTTAAGAAAATAGATATCAAATAAACTACCTAACTTTATACCTTGAGGAACTGGAAAAAGAATAACTAAGCCCAAGGTTAGCAGAAAGAAAGAAAGAACAAAGATCAGAGTGGAAATAAATGAAATAGAGACAAGAAAAAAACAATAAAAAGGAACAATCGAACTAAGAGTCTGTTAAATTGATATACCTTTAGCTAGACTAACTTAGAAAAAAGATGACTCAAATAAAATAAAGAGGATACAGTGTAAATGACACCACAGAAATATATAGAATCCTAAGAGAATACTACGAATATGCCAATAAATTGAATAACCTAGAAGCAATAGAAAAATTCCTAGAAACTTACAACCTACCAAGACTGAACATGAAGAAATAGAAAATATGAACAGATGAATAATGAGTAAGAAGACTCATCAGTAATCAAAACTTCACAACACAGAGGGATAGAGCAAGATGGCAGAGAAGTAGACACTGTTACAACCAGTCCCGTAAAGTGAGCTGGATATCTACCAGAACACGCTGAGTACCCATGAAATCAGCCTGAGAAGTAAGATTTTTCACTTCTGGATCTCTACAGGAGCAGAAGGCAGCAGTGGAGAGGTAAAGCAGAGTGGGAACACACGAACCTATATCAGAGGATAAACAGAAGGGGGAGGGAGCCACCAGAATCGACCCAAGGACAGTAATACCCCAAAGGAAAGTGCCCTGCAGTTGGGGACCAGCATTAACTTAGACTCCGATTAAAAATACTTAAAAAGAGCAAAAGAACTTAAGGAGCAACCAGTGGAAGTGGGTGGTCACAGGCATGGGCCTAAGCCCACGTTCCCAGGAAGGGCACCAATCGCATCAAAGAGAGACTGGCGGAGGATCCAGTCCATGGTTCATGAACCTGGAGGTTTCCACCCCTTGCACCATTTAGAGGGCGAGGCGCACTCCTGCAAGCGTCTTAGAGAGCCTGGCGTGGTTCATGAGCCTGCAACTTTTCTCTGTGTGCAGCACTCCACGGACTGGGTGCACTCCCTCAAGCCCCTGAGAGACCGGGTGGGAGGCACAGCCGGTGGTCTCTAGGACCTCAGGACATCTGCCACCTGCAGCAGGCCTGCGCTGGAGAGAACGCAGCTGCGGTGCTTGGGGCAGGAATCTGAGCGCACCTGGCTTGGACCAGGAGCCCGGACAACAGCCACCAGAAGCCAGTTTCCTAGACCTCTCAGCTTTGATTGCGAGAGGGTGCAACCTCTCTCCCTCTCTCGGTTACTGAGGGCCTTCGGGGCCATTGAGACGGTAGCTGAGGGCGTGCACCGCCTGTGGCAGGCTGCGGTGTGAGCAGAGCTTGCAGAGGGGGGACTGTATTCTGGACAACCCAGAGGGGAGCAGACTGAGGCTTCTCTGTGATGCGGAGGTCTGGGTATGGATAGACTCCTTGCTTGGACTTTCTGAAAAGGTGAAAAAACTGCAAAAGAGCGAAAACCTCCAGAGAGCAGAAGCCTGAAAAACTGTTTTCCACAGAGCCCAGACCCTTGACTGGGGGGCAGGGCGACTCAACCCAAGCAAGATTGACTGGAAAATAATTCAACAGGCCCCTCCCCCAGAAGACAACCCAAAAACAAGAGGACAATAACCACAGGGCCCCCATAAAAATATAAAACCCCAACATCAGGGGAAATCAATATATTAAGATCCCAATTATACCCTAAAACCTGTATATTTTATAGATACAAGTTTTTTTTCTTTCTTTTCTATTTTTTTCACTCGTTCTCCTGTTTCTTGGGTTTTTAAAAATTTTTTTTAAACTACTTAACATTACAGCTAGAGGCTTAATACAACATATGGAAGAGTTATAACCACCCTCCCATCTTACCCGTCTGTCAGTGTTTCTATGTATCTGCTTTTGTTCTGGTATTATATAAACCTTATTCTTGAGGTTCATTCTGACTAGGTACTTTTATTTCTTGTCATATACTTTTGGCAGTCTTTATGTTTGTTCATGTTTGTTTATATACCTTATAAATCTTATTTTGGGGTCCATCCTGGCTAGGATCTCTTTTTTTTCTCTTTCTCTCTCTCTCTTTTCATATCTTTATTCTTCCTTTTTGGTGGTGAATTCCAATTGCTCCAAAACCTTCCATGGTGCACCGTGCCTGGATCGTGGGTGATATATTCAGCTATACATCCTCTCATCCACTTCTCATCAAAATGACTAAGAGGAGGAACACCCAACAAACGAAAAACCCAGAGACTGCACGCTCTCCCTCAGAACTATTGGACATGGACATAAACAGTATGTCGGAAAGGGAATTCAGGGTAACAATTATCCAGGCAATGGCTAGGATGGAGAAAAACATTAATGACAACATAGAATCTCTAAGGACAGAACTGAGAACCAGCATGGCAGATGTTAAAAATGCTATCAGTGAGATCCAATCTAAATAGTCTAACAGCTAGAGTTACAGAGACAGAGGATAGAATTAGTGATCTAGAGG
>CM052899.1:134383657-134447504 GCA_028534135.1 Potos flavus | reverse complement strand
GAAATTAAAAATAGAGCTACCCTATGACCCTACAATTGCACTACTGGGTATTTACCCCAAAGATGCAGATGTAGTACAAAGAAGGGCCACATGTACCCCAATGTTCATAGCAGCAATGGCCACAATCGCCAAACTGTGGAAAGAGCCAAGATGCCCTACAACAGATGAATGGATCAAGAAGATATGGTCCATATATACAATGGAATATTATGCCTCCATCAGAAAGGATGAATACCCAACTTTTGTTTTAACATGGACTGGACTGGAAGAGATTATGCTGAGTGAAATAAGTCAAGCAGAGAGAGTCAATTATCATATGGTCTCACTTACATGTGGAGCATAAGAGAAAACATGGAGGACATTGTGATGGGGAAGGGAGGGGTGAATTGGAAGAAACTGGAGGGGCGATGAACCATGAGAGACTGTGGACTCTGAGCAACAGACTGAGGGTTTTGGAGGGGTGGGGGTGAGGGGTTGGGTGAGCCTGGTGGTGGATATTGAGGAGGGCATGTATAGCATGGAGCACTAGGTGTGGTACATAAACAATGACTCTTGTAACACTGAAAAAATAAAATAAAAGTATTTGGGGAAAAAAAAGAATATAAATATAGACAACCTGTTAATGACAACTAGGGTACTTTTCCATTTAAAGGGCTATATAGAATTTATTTATATAAATTCTATTAAAGGAAAGGGTCAGAGTTTCTTCAAAATTGTCTAAATGCATTTTATATTGTTGTTCTTTTTTAAAAAATCCTCTGATAAAATTGTTGATAACTACAACAAAGCAATAATCTTTTCTTATGCTTGGAATTAAATAAAAAATCATTAACATAGCTGAAAAAAAAAACAAAACTTCACAACACAGAAACCCCTAGGACCAGATGGCTTCACTGGTGAATTCTAACAGACATTTAAAGGAGAATTAATGCCAATCCTTATCCAAGTCTTCCCAAAAAATTGAACAGTGGGAATATTCCCAAACTCATTCTACAAGGCCACCATTACCCAGATACCAAGCCAGATAAGAACACTGCAAGAACAGAAAATTATAAATTGATATCCTTGATTAATATAGATGTAATTTTATTATTGAAGTACAGTTAACGTACAATGTAATATAAGCTTCAGGTGCACAACAATGATTCAATAATTCCCTATATTACACAATACTCACCACAATAAGTGTAGTTACCGTGCATCACCATACAAGGTTATTATAATATTATTGACTACATTCCCAATGCTATAATTTTCATCCCTGTGACTTATTTTATAGCTGGAACTTTATACCTCTTAATCCCTTTCACCTATTTAGATGATTCCTTTACCCTGTCCCGTCTGGCAACCAACACTTCTCTGAATTTATGAGTCTTTTTTTGTTTGTTCATTTGTTTTGTTTTTAAATTCTACATATAATTGAAATCATATATGTCTCTTTCTCTGACATTTCATTTAACATAATACCCTCTACAAATCCATGTTGTTGCAAATAGCAATATTTCAATTTTTTATGGATAATATTCCATTGTGTGTGTGTGTGGTATGTATGTGTAAATACACACCCATACCTACATACCTCATATGCATTATCTATCCATCTATCAATGGCCACTTAGGCTGCTTCCACATCTTTTCCAATTAGTGCTTTTTGTTTTCTTTGGGTAAATACCCAGTAGTGGAATTACTGGATCATATGGTATTTCTATTTTTACTTATTTTTATTTTCTTGAGGAAACTCCATACTCTTTTCCAGAGTAGCGGCAGCCATTTATATTTCTACAAACAGTACACAAGAGTTCTGTTTTAACCAAGTCATCACCAATACATATTTCTTGTTTTGGGATTTTGTTTTCGTTTTGATTTTTTTACTAGTCATTCTGGTTGCTGTGAGGTGATATCTTAGTATGGTTCTGACTTGCATTTCCGTGATAATTAGTGATATTGGGTATCTTTTCATGTGGCTGCTGGCCATCTGTATATCTTCTTTGGAAAAATGGCTATTTAGGTCCTGTGCCCATTTTTAATTGGATTATTATTTTGGATGTTTTTTTTTTTCTTTTGGTGTTGAGTTATATGAATTCTTTATATATTTTGGATATTAACTCCTTGCCAGATATATCATTTGCAAACATCTTCTCCTATTCAGTAGGTTACCTCTTCATTTTGTTGATGGCTTCCAAGACCATGCAAAAGCTTTTACATTTGGTATAGTCCTAATAGGTTATTTGTGTATTTGTTTCCCTGCCTAAGAAGACATATTCAGAAAAATGTTGCTAAGGCCAGTGTCCAATAGATTATAGTCTATGTTTTCTTTTAGGATTTTTATGGTTTGAGGCCTTGCATTTAGGTCTTTAATCCATTTTGAGTTTATTTTTGTGTATGGTTTAAGAAAGTGGTCCAGTGTCATTCTTTTGCATGTAACTGTCCAGTTTTCCCACCACTATTTATTAGACTGTTTTTCTTTATTGTATATTGTTGCCCTCTTTCTCATAGATTAACTGACCAAATACAGGTCTATTTCTACTCTCTATCCTATTCCATGTGATCTACATGTCTGTTTTCATGCCAGCACCACACTGCTCTGATTACTCCAGCTTTGTAGTGTATCTTGAAATCTGGAATTGTGATACCTCCAGCTTTTTCCTTTCTCAAAACTGCCCTATGGTGCACCTAGGTGACTTAGTCAGTTACGTGTCCAACTCAGTCTTGGGGTCATGGGTTCAAGTCCCATCATTGAGCTCCAACTGGGTAAGGAGCTTACATTAAAAAAAAAAAAAAAAAACTAATTGGCTATTTGAAGTTTTTTGTGGTTCCATCCAAAAAAATTTTTTTTAGGATTATTGGTTCCAGTTCTGTGAAAAATGCTATTGGTATTTTGGTAGGGATTGCATTGCATTTGTAGGTTGCTTTGGGTACTGTGGAATTTTTAAAATAGTAATTCCTCCAATCCGTGAGTGCAGACTATCTTTCCATTTGTTTATGTCATCTTCAACTTCTTTCATCAATGTCTTATAGTTTTCAGAGTATAAGTCTTTCATCTCCTTGGTTAAATTTATGTCTAGATATTTTATTCTTTTTGGTGCAATAGTAAATAGAATTGTTTTCATTTGTTTTTCTGCTACTTCATTATTAGTGTATAGAAATAAAATAGGTTTCTGTATATTAATTTCATATCATGCAACTTTAATGAATACTTATAATAGTTTGTGTGTGTTTACGTATAACACCCAGTGCTCCATGCAATACGTGCCTTCCTTAAGACCCATCACCAGGCTCACCCATCCCCCCACCCCCTCCCCTCTAAAACCCTCAGTTTGTTTCTCAGAGTCCGTAGTCTCTCATGGTTTGTCTCCCCCTCAGATTTCCCCCCACTTCACTTTCCCTTTCCTTCTTCTAATGTCCTCCATGCTATTCCTTATGTTCCACAAGTAAGTGAAGTCATATAATAATTGGCTTTCTCTGCTTGACTTATTTCACTCAGCATAATCTCCTCCAGTCCCATCCATGTTTATGCAAAAGTTGGGTATTCATTCTTTCTGATGGCTGAGTAATATTCCATTGTATATATGGACCACATCTTTATCCATTCTACTGTTGAAGAAAATCTCGGCTCTTTCCACAGTTTGGCTATTGTGGACACTGCTGCTATGAACATTGGGGAGCATGTGGCCCTTCTTTTCACTACATCTCTATCATTGGAGTGAATACCCAGTAGTGCAATTGCTAGGTCATAGGGTAGCTCGATTTTTAATTTTTTGAGGAACTTCCACAATGCTTTCCAAAGTGGCTGTACCAATTTACATTCCCACCAACAGTGTGAGAGAGTCCCCCTTTCTTCACATCCTCTCCAACATTTGTTGTTTCTTGTCTTGCCAATTTTTGCCATTCTAACTGGTGTAAGATGGTATCTCAATGTGGTTTTGATTTGAATTTCCCTGATGGCTAATGATGATGAACATTTTTTCATGTGTCTGCTAGTCATTTGTATGTCTTCTTTTGAGAAGTGTCTGTTCATGTCTTCTGTCCATTTTTTGATGTGATTATCTGTTTTTTGGGTGTTGAGTTTGAGAAGTTCTTTACAGATCTTGGATATCAGCCCTTTGTCTGTAGTGTCATTTGCGAATATCTTCTCCCATTCCGTGAGTGCCTCTTAGTTTTTTTTACTGTTTCCTTTGCTGTGCAGAAGCTTTTTATCTTGATGAAGTCCCAAAAGTTCATTTTCACTTTTCTTTCTCTTGTCTTTGGAGACGTGTCTTGAAAGAAGTTGCTGTGGCCAATGTTGAAGAGGTAACTGCCTGTGTTCTCTAGGATTTTGTTGCATTCCTGTCTCACATTGAGGTCTTTCATCCACTTTGAGTTTATCTCTGTGTATGGTGTAAGAAAATGGTCAAGTTTCATTCTTCTGTATATAGCTGCCCAATATTCCCATTTATTGAAGAGACTGTTTTTCCATTGGATATTTTTTCCTGCTTTATTGAAGATTAGTTGACCATAGAGTTGAAGGGCCATACCTGGGCTCTCCATTCTGTTCCATTGATCTATGTGCCTGTTTTTGTGCCAGTACCATGCTGTCTTGGTGATCACAGCTTTATAATATAGCTTGAAATCAGGCAATGTGATGCCCTCAGCTTTGTTTTTCTTTTCAACTTTTTTGGTTAGGTTTATTCCAAGATATCTTATGGTTTTTTGTGCTACTGTAAATGGAATTGATTCTCTAATTTCTCTTTCTATAGTTAAATTGTTAGTGTATAAGAAAGGAATTGATTTCTGTGCATTGATTTTGTATCCTGCCACAGTACTGAATTGCTGCATGAGTTCTAGTAATTTGGGGGTGGAGTCTTTGGATTTTCCACATAAAGTATCATGTCATCTGCAAAGAGAGAGAGTTTGACTTCTTCCTTGCCAATTTGATTACCTTTTATTTCTTTTTGTTGTCTGATTGCTGTTGCTAGGACTTCTAGTACTATGTTGAACAACAGAGGTGAGAGTGGGCATCCTTGTCATGTTCCTGATCTTAAGGGAAAGGCTCTCAGCTTTTCCCCATTGAGAATGATATTCACTGTGGGCTTTTCATAGATGGATTTTATGAAATAGAGGAATGTTTCCTCTATCCCTATACTCTGAAGAGTTATAATCAGGAAAGGATGCTGTATTTTGTCAAATGCTTTTCCTGCATCAATTAAGAAGTCCATGTGGTTCTTCTCTCTCCTCTTATTAATGTGTTCTATCACATTGATTGAGTTGCGAATGTTGAACGATGCTTGCACCCCAGAGATAAATCCCACCTGGTTGTGGTGGATAATCCTTTTAATGTACTTTTAATAATCCTATTAGCTAGGATCTTGTTGAGAATCTTGGCATCCATATTCATCAGGGATAATGGTCTGAAATTCTCCTTTTTGATGGGTCTTCACCTGGTTTTGGGATCAAGGTAATGCTGGTCTCACAGAAAGAGTCTGGATGTTTTCCTTCTGTTTCTATTTTTTGATTCTCCAGTTCTTTAAGGTGTAAAGATAGTTTGTGTATTCGGGATTTTTCCATTTTTTTGAGTGAGGCTTGGATGCTATGTATTTTCCCCTTAGGACCACCTTTGCCATATCCTGTTGGTTTTGGACAGATGTGTTTTCATTCTCATTGGTTTCCATGAATTGTTTAAGTTCATCTTTGATTTCCTGGTTGACCCAAACATTCTTGAGCATGATGGTCTTTAGCATCCAAGTATTTGAGTTTCTTCCAAAATTTTCTTATGACTGAGTTCCAGTTTCAAAGCACTGTGGTCTGAGAATATGCAGGGAATAAGCTCAGTCTTTTGGTATCAGTTGAGACCTGATTTGTGACCCAGTATGTGGTCTATTCTGGAGAAAGTTCCATGTGTGCTCTAGAAGAACAAGTATACTGTTGTTTTAGGGAGGAATGTTCTGTATATATCTATGAGGTCCATCTGGTCCAGTGTGTCATTCAAAGCTCTTGTTTCTTTGTTGATTTTCTGCTTAGATGACCTGTCTATTGCTGAGAGTGTAGTGTTGAGGTTTCCTACTATTAACATATTATTAATATGTTTCTTTATTTTGGTTAACAGTTGGATTATGTAGTTGGCTGCTTCCATATTGGAGGCATAAATATTTACAATTGTTATATAGTCTTGTTGCATAGACCCGTTAAGAATGATATAGTGTCCTTCTATATCTCTAACTACAGTCTTTAGCTTAACATCTAATTTGTCTGATATGAGAATTACTACCCCAGCTTTCTTTTGAGGTCCATTGGCATGAAAGATGGTTCTCCATCCCTTCACTTTCAGTCTGGATGTATCTTTAGATTCAAAATGAGTCTCTGGTAGATAGCATATGGATGAGTCCTGTCATTTTATCCAGTCTGCAGCCCTGTGCTCTTTTATGGAAGCATTTAGGCCGTTCACGTTGAGAGTGATTATTGAAAGATATGATTTTATTGTCCTCATGTTGCCTGTGAAGTCCTTGTTTCTATAGATTTTCTTTGTAAATTTCTGTTCTATATCATTGTTGGGGTCTTCATCCTTTTATAGAACCCCCCCTTAATATTCCTTGCAGGGACAGCTTAGTGGTCACATATTCTTTAAGTTTTCGCTGGTATTGGAAGCTCTTTATCTCTCCATCCATTCTAAATGTAGGCCTTGCCAGATAAAGTATTCTTGGCTGCATGTTCTCATTTAGTACCCTGAATATGTCTTGCCAGCCCTTTCTGGCTTGCCAGGTCTCTGTGGACGGGTCTGACATTACTCTGATGTACCTTCCTCTGCACATAAGGAATCTCTTGTCCCTAATTGCCCTTAAGATGGTTTCCCTGGGTCTAAGATTTGCAAGTTTTACTATTACATGCTGGAGGTGATGGTCTATTCTCCTTGATCTTAGGAGGGGTCCTCTATGCCTCTAGGACATGAATGCTTAGGGAAGATTAGGGAAGTTCTCAGTTATGATTTGCTCAAATATATCTTCTAGTCGTCTATCTCCACTGCCTCAGGGATCCCAATAATTCTGACATTGGAACGTTTCATGGCATCATTTATTTCTCTAATTCTGTTTTCATGGATTTTAAGCTGTTTATTCCAGGCCTCCTCTTGTTCATTCTTTTCTATCAGTTTGTCTTCTAGATCACTAATTCATTCTTCTACCTCATTTACCCTAGCTGTTAGAGTATCTAGATTAGATTGGATCTCATTGATAGCATTTTTAAGTTCTGCCAGATCAGCTCCCATTTCTGCCCTTAGAGAATCTATGTTGCCATTAACGATTTTCTCCATCCTAGCTATTGTCTGCATAACTTACACTGAAGTCTATTTCTCCCATCTTGCTTATATCCATATCCATTAGTTCTGTGGCAGAGGTCACAGTCTGAATTTTTCCTGTATTGAGTGTTCCTCCTCTTAGTCATTCTGTTGAGGGGTTGTTGAGGGAATGTACAGAATCCAAATTATTGACCACAACCCAAGCAAGATGCAACATGTTTTATAGGGACCTTAGGGTGGTTGGCCTCTTGTTCTTCCAGCCTGTCTTCTGGGAGAAGGGCCTGCTGCACTGTTACTCAGGCAATTCTTTTTT
Source organism: Potos flavus (assembly GCA_028534135.1). Taxonomy (NCBI): domain Eukaryota; kingdom Metazoa; phylum Chordata; class Mammalia; order Carnivora; family Procyonidae; genus Potos; species Potos flavus. The sequence continues at coordinate 134,439,924 of CM052899.1, read as the reverse complement.
GGGGCAGTTGCCCTGCCCCCTGTGGGGGGTAGTGGACTCAGTGAAAACTGGTTTTGAGGGCCTTTTGTTCTCTGCCAGCTTTCCCTGGTGACTTTCAGCATCTCTTCCAGGAGTCAGAGCAGAAGTGACCATATCCAAACTTCTGTCTCAGAACAGAGAGATCCCAGTCTATTCTCCAGTGAGCTCTCCAGGTCACACCATTTCCATTTTTGTCTGTGCTGCTAAGAACTGCAGCGTCCTGGGTTGTGTGCCCCACAGCAGCACTCCCAGCCCTTGCTTCCAGGTCCAGGCACCTCTCTGCCCTTTGTGCTTTTAAACTGCAAGCAGCCCCCAGTTCACAAGCGCACCCCTGCAGCTCCAGGTTTCAGCCTGGGAGGCTGCCCTAAAGTCCTTTCCCAACTGCTACCAGTTTGTGTGTCTGTGCCTGGTCCCGCGCAGGAGGCTTTTGCACTCCAGCAGCTCAGGATCCCAGAGGCTCCCTCTCCCTTCTGTTTATCTTCCAATATCTGCCTGCAGAATCATGGCTCCCCGCTTCATACCTTGAAATCAACCATTGGAGATACTCTGTTTGTAGAGATCCAGATATATCTTCTTAGATCTCAGGCTGATTTCGTGGGTGTTCAGAGTGGTCTGGTAGATATCCAGCTCAATTCAGGGGACTGGTTGAAATATGGTCCCCTACTCCTCTGCCATATTTCTCCCTCCAAAGGTTTATTAATTTTATCTTTCCAAATAACCAACTCTTGGTTCATCAATTCTTTCTATTGTTTTTTTCTTAAGTGTCTATTTCATATTTGATTTGATCTTTATTTCATTTTTTTCTACTAACTTTGGGCTTTTTTCTTTTTCTAGCTCCTTTAAGTGTAAGGTAGGATTGTTTGAGATTTTTCTTCTTTCTTAAATTAGGTCTATATAACAATAAACTTCTACGTTAGAACAGTTTTTCCTGTTTCCCAAAGATTTTACACCATTGTGTTTCCATTTTCATTTGTCTTCATGTTTTTTATTTCCTTTTTGGTTTCTGCATTGACTTATTGAATGTTTAATAGCATGTTATTTAGCCTCCACCTGTTTGTGTTTTTTCCGGTCTTTTTTTCCAAGTGATTGATTTCTAGTTTCATACCATTTGTTGGCAATGTTGTTTGACATGCATTCAATCTTTGTAATTTTATTAAGACATGTTTTGTAGCCTAACATATGATCTATCCTGGAGAATATCCCATGTGCACTTAAAAAGAATGTGCATTCTGCTGTTTCGAGATGGAACGATATGTATATATCTCTCTGTTAAGTCTGTATGGTCTAATGTTTCATTCAAAGCCACTCTCTCCTTATTGATTTTCTGTCTGATTATCTATCCATTGATCTAAGTGGGATATTAAAGTCACCTACTATTATTATATAACTGCCAATTCCACCCCTTATGTCTATTAATATTTTCTTTTTGTATTTAGGTTCTTCTATGTTAGGTACATAGATATTTATAATTTTTATAACCTCCTCTTACAGTGATCTATTTATCATTATGTAATGTCCTGTCATTTTTGTATAGTTTTTCTTTCAAGTCTAGTTTTTCTAAGTTTCTTTACTCCATCTTATTTTTCACTTCCATTTGCATGGAATATCTTTTTCTATCCTTTAATTTTCTGTCTGCATCTTTTGGTTTGATGTGAGCCTCTCCTATGCAGCATCTTGTTATTTTTACCCATTCAGTCATCCTGTGTCTTTTGAGCATTTAAAGTAATTTTTGCTGGTTATGTACTTATTGTCACTTTGTTAATTGTTTTTGTAGTTCTTCTCTGATAATTTTCTATAGCTTTACACTTGGAGTTCTTTATTATTTATACATCTATTTATATATCTATTACATCTATTACAGGTTTTTGTTTTGTGGTTACCATGAGATTTATATATAACATTCTAAGTATATAGTAGTCTATATTAAGTTGATGGTTATTTAAGACCAAACACATTCTAAAATCACCATATTTTACTACCCCCTCCATGTTTTATATATATGATTTTATATTTTATATATTTGTATTTTATGTTTTTTTATTTTGTGAGTCCCTTAACTAACTTTTTAGATGTAATTGATTTTATTACTTTTGGCTTTCAACCTTCATACTATCTTTATAAGTAATTAATCTACTACTTTTCCTATATGTTTGCTTTTACCTGTGGATTTTTTTTCCTTTGATAATTTTCTTCTAATTTTCTTCTTTTTTCTTTGCCACTTAAAGAAGTCACTTTAACAGTCTTTGTAAGGCTGGTTTAGTTGTGATAGACTCCTTTAATTTTTGTTTATCTGAGAAAATTTTTCTCACTCTTTCAATTATGATTGATCACCTGGCCAAGTAGAGTATTCTTGGCTGTATGTGTTTTCCTTTCAGCACTTAGAAGGCTGGAAGGGAGTGACATGATATACTCAGTGTTTCTGCTAAAAAATCAGCTGATAGCCTTATGCAGTTTCCCCTGGTGCATAACTAGTTGCTGTTCTCTTGCTGCTTTTAAGATTCTTTCTGTATTTTTAATCATTAACATTTTAATTATTTTGCATCATGGTGTGGACCTCCATGGGTTCATCTTGTTTGGAGCTACTATGCTTCTTGTACCTGAATATCTATTTTCTTCCCCAGGTTAGGAAAGTTTCCTGCTATTAGTTCTTCAAATTAGTTTTCTGTCCCTTTCTCTCTACCTTCTATTTCTGGGGTCCCTATAACACAGATGTCAGTACACTTGATGTAGTCCAAGATGTCCTTTAACCTATCCTCTGTTTTTATTTTATCTTTTTGCTGTTTAGCTGGGATACTTTCCATTACCCTCTCCTCCAGATGGCTAATCCATTCTTCTATATCCTGTAATCTGCCATGGATTTCCTCAGTGTGTTTTAATTTCAGTTGTATTCTCCAACTCTGTCTGAAGTTCTGAGTTCACATCCAGCTTATTCTCAGGTCTGGTGAACATCTTTATGACCATTACATTGAACTTTTTATCAGGTAGATTGCTTATCATTGTTTTATTTAGTTATTTTTCTGAAATTTTGTCTAGTTATTTAATTTGGAACATATTCCTTTGTCTCCTCATATTGATTTACTGTCTGTGTTTATTTCTATGACTTATGGAGAACAGCTACTTCTCTTAATCTTGAAGGAGAGGCTTTATGTAGGAATATCCCCTGTGTAGGGTTTCTGTGCCTGACAACTTTGGCTGGAGACAGAGTATGTAATGACTGGTATTCCTGGGGTACTCCACTCTGATGCCAACCTGTGGGACAGTTGGAGCTGAAAAGAGCTCTGGCTAGGGATTCCTGGAGCATTCTGCACAAGGATACCATGTCAAGATGGTTGGAGCTGAGGTTGGCATGGGCCAGGGGTTCTTGGGACATTACATGCAGAGATCACCCAGACAGCTGGCTTGAGCTGAAGTAGAAGCACCATGGTGGGAATGCTAGAGCTAAAGCAGGAGTGGGCTAGGCGCTCCCGGGGTGCTTTCCACAGGTATGTCGTCTGGAGCTAAGGTGGCCACAGGCCTCAAGTGTCCAGGAGTGCTTTGTGCCTGTGTCATTTTAGCAAGACAACTAGAGCTGTAGTGGGCACTCTCTGATGGTATCCTGGTATGTGCTGTTCTGGAACCACTTTGTGAGATAGCTGGAGTTCAAGTGGGTAGAGAGCACTTGCTTTGAGGAAAAAAATGGGGTTGTTGTGTTTAGGGGCCTGAGACTTGCTGAGGCAGCAGGCTGGCTGGATCCTGGTTTTGTCTGTGCTATCTGGTTGAAGTAGGTACATAAACAGAGAATGCCAGCACCTCTAATCCAAAAGAGTGGTACAGCAAAAAAAAAAAAAAAGTCCAGTACCTTATGATGGGTACTCAACATTTATTTCACTTATGTTTTAGTTGTTCTTAACTACAACTTTTGTCTGTGCCTGCTTATAGTCCCTTAGGTAGTCTCCTTTTTACCACAGTTTGCACCATTGGGGATGAGGTTGCCATTGTTACCATGTTTCTGTCTCTCCTGTCATTCTCTATATGGTCCCTTTAACTTTGGTTGTGAAGAAGTTGTTCAATCAGCCCTCAGCTCTTCAGAAGTAATTGCTTTATATGTAGATGTAGATGAGATGTGTCCATGGAGGAAGTGAGTTCATGGTCTTACCCTGTTGCCATCTTGGACCTTCTCAGTTCCAAAAGTTCTTAACAAAATATTAGCATAATTCAACAACACATTAAAGGGATATACAACATGATCTAGTGGGAATTATCCCTGGGATGCAAAGATAGTTCAACATATGAAAATCGATAAATGTGATAACTACATCAATAGGATGAACTCTAAAAACCACATGATCATCTCAATAGATGAAGAAAAAGCATTTGACAAAATACATCTTAAAATAATAAAATAATAGACATTAAATAATAAAATCTCTCCACAAATTGAGTATAGAAGAAATCTACCTTAATGTAATGAAGATCATATACAACAAGCCCACAGCTAATATACTCAGCAGGAAAAGATTTTCCTCTAAGATCAGGAACAAGACAAGAGTGCCCACTCTCACCACTTTCATTCAACAGAGTACTGGAAGTACTAGCTAGGGCAATCAGACATAGACATAGAAGGCATCCAAATAAAAAAGGAAGAAGTAAAATTGTCATTATTCATAGATGATATCTTATATATAGAAAATCCTAAAGACTTGACCAAAAATCTGTTGGAATGAATCAAAAAAATAATGAAGTTAAAGAATTTAGAGTCAATCTACATAAATCTCTTGTGTTTCTAGACACAAACAAGAAAATATCTGAAAAAGAAATGAAAAATATATCTCATTTATGATAGAATCAAAAACAATGAAGTACAATTTAACTAAGGAAATAAAAGATCTGTATGATAAAAATTTACAAGATTTTGATGAAAGAAATTGAAGAAGATACACAAAAAAAATGGAAAAACATCCCATGCTCTTTGGAATATCATTAAAATGTCCATATTACCTAAAGCCATCTATATATTCAATGCAATCCCTATCAAAATTCCAATGGAATTTTTCACCAAAATAAAAATATTAAATTTCATGTGGAACCATAAAAGATCCATAATAGAACAACCTTGAGAAAGAAGAATAAATCAAGAGGCATCATACTTCCTTATTATTTCAAACTATACTACAAAGCTATAGTAATTAAAACAAGGGGTGGGTACTGGCATAAAAGTAGAGACATAGACCAATGAAACAGAATAAAGAGCCTGAAAATAAGTCCTTACATATATAATCAACAAATACTTGACAAAGCAGCAATGAATGCTCAATGGGGAAATATAGTCTGTTCAACAAATGGTGTGGGGGAAACTGGATAAACACATGCAGAAAAATATTAGATTGTTACACCACTCACAAAAATTAACTCAAAATGGGTTAAAGACTTAAACATAAGACCTGATAGTATAAAATTCCTAGAAGAAAACAGAAGAAGCTCTTTGACGTTGGTCCTGGTAATATTTTTTTTTAGATACAATACCTCAAGCATAACCAACAAAACCAAATATCAACAAGTGGGACTAAAACAAACTTAAAATTTGACAGCAAAAGAAACAATCAAGAAAATAAGAAGGTAACTTATAGAATGGGAGAAAATGTTTGCAAACTATTGCATAAGGAGTTAATATCCAATATGTAAAGAACTTAACAAAAACAATCTGATTAAGAAGTGGGCAGAGGAATTGAATATGCATTTTTTCAAAAGACACACAGATGAACAACAGGCACATGAACAATGCTCACTAATCATCAGGGAAATGCAAATCAATAGCACTATGAAGTATCACTTCACATCTAATAAATAACATCAGGAAAACAAGCAAGAATAAGTATTGTGGGTTTATGGAGAAAAAAACTTTAAACATTGTTGTTGAAAATGGAAATTAGTTCAGTTACTATGGAAACATTATTGAAGTTCCTCAAAAAATTAAAAATATAGAACTGTGATCTATACCATAATATGCTCCAGCAATCTTGCTTCTGGGTATATATCTGAAAGTGAAAACATGATATTGAAAATATGTGCATTCCAATGTTTATGGCAGCATTACTTATAATAGACAAGATACGGAAACAAAGTGTCCACTGCCAGACGAATGCATAAAAAAGATGTGAGATAGATATATATAAATAAATATTATTCATCCATTAGAAAGAAAGAAATCCTGCCATTTGCAACAACATAGATGGACCCTGAGGGCAATATGCTAAGTGAAATAAGTCAGCTAAGTTAAATGGTCTCTAGCCAACAGCCGGCAAAACAAAACAAAACAAAAACAAAAAATAAAACCCACAAGGCCCTCAAGTCATAAAACCACAAGGAAATAATTATGCCAACAACTGATGCTTAGCTTAATGAGCTTGGAAGCAGAATCTTCCCAGTTGAGCCTCCAGATGAGAATAGTTCCACTGATGCCTGATTGCAGGCTCATGAGACTCTGAACAGAAAGAAACCCAGCTAAGCTGTGAGTGGACTACTAGCCCACAGAAACTATAACATAATAAATGTGTCTCCTTTTAAGCCACTAAATCTGTGATACTCTTTTATGCAGCAAAAGATACTGACACAGGGCTTACATTTGGCATTTTCATCTCTGTGCAAGAATGGCTTATTGGGACATGAATTGTTTGTATCCCTTAAATGTAATTCATCTGATATTTCCCATTAACTAATTAATCAGAACTGCTTAAAAATAATGCAGTATAGAACCTTGTCTAATATCACCATACCCAGCACCATGATCCAACAACTATACAAATAAAGTCAGCATTGCTATCCTTAAATTATGTACTCTGAAATCTACCTGCCTGTGTTTGGATTTGGTTTCCACTAATTTCTTGCAGTGTATTACACAGATTTCTTAACTTCTCTGTGCCTTCATGTCTTTATTTATAAGTCGAGGAGAATAATAGTAATTTATATTCAGTTTTTTAAAGGATTAAATTGGATATATGTCAAACATATAAGTTCTCAATGAATATTAAACTTATTAAACTTATTATTAATGCTGATATTGTCACTATTAGTGACATCTTTATTTTTCCTATTAAAATTTTGCAAGATTGGATGAAAAAATACAATCCAGTCTACTTTTGTATAAGTCAGCATTTCTTAGACATATTTTTTAAAATAGAAACAAGTTTATTGTTTAAATTCAGCAATAAATACAAAAGGAAGAACTTCTATATTATTTCCAAAACGATTTTATAAATCCTAAAAGACAAGTCCTTATAATTTGCTACCAAACTTCAAGTTTCAAAGTAAAGAATATGCCCAATTTTCCATCTTGAGTCCAATTATCTATCTTCTACAATGTTACTATGGCAATTTTAATTGATTCAGATTGCCCTATTTCCTCCTCTAATACATGATGCAGTGGGGGTTATTGTTCTTTGATCTATAGAACAGTTCCTCCTGAAGAACTGAGAGCTGAATAAATAGCTTCTGTACAACAAAAACAGAAAGACCCCATGGAGAATGGCAAGAGAAATGGAGACACAGTAATAAAGGAAATACCCATTACCAATGCTGCACTGCAGTGGGGAGGGATAGTGCTGAGAGACTGTGAGTAGAATCACCTGCCCTGGGTTACAGAAAAAAGCCGCAGTATAAAAGGGCAACTAGAATAAAAAGGAGCCAGGTTTAGAAATCTGCCAAACAGTGGAGGAGCTGTTGGAACTCTCCCTGGGTTGCAGGGGCTGGCCCCTAGCCCACATGAACCCTGAGAGCATTGGGACACACGAAAAAGCTGAAGTTTAAAAGATCAACTAGACAAATTTCCAGGGACGATGGAAGAGTAGAAGGACCCTAAACTCACCTTGTTCCACAGGTACAGCTAGATAGTACCCACATCAGTGTAAGTAACTTAAAAAACAACCCGAAGACTGGCAGAACATACTCTACACAGCTAAGTGTAGACAAGAGGCCATATTGAAGAGGGTAGGAAAGGCAGAGACAAGGTTGGGAGTCAAATGGACCCACAGGACTGTCCCCAGGTGGGAGGTACACCACAGGTTCACTGCTTTCAAGAGCAGGGAATGTAGCTCACTTTTCTATTACATAGAAACAGACACAGAGTATTAGAAAAAAACTGAAGAGACAGAGTAATATGTCCCAAATGAAAGAACAGGACAAAATCACAGCAAGAGAGATAAATGAAATAGAGATAAATAATATGCTTGATGGAGAATTCAAAGTAATGGTCATAAAGATAGTCAATGGACTTGAGAAAAGAGTAGAGGATGTTAGTGAGACCCTTAACAAATATAGAAAACATAAAAAAGAACCAGTAAGTTGAAAAACTCAATAACTGAAATTAAAACTACACTAAAGGGAACAAATAATAGACTAGAAAAATCAGAAGAATGGATCAGTGACGTGAAGTACAGAGTAATCGAAAGCAATCAAGCTGAACAGGGGAGAGAAAAAAATAATTAAAAAGTGCTAATAGGTGTAGGCAACTCAGTGACAACCTCAAGTGTAATAACATTTGCATTATAGGGATCCCAGAAGAAGAAAGAGAAAGCAGAGCAGAAAATTTATTTGAAGAAATAGTTGGAAACTTCCTGAATCTAGGGAAGGAAACAGAAATCCAGATCCAGGAGGCACAGAGCCCCCCCCCAAATCGACCAAGGAGGGCCACACCAAGACACATAGTAATTAAAATGCCAAAAAGTAGTGACTGAAAAATTTAAAAGCAGCAAGAGAAAAAGAGGACAGTTACATACAAGGGAAAAACCTCAAAAAACTATCAGATTTTTCCATAGAAACTTTGGAGGCCAGAAGAAAGTGGCATGATATAGTCAAAGTTCTGAAAGAAAAAACAAAAAAACAAAAAAAACAAACAAACAAAAAAACCTGCAGCTAAAAATACTGTATTCAGCAAGGCTATCATTCAGAATAGAAGGAGAGATAAAGAGTTTCCCAGACAAACAAAAGTTAAAGGAATTCATCACCATTAACCCAACCTTACAAGAAATGTTCAGGGGGACTGACTGAAAGGAAAGACCATAAGCAGGAGTAAGAAAAGTAGAAAACACAAAAGAAAACCAGTTAAGGTATTCACAAAAGGATATAAAATATGACAACATATATCTAAAACATAGGAGGGAAAGGAGTAAAAAATCGGTTCAAATTTAAGTGACCTTACTTAATATAAACTGCTACATGCATAAGATGTTACATACAAACTAATGGTAAATACAAATCAAAAACCAGTAATAGATATGCGAAAACTAGAGACCAAGAAATCCTAGTACTAAAGAAAGCTAGCAAACTGTTAGAGAACAAGAGAAGAAGGGTAAAGAGAACTACAAAAATAACCATAAAACAAGTAACTAAATGGCAGTAAGTACATAACTATCAATAATTATTTTGAGTGTAAATGGACTAAATGCCCTAATCATAAACACAGGATAATGGCAAGGAATAAAAAGCAAGACCCATCTATGTGCTGACTACTAGAGAATTGTTTCAGACCTAAAGACACTACAGATTGAAAGTAAGGGGATAGAGAAAAGTCTTTATCATAAAAGTGGAAGGGTATATTATTATATAAGCATTGTTGATAGCTCAATTTTATATATATTTTGAAAAGCTATATTTTATTATGAATGATTAATTTTGAGACTTAAATCTAAGTATTTTAGTAGTTAATAAAATTGGTACTCCAAAGTGTTTCCAAATAATGGCTTCTGAGGTTGTTTTAAGAAAATTCACCTCAGTTACTTTCCTAAATAAAGAAGATATCAAATATGAAAAAAAGAAAGAAAGAAAGACAATGGAATAGAAAATAAAGTTGGGGTACCAATACTTATATCAGAAAAAATGGACTTCAAAACAAAGACTGTAATAAGACAAAGGACACTATATAATCACAAAGAAAACAATGCAGCAAGAAGACATAATAATTGCAAATATTTATGCACCCAACATGGGAGGACCTAAATATAAAAAGCAGCTAATAACAAACATAAAGGAACTAATTGACAGTAATAAAATAATAGTAGGGGATTTTGACAACCCACTTATATCAATGGATATATCATATAAATAGGAAATTAACAAGGAAACACTGGTTTTGAATGACACATTTGACCAGATGAATCTAAAAGATATATTCAGAACATTCCATCCTAAAATATTAGAATATGCATTTCTTTCAAGTGTACATGGAACATTCTCTAGGATAGATCACATGCTAGGCCACAAAACAAGCCTCGACAAATTCAAAAAGATCAAAGTCATACCATGCATCTTTTCTGACCACAAATGAATGCTATGACACTAGAAATCAATAACGAGAAAAAATCCAGAAAGAACACAAATAGATGACAGTTAAATAACATGCTACTAAGCAATGAATGGGGTCAGCTAGAAATCAGAGAGAAATCAAACTATACATGGACAAAAATGAAAATGAAAACACAATGGTCCAAAACCTTTAGAATGCAGCAAAAGGTGTTTTAGAGGTAAGTTTACAGCAAGACAGGCCTAACTCAATAACCAAGAAAAATCTCAGATAAATAGACTAAACTTACACTTAAAGGAGTTAGAAAAAGAACAAACAAATCCTAAAGCCAGCAAAGGGAAGGAAATGATAAAGATTAGAATAGAAATAAAATAAAAACTAAATAAAAATAATAGAGGAGATCAATGAAACCTGCACGTGGTTCTATGAAAAGATCAACAGAATTGATAAACTTTAGCCAGACTCATTATAGAGAAAAATAAGAAAGCAAGAACTCGAACCAAATTGGAATTGAAAGAAGAGAACAACCAACATCATAGAAATACAAAGGATTATAAGAGAATATTATGAAAAATTATATGCCCCAAAATTGGACAACCTAGAAAAAATGGACAAATTCTTAAAAACATACAACCTCCCAATACTGAGTCAGGAAGAAATAGAAAATTTGAACAAATCAATTAATAATAATGAAATTGAATCAGTGTTCAAAAAATTCTGAACAAACAAAAGTTCAGGACCAGATGGCTTTGCACATGAATTCTACCAAACATTTAAAGAAGAGTTAATACCTATTCTTCTCAAGCTATTTGAAAAATAGAAGAGGAAGGAAAACTTCCAAATTCATCCTATGAGGCCAGCAATACCCAGATATCAAAACCAGATAAAGACTACAAAAAAGAGAACTATAGTCCTCTGGTGAAAATAGATGCAGAAATCCTCAACAAAATATTAGCAAACTGAATCCAACAATACATTAAAAAATCACTGACCACAATCAAATGGTATTTATTCCTGGGATGCAAGGGTGGTTCAATATTCACAAATCAATTCAATATATCACATCAAGAAAAGAAGGGATAAAAACTCTATGATCATTTCTATAGATGCAGAAAATGCTTTTGACAAAGTAAAACATCCATTTGATAATAACCCTCAACAAAGGAAGTTTAGATGGAACATACCTCAGCATAATAAAGGCTGTATATGAAAAACTCACACTAACGTTGGTGAAAAACAGAACTTTTTCCCTAAGATCAGGAACAGGACAAGAATAACCACTCTCACCACTTTTATTCAACACAGTACTGGAAGTCCTAGCCACAGCAATCAGACAAGGAAAATAAATGGCATCCAAATTGGTAAGTAAAAAGTAAAACTTTTACTATTTGCAGAATAACATGATACTATAAATAAAAAACCCTAAGAATCTACCAAATAAGACTAAAGCTGGAGGTATCAAAAAACCAGATTTCAAGATATACTACAAAGCTGTGGTAATAAAAACAGTATGATGGTTGCACAAAAATAGACACATAGATCAATAGAACAGAATAGAGTGCTCAGAAATAAACCTACACTTTTAATCTTCAACAAAAAAGGCAAGAATATGCAATGATAAAAGTCTCTTCAAATGGTGTTGGGAAAACTGGACAGCTACATGCAAAATAATGGAACTGGACCACTTTCTTTCATCATACACACACACACACAAAAAAAAAACTCAAAATGAATTAAAGCCCTAAATGTGACATCTGAAATCATAACAGTCCTAGAAGAGAGCACAGGCAGTAATTTCTTTGACATCGAACACAGCAACAGTTTTCTAGGTATGTCTCCTGAGGCAAGAGAATCAAAAGCAAAAATAAACTACTGGGACTACATCAAAATAAGAAGCTTCTGACAGCAAAGAAAACAAGCCACAAAACTAAAAGATGACCTGAATGGTAGAAGATATTTGAGAATAACATATTTAATAAAGGGTTAAAATCCAAAATATGTAAAGAACTTACATAACTCAACACCAAAAGAACAAATAATCCAATTAAAAATGGGCAGAAGACATGAACAGACATTTCTCTAAAGACATACTGATGGCCAACAGACCTGTGAAAAGATGCTTGGCTTACACTTGCTTTGGCTCCAGCCAAAGGCCGCCCCAGAGGCAGGGGATGGGGGAGTGTGGGGAGAGACAGAATTGAAGGAAGGTAAAAACCTGACCAAAAGGTAAAAACTTCCAGTTATAAGATAAATAAGTACTAGGGATATAATGTATAACATAATGACTATAGTTAACACTGCTATATGATATTCAGGAAAGTTGTTAAGAGAATAAGTCTTAAAAGTTATCACAAGGAGAACTTTTTTGCCTTTCTTCTTTCTTACCTTTTTATTTATATGAGAAGATGGATGTTAGCTCAACTATTATGGTAATCATTTTGCAATATATATTAATCAAATCATTATGTTGTCTTTTGGAAGAAATACATATAACGTCCTTGACACGTAAGTAGTGTAAAAAGAATAAAAAATGGAAGTCGGTATTACTAAATATAATAAATACCAATAAGGAAAATGAGACTCAATCCATGACTTTTGTTTTCATCAACACTATTTAAAAAAATAGGATCAAATTAAGAGATGTATAAATTGACAAGAGAGAGTTGGGGAGGGCTAACATAAATTTTAATGCTGATAGGAATAAATATTAAAAACATTTCAAACACCATAACAAATAGATAACAAAAGGCTAATATTTAGTCATACTCCTCTTCATTGCTTGTCTTTTTTTTTTCCAATTTTACTACCTTCTCACTTATGCTTCCTTGTTCTTTAATTACATAATTCCAAAAATGTTAAGTTTACATTTTGGTACTACACAGTAGCTTGATGAAAAAAAAAAAAGTATTCCTTCACCCAAAAGATGTCATACATAGAAAATTTGGAGGTAATCATATTGAAATATATAAATATAGCAAATCCATATGTTGTACACCATAAACTTATACAATATTATATGTCAATTATATCTCAAAAAATTTTGTCACCCAATAGATGTCGTATGTAGAAGCTGACCAAATCCTCGTTTGCTACATTGAGATGACAGGTACCAGTGGTATAGCGGGTGGTTCTTGATAGGAATAAGAATTTCAAAACTACTACTATTTCTGACACAAATGACCTACATGACTCTGAAGAAAACCACCTCATTCATCAGGTAAAATTGTAAAAATGTACATAAAAATAAATGGGTTGGTTGATTCAGTCATTGGTATTTTTATTAACTTCAAATACTTTTTATACCAAAAAAAAAGGATATTAAATTGCATCATGTAAAATTTAGGTAGATAAGAATTTCCTTTTCATAAGAGTAGTTGAATGTTAGAATGACATATATTTTATATCTTTTTATATTTTTGTATTTATACATATATTTTTATATTATTTAATATCTTGGTTGTTTCTCAAAGTGTATTAAAATCTAAATTGGTGGCAGTTAATTAAGGTTCTAAATAATTTTCTAAAATTCTACTTACCTATAACATAATAGATGTTCAATATGTGTTTGTAAAAAATAACCTATGCTAATTTATGGGCACTTTAGACTACAAACAGCAATAAAAACTAGCTTCAGGGAGAAATATTAATTTGCTAGTTTCTCATTCTTCCCATTATAAAGGACATAAAATGAAACCTATTAGAATAGTCATAACAAGAACTTGTGTTGAGGTTTTTTATTTCTTTGCTGGACACTGACAGTTTTCATTGTAAACAGAAAAGGTACCAAAATGATATGGACACATGGTCAAAACAAAAAACTACAGATACTGTCAAATCTAGATTTCCTTTATAATTTGCAGTAAGACTCACAACAATAATTGAATATTTAAGTTTTAGTGCATTCTTATTTAACCATGGTTCTATAGCTACAGGGTTCAATCACCTTTTTTCAGTTAAGGTGTACACCTATCATGAGAAACTACAATTCCTTGTATACACTTCGGTCCTGCTTTACTGAGAGCTATTTATGATCAACTATAATTAAATGTAAGTTCATCAAAAAATTAAACACACTGTATTGTAGTAATCCACCCTTACCTGAAATATTCCTGCATAGGATACTTTTATATATTCATTTGATTTTATAAAGATTTGAGGTGATTTAACATTTTAACTTTTGTGGCCTTCTTACAGACCTTGAGATTTGCAATCAATGTGGTTTTATAAAGATTACTTCCACAATCAGAAAGTAGAAGAGAATTTATGGCTTTATTATGTTCAGCAAAAAATTCATTTTTGTCTAATAAAAAAATTCCATTGCTCTGTTGTAAATTAAACACAAATCAAGTGATTGTATTGTTAAAAATAAACAATTCACCAAATATATAGAGCATCTATTATGACATAAATATTGTGCTAGGCACTTTGGGCAGCAATAACTAGAATTTTATACTTAGTGACTCCCGCTTTCCAAGTTAAACATCAGCTGATCTTCACTAATGAAAATATTGAAAGAGTTCTGGCACATAGAGAATTATTCCAGATGTGACTATAAAGAAGGGAAGGATAGAGAAAAGGAGTGAAACAAGAATAAATATGTGATTCAATCTAATACGTGGATAAATAGATGGGTAAATCTATTTGCTAATTAAATAATAATAGTCATGACTTGTGGGGTTTTAAAGCATTTTAGAAATTAACTGCATAGCCACAATAACAGAAAAGGGCAGGAGGAAGGATAATTGAGTTAAATGTGTTCCAAGGCAATGCCCCTTGAATTTAAGGAGCATAAGTTACACCTGAAATTCGTGTAAAACTGCTCTGATTCAGTAGGTCTGGGTGGATCCCCAGAATTCTGCATTTCTAAACAAGAACGCAGGTGATGCCAATACTGTTGGTCTGTGAGCCATATTTTGTGGAGCAGGGGTCTAATATTCCCACATAATCTAAAATGTGATTAATATACTACTGTATGTAATCATTAAATTAGTTAAGGCATATTATAATCGCCAAGGTACTCTCAGGATAGTAGTTATAGAATGTATAAATAACAAAAGTCCCAAATAATCTCCAAAATGTCAAGGAAGGAGAGAAGAAGAAGCATAGAACAAGTGGCACTAAAGTCAATAACAAATAGTAAGATTGTAGGTTTAACTTTTTTTAAAGATTTTATTTATTTATTTATTTGAGATAGAAAGTGTGAGCATGAGCAGGGGGGAGAGGCAGGGGGAGAGGGAGAAGCAGTCTCCCTGCTCAGCAGGGAGCCAATGTAGGGCTCAATCCCAGGATGCTGAGATCATGACCTGAGCCAAAAGCACTTAACCAACTTAGGATGCCCAGGCATCCTAAGACTGTGTGTTTAAGTCCAAATAGCTTTAAGTAGACTAAACACTCAATTAAAAGACAAATATTTTCACACTAGATTTCAGTTTTATTCTTAAGAGACACCCCTAATTTAAGGATACGAGATGGCAAACGGTAAGCCTAAGGAAAACATATAAATGACTAACAGAAAGTGAGAAAATGAATTGATATTGATGCCAGAGTTAATACTAGAAATAAAGATGACTCATTTTTTGATAATATAGGAGCCAATCTACTGGGAAGAAATAAAAATTATAATTTTGCAGGACACCTAATATAATTTCAAAATAAATAATTAAGACAACAAATATTGCAAAGCACAAAGTGAAGAAAAAAAAAAAAGCACAAAGTGAGGTTTAACATACCTTCTTTCAGTAACTGACCAAACAAGGGACATTGATGTAAAATATTTGAAAAAGCTTAACCAATTTGTCCTAGCTGACACATATGAAATGCTGCACTCAAGAATTTCAGAATGAAAAAAAAAAATTTTTTTCAGAATGCAAATTGTTTTCTATTATTCTTAGAACATTTATGCACACGGGCAATCTGTACATTCAAATAGCAATTGTTAGCAAAGTTCAAAATTATGCATTGTGCTCTGAAATTAAACAAGAAAACATTAAGATAACTCAAAAATCTCCAAATATTAGGAAAATAAGCAATATAGTTTTAACCCACACATCAAAGAAAAACTCAAAGCAGAAGCAGATTTTTTTTATTATCAGAATAATCAAAATTTGTGGGATGTAGTTGAATCTGATTAAAAAGGCATCTATACCTTCAAAAACATGTTAGAAAAGAATAAGACAAGAAAATAATATCCAATAGAAACAATGCCAAATATTAATTCTATGAAGCAATAAAATCATAAAGCCATTAGTAAGAAGGACCAAGAAAAAAATGCAATATAAAATGTGCCAGGCAATAAAATAAATGACAGAGTATGAATAGGTTTCTACCAATAAATGTGAAAATTTGAATGAAATATTTAAAAATTCTAAAAAAATACACAAATTACCACAACCAACAGAAATTTTGAAAATCTAAGTAGTCCTTTTTCTATTAAAGAAACTGACTAATTCAACCTTTTCACACAAAGTAAATTTCATGCCCAGATGGCTCCACCAGTAAATCCTTACATTTAGGGGTACTTGGGTGGCTCAGATGGTTAAGCATCTGCTTTCAGCTCAGGTCATGATCCCAGGGTCCTGGGATTGAGCACTGCCTCGAGCTCCCTGCTTGGTGGGGAGCCTGCTTCTCCCTCTCCTGCTGTTCCCCCTGCTTGTGCTCTCTCACTCTCTCTGTCAAATAAATAAATAAAATCTTTAAAAAAAAAATCCTTACATTTAAAGAAGAAATAACCATAGTCTTTCACAGACGAGGAAAAATTTTCAGCTAATTTTATACAGCCAGTTTAAGAGTGATTACTAAAAAAGTTACGGGTCAATTTTTCTCATGAACATATAATCTAAAATCATAACTGAACTTTTAGCAAACTAAATCCAGCAATTTTTTCTAAGTAGCTTTGACCCTGAGATCAAGACCTGAGCTGAGATGAAGTTGGAGGCTTAGCCTGCTGAGCCACTCCAGGTGCCTCAAATCCAGCAATTTTTAAAATATGAGTGTCCACTGTAACAAGATTTGATTTATTCAAGGAATGCAAAACCGTGTTACCAGGCAAGACTTTTCACTTTCATTATTTCTATTCAACCTTATATTCGAGGTCAAGAAACGGAAATAGGTCATAAAAATTGGGAAGAAGTAACATTGCCTTTATTCATAGAGAATATGATTGTTTACATTAAAAAATTCAAAGCCATCCTAAAAATATTAAGTAAATCACAGCAAGATTTTAGGATTTAAGGTTGGTAAATAAAGAATAAAAAAATGGAGTTTGCTAACTGAAATACATTTAACTAAAGATCTTATTTTGAGGGGCACCAGGGTAGATCAGCTGATTAAGAGTCAGACTGTTGGTTTCGGCCCATGTTATGATCTCATGGGTGATGAGATTGAGCCCTGTCTGTGGGTTCCCATCTCAGTGGGGAGTCTGCTTGAAGATTCTCTCCCCCTACCCTTCCCCCTTCTCTCACGCACTCTCTCTCAAA
The DNA here is from genome assembly GCA_028534135.1 of Potos flavus. Classification (NCBI taxonomy): domain Eukaryota; kingdom Metazoa; phylum Chordata; class Mammalia; order Carnivora; family Procyonidae; genus Potos; species Potos flavus. The sequence continues at coordinate 134,422,158 of CM052899.1, read as the reverse complement.
TAAATAAATCTTTTAAAAAATCTACTTTTGAAGTATTAATATGCGGAATGGGGAAATGGTGATGACCAAATGTTATCAAATGTTAACATTGATACTAAATGATTTAGAAATACTGAGATCATTTTTTGTGATTATAAATGTATGGTGGATTCAAACATATTTGGTATTTCACAATTTTTTTTCCCAAAACTATTCTTTCCTGATCTAACTGCATATTCACTGCCTTTACTCTTTCTCCTTTAGATTAAGTCCACTTAAGGACATGGTAAAGTTGACTTTATAATTTTAGATAGGAATTAATCTATGTATATTGACTTAAATTTATTTTTTTAAATCACATAAAATTAGAAATGCTGGCATATAGAGCTATAGTCCTAAGAAAATAGGAGGATAACAAATTTTTTTAATATTATACTATCACTCATAACACACAGCAATATACTATATCAAATACTACATATATTTGATGAAACTTGGAAATAAAATACATTTTGAATGACTATATTTTTACCATAATCTAGGCTAATATCAAATCTAGGAAAGTCAATGCCTGTTCAGCCTTTAGATGAATTTTCATGACATAACATTAGTAATGTTAGTCATCATTTATGTAATTTATCAAATTTACAAATAATATTTTTAAGGCATATAACCCTTTCTGCCAGTGTTGTTAATCTGTAAGTGCCCAACCATTTGAGAATTTCGGTATTATTCCATTTCTTTTCTAGATGCTTGAAAGATATCATTTTCTAGGAATACTCTCTATGGAAGGGTACTCAGTGTTCCCCAACAGTGTGGAAGCTTATGCTGTGTACTGCAAAATATGCCACACCACATTCCTATCTCCTTAACCTTGCACCCAATTATACTTTTTCTGAGCAGTTCCCTTAAATAATTACACCAGAAGAAAAAGTATGGGAAAGGGTTTCCTTTTTGGTTCATAAAGACTATGCCCATTGTTTAAGATTTCTTAATAAATGCTCCTTCTAGTTCCTTTTACCCCACTGATGGACATAGGGATACCAGAGTCATATATTTCTATTTTTGTTCAATGACTCAAATTAACATTTTCAAATTTCTGACAGTCCTCTTTATCTTCAGATTATACTCAAAGCAGTGATCCAAAGATCTGATTGTTTCAATGCATCCACCAAATTCCCATACCTCTGTAACTGTGTTACTTCGTGGTCACTGATTACTGAAAAAAACGCGCATTCAATCTCAACCCCTAATTTATTCTATTCCCCTCTATCAGTGTTCTGATAGTCTTGGCTGTATCTTGGCAAGGGCAAAGTGGGCATTGGTGTTTTTTCTTCAGTAATGTCCTTTATTTCCCAGGTCTCTTTATTTTTGGATCTCAATATCGCCCTCCCATAAGAGGTTAAGTACTATAGTTTTAAATCTCCTCTGTTATGGATGATTGGGATAAACTCAATCAGAGTTATAATTAAAACGTGCTACACAATTCTAGGGTCATGCTAGAAAGGGGGATGGTTTTATACATTATGCAAGATAGTCTTATTCTACCCTAAATCACAAGCCTTATTCTTAGTGAAATATCACCTGCAAAAATTCTCTTAATTCTTAATTTATCAACTAGTATAGCACTTAGTCCTGAGTGTGCTGAAGTTGTACCATCACTAATTCTTATCTTACAGTGGAGAGATGAGTGATCTCACGGCCACCCTGAGTCCCTCTCTTCCCTTCTTATAGGGCTCTTACATTTAATTGCACACTTAAGGTTCTACAAAGTAACATTTTGAGAAAACTATTCTAATAACAAATTTATATAGCATTTTCACATATTTTTGGTACTGATGTGTTGGGATTCTAATAAATATACAGTGTATCATGATTATATGCAGATATTATCATGATTATCTTAATCTATCCCTATAGATTAGGAAAATAACATCAATGTAATACAGTTTCAGCAAACCAAGACTCAGAGCCAGTTCTGAGGATTCCAAAAGCTCTTGCATATATATTGACATTACATCACTCATCTTTCTTTTACTCATCATGCCTTCTAAATATAAACCCCATAAGAAGTTACTGATATGAAGATCTGTTTACACTACCACATTTCTTACTTCATTAAGACTAAACTCTTTAATCTGACATTCAATGCCTACTCTCATTTGACATTGTCTTTCAGTTTTGGAAAGTGCTTGAGATTGAGCTAAAATATTTGATTTCAATGGATCTTCTATGTACTAGCTCTATGACAAGTTATATACAAGTAAAGAAAATGATTCAATAATAGAACCATTAAATAATTATTAAATATGTATCATTAATTATTAATTATTAAATATGTACAATTCAAATATTGCTATTATTTTTACTTGCTATTCATTCCAAAACATAGATTTTTTTATTTAACCAAGCCTATCCTCATGCCTTCCTAAATGTTATACTGCTGTCATTGTCTGTTTGCCTTTCCCTCATGTCAACCTCAACATTTTCCCCTATGTGTAGTTAAAAATAGCCTATGAATTTTCTAATGTAAAACAATGGTGATTTTCCCCCTGAGCTTTGACATTTGTACAATATTTTATCTGATGAAATTTTAAGTGTTAATATCTAATTTTACAAGCACTCAAATTCTAACTTCTTAAATAAGAATTTCCCCTAAGGTGAGAACTTTTCATTATATCTTTTTAATGCCCATGACAGAACAAGGCACACAAGAAATACTTCATAGGCATTGTACATAACTGCTTACATTGGCTAAGTTAATAACTGGCAGAGAAAATTTTAAGTAATATGGTAATGTGAGTCTTATTTATATATTTGTTAAGTAAGTTTCATGTTCTGTCTTTATTTTTAGTTACCATAATTTTAAAAATTGTACGTTTTACTATCTAAAGTATAAAACACAATTGAAGTACTTAAATGAGTCTATTAAGAAGACATTTATGAATTGCAATTGTGACCTTGAATGCAGGTCACAAAATTATAACTTCACTACAGTTCGGCTGTACAGAATTTCTTTAGTTAGTCTATAATCAACCTGGTGTTCCTTCTAAGCATTACCTATTGTTAAGGTGGGGAAACTTATCTGAATGTCTAATTTGGTTTAAAGTTAAACCAATGTGATAACTGTAGGAATACCTTCAAGTAGTGCTCAGTCTTTTTCAAATAAAAGAATATTCAGTCTATCATATGTCTGTTTAGTACCTCATGTCAACCCTTATGTCTGTTTCCTTCCCTAAATGGCCTCTGGGAGTAAGGACTGACAAAGGTGTGACTGTGCATCACTGAAGTAAATTAAGGGAGACTTTATCCTGGACTTTGATCATCTCCTGCTTGCATCAGCTGGTCTGTCCGATGTCACATGTCCATTCATCATTGATTTTCCTACCATTTTCTGATACTGAAATCTAAAAACTTATTTTTTTCAATCCCAGAAATGCTACCATGATATTCCGTTTCAGAACTGAAATCTTTTGTTTCAGGTATCTAAATTTACAACAATCCCTTTCATCCAATCCACTCGCCCAGAGGTCCATGCAGCCTCTGCTGCAGGGTTACCTTGTTCTGCCCACGTGGCCCCACAGCAGGTCTAATAGCTGTTAGCCCAGTTCTCAATGTCACTGATAGACACTTAGTCTGGCTCAGAGGAGCTAACTCTGAAATCCTACCTCCACCTGACTTTTGGGAGTGCATCCCAGAGAACCTTGAAATTTGGATTCTCTCCAGAATTCCAAAGAAGAGGTAAAGGCTGGACCACTTTTGAGCCTCACTCCTCTCCCCATTTCATTTTATATACTTTGTTTCCCTTAACCAGAGTTAGAAAACTAGAAATTGAGTATCTACAAGGTTGTTCCAATCTCCTATTGCTCTTTCTCCTTATTGTCATTCCCCACAGGCAGAAAGAATTGAACTTACTTTGAATGCCTTATACCATCCCCTTCCATGCCTTGGCTAAATTCTAAGCATGTACTTGAGTGCTCCCCTACCACACTGACCTCTGTACACATAATACTCCAAACTAAGTGATAATTCAGGTACTAAATGGGGTAAAAGAAACTTGAGAAAACTTCCCTTGGGACAATATCTAGCTTGAAAGCTTATTGCCCAATTATATGATCCTTGTTTTAAATATCAGAAGCTGAATATCATTAAATATTACTAATATACCTATTTCTCTCTACATTTCCTCTGCTACCAGTTCTAATTTCTTATTATCTCCCCATCCATCTACCTCCTCACAGATAGATACCTTGGTAGCCTAATAAAAAGTCCAGTACATTTTACAGAGAAAGGCAAGAAAAATACAATATATTTTAATATCCTTGTTAATTCTGTTAGTCTGCATTAGATGCTATCACAGCTCTGTTTATACTTAACAAAAATTACTAAATTGCAATGTATCCTACCATCTTTTAGATTTAAGTTTTTTCATGTATATATAGACCTCAAAACCTTATTCAAACTTATAATATAAGCTACTTTTCTTTTTAAGAGAGGTGGGGGTGAGAGGAAGAGAAAAGAATTCTAAGCAGGGTCCATACCCAGCACAGAGTCTGACACAGGGCTCAATGTCACAACCCTGAGATCATGACCTGAGCCAAAATCAAGAGTTGGAAATTTAACCTACTTAGTTACCCAGGGGCCCTTATGATATTAGCTGTTAAAAGCCCTTTACACATATACTTATTAAAACTAAAACTTTATCAGAATACTATTCTTTTTTTTTTTTTTAATAGTCTCCATTTCCAATGTGTCTAATGGAAGTCTAATGCATGGCTTGAACTTATGACCCTGAGAACAAGACCTGAGCTGAAATCAAGAGTTGGTCATTCAGCTGACTGAACCACCCAGGCACCCCTATTAGAATACTATCCTTGTTCATGTAAAAAAATGTTTTTAAATTTTGATATTTTGTGCTATTTCTAATTTTCAGCTTAAAAAATGCATTTGACCACTTTTTTTTTTTTTTTAAGATTTTATTTATTTATTTGAGAGAGAGAGAGAGAGAACATGAGAGAGGAGAAGGTTAGAGGGAGAAGCAGACTCCCCATGGAGCTGGGAGCCCGATGCGGGACTCGATCCCGGGACTCCAGGATCATGACCTGAGCTGAAGGCAGTCGCTTAACCAACTGAGCCACCCAGGCGCCCCATTTGACCACTTTTAATAGAATACTTTTTAAAATTATTAACTAATTCTTTTTGTTTTCTGCTTTATGTATAATTTTGAAATAGTACATCTATTTGCTATTGAACTTTAAAACTGTCTAAATATTTTATATTTTTTCTTTTAAATTCCAAATTATTGTATGCTACGTTTTAAGGCTCTATTTATATAAAATGTTATTATCTTAATTAAGGTGATATGAACCTATACTAATGAGATCTTCTAATACACTGTCAGACAAGGTCTTCATACACCATATAAATATGTATGGTTTTTGCTGTTCAAAATGATAATATAATACAGCAGGTGTCACATCTTCATTTAAAAGCTAGCTGAAAATTTTTTCAACATAGTCTTTTGATAGACTAATATTTTAGTCATAAACTCAAACTTGATATTCCTTTTAAAATTTTCACTCTAATTAATAGTGACCTTCTAAATGCCATCATTCTACCACTGTTTAGGCAATCATGATCAGGTGGGTGCCCCAGATGAATTGTCAAGGAGCATGGAGTGCATGACTTCCTTCTATAAGAAATATTTTTATCATCTTGGGTTTAAGGTTTGCTTCTTGTCTGAATGGTATTTTTATAAAAGAATTGAAATAATCTTTTAAAAAACAGGTTGGCAGACTATGACCTGTGAGCTGTATCTGACCCATCACCTGTTTTTGTAAATAAAATTTTATTCAAACGCAGCCACACCCATTCATTTATGTACCATCAGAGACTGCTTTTGTACTTGTATGGTAGTGTTGAGTAGTTGCAACAGAAACCCTATGGTTTGCAAAGCTGAAAATATTTACTACTTGTCCCTTTACAAGAAAAGTTTGCAAACCATATCCTAAATTAAAGATATATTATAAGTATTTAAAAGTATATCAATTCAGAAATGAATTGGCTCGGGATATAATAGTAATATATATATATATTACTGTTTTATTTATGGCCTTAATATTATGTGACATCCTATTCTGAATAATTTTGATGTATTAAAACATTTAATCTTCATAATTTTATGAGGTATAGTAAATGGCAGAACTGGGATTCAAACTCAAAAATCTGACTTCAGAGTCTTTTCTCTTAACTAGTAGTTTATACTAACTTTCGTACATGATAAGTTTCTCAGCATTGGAGATGTTCATCTGGTTTAATGAACACTTCCCAAGACTATTAGAAAAGAGGAAAATTGTAAGGTTATTCTCTACTATAAATTCCCATGAATTATCTGTCTAGATCAACAGAGAGCAGTAAGAAAGAAAGAGAGAAAGAGAGAAAGGAAAGAAGGGAGGAAGGAAGGAAAAAAGGGAGAGAGGGAGGCAGAGAGGGAGAGAGAGAGAGCACGAGAGAAAGAAAGAAAGAAAAAGAAAGAAAAAGAAAGAAAGAAAGAAAGAAAGAAAGAAAGAAAGAAAGAAAGAAAGAGAGAGAGAGAGAGAGAAAGAAAGAAAGAAAAGGAAGGAAGAAAGGAAGGAAGGAAGGAAGGAAGAAAAGGAAAGGAAGAGAGAGAAAGGAAGGAAGAAAGGGAGGGAAGGAGAAAGGAAGGAAGGAAGAAAGAGAGAAAAGAAGAGTGAGAAGAGAGAGATCAACTTCTATAATTCCAAGATCCACTGTTTGATAGTTTTATGACATAAATTAGAAGATAAGCTAAACATACAAAAAGCCAAGTATTTGAACTTTTAACCTCATAAAAAAAAAAGTCCCAATGAAGAGGTTGAGCATGCAAAGTACTTTTCCACAATTCACTTGGTCTCTGACCCATTAAAGGCTTATTACTGTGTTTTGTGGAATTTTCCAACTTAATAGAAAGTCATTTTCTTATTAAAAATTAATGTATAAACATGATCATTAAAAAATCTTACTTATTGATACCTTGCCACTGTTAGCTAAAGACAGAAATCTATTTTAGTAATATGCAGGATAATTTATAGTTCAGACGCATTTTAGATGCATCTTTGAGAAGATCATCTTACTCTGTTTTTCCCAATCAGATTTATATCAGTCTAATAAAACAACCATCTACCATAGTTACCTTCTTCACAAGTCACTGTCAGAGGAGACAGTTTAGAACCCTGAATCCCAAGAATATGTATCCCCTCCTGACTCACCAACTCTTTCTCAGGGAAGGAAATTTGAATGGCAAGACAGTCTTACTCCCTCATTCCCATTAACCTCTGTCACCCTTGTTCTCCCATCCTTAATCTCACAGAAAGATCTGACTTTTTCTCTTTGGTGTTTTGAAAAAAGACTTAGACCTGAAATTAGAGGGTCAGGTGCCAGATTCAGATTCAGAAGGATTCAATGTTTGTCCATTAGTGGTTCACTTCTTTGTACTTAACTTTCATGTTCCCCATTAGAAACAGAGCATAATAATATCTGCCCTATAGGATTTGGAGAAGATAAATGCAAATGGATATGTAAAAACTCCTTGGAAAAAAACTATCATACATTATTAAGTATTCAGTATAGACTTGTTCAGACTGAAATTGAATGATCAATTTCTTACTAAAACTCAGTCATGGGTACATTCTAAGTCATGGTTATATTCATTCTATTCTTTCTCACTTCGTGTATGGTTTTAAATTTCTATAATAAAATAATTAGAAAGCCTCTTTCAGGATGAATTATGACAAGAATTAAAATGCTAGAAAAAAGTTTCACATAGTCACTTCATATCTAAGAAAAAATGTTATTTAGATTCTAATGGAATATATAAACTTAATTTATAAGATTTAATATTTTTCAATAAACTCTGGATGAGACTAAATTTCTCACCTGTATACATATTAGCCTCAAATTTATATGTGCATAAAATTATCCATTGCATCTAACAATACTTTATGATTTTCCCAAACATTTTTTTATAATAGCTACTATAAACCATGAAGCATAGTGGTGGAATTCTGGGGGGGGGGGGGGGGGAAGATTAGACAAGCTCAACCCTGAACCAAAAACAATGGCGTGACTCATTTTAAGGGAATGTGTACTTCAGCAAAGGCTGAAATCCAAAATGCTGCAGAATCTATAAAAAATGGTAATCAGAAGTCCTGTACAGCATTGGCTCCCATGGCCTTTTTAGACAGATCTATTTTCAAATAATAAGGGATGCAATAAACCATTTGAATATGATTCTTTAAATTTTAAAAAATATGTATGTACCAGGTTCACTTCTCCTTCCACCCATAGGCAAGATTCCGCTATTCTGAAATAAACCGCGTTTCAGCTTATACAATCTGCTTTCAATGCTATATAATTCACCAAAGGATTAGTGGGAATAGCAGGTATGCCTTATTTCTATCATCCTCCTTTCATCAATCACAAAAATTAATATGATACTGGAATAACCAAAGTATTTTTTCTTTGAAACATCTCAAACTCTAATATACAATGTAGGCTCCTTACTGAAATGTAGATTTTGTTGGCAGGGTGGAGGTTATTAGTGTTTTGCTATTTAAAAAAGGGAATAATGGGCTGATAGGTATTATAGATTTTGTATATTCTTAATACTTTGAGTACTCAATTTATTTTCAAAAAATAACTTATAAATAAATATGAGCTTTTAGCACCAAAACTGTGATTCCTGAAGAAGTCAAAGAAAAAATACATTTTATGAATGTAAGCCTATGCAACATAAATGGAATAACCTTGAGAATTTTGTACTAACTACTCTATTTTGAATTAAATGTTCATATTATGCATAAGAAAATCTCTCTGCCTGGTTAAATGCATTTTGCATAAGAGCAAAAGATTGTTTTACACCATTGTTAATCCAATTATATGCAGTATTTATTAATGTTTATCATTAATACTGACACTTCACACACATTAATTCAGCTGTCACAGCATTGTCAGAAATCTATCAATTCTTTCATTATGATGAATTTACATTCATTTCCATGGGACATCCATTAAAGCATTAGACTCGTCCATAAATTAAACTATGAAATTATTGTATAAATCCTATGTTCAGAAGTATCTGTTCAGCATTCCCTTAAAAATTCTTATAAACACACAGTTGTAGATTACATTTCTTTGCTCCCTTTTTGGTTATATTAATCCCCCAACTCACTTTTTAAAAGATATTTTACCTGTAGTTCAAAATAAAGTATACAGAATAATGTACAAATAGTACTCTGAAAGCAAGAAAACTGGAACATAATTTGTACTTTGAAGATCTCATGCTATTTTACAATAGTATATATTACCTGGCTAATTAAAAGGTCCTATAAGCAAGTAATAACATTGTATCAGACAACTCAATAAATGAGGTCTTCTAGTAAGATACATCCTGTAACTAGTCCAATATATTGGAAAAAAGTCTTACTCCTTTGGCTTTTCCTGGTTACTTCTACTGGGACCTACAGAAATCATCTTTCTACAGGGTCAGGCCAGGACTACTCCTACTCAAAGAGGGAAACAGATCCATAACTTGAGTCGAGTCTCACAGTCTTGGAGGGCCTACAATTAGTCACATTTCCAGTCCTGGTGTTTCTTGGGCAATGATTATCAGCTCCTTTATAATTCCCACCACTGCAGCCTGAACAACGGACTTTTGTTCCAACAGTCCAGGTTATGATAGTCCCAGAAAGAGCAAGCTGTGCCTAAATCCAAACTTCTCATTTTTCTTCTTTAGGAGTGTACTCCAGTATTTCTCAATGTGACATGCGTCACAATCATAATATTTGCTCAGTAAAAACACAGCTCCTTGTGCATGGGTACATGGGAATTCTCTGCATTATTTTCACAAGTTTTCTGTAAATTTAAAGCTGTTCTAACGTCAAAAGTATGTATTTTAAATTCACCTACCTAGGTTCCAAACTTATCTGCCAAATCATTATTTCTAGAATTGGCATAAGGGAAAGTGCATTTTAATAAACATCCCAGCTGGAAAAAAAAAAAAAGAAAAAATAAAAAAAAATAAACATCCCAGCTGATTTTTACGCACAGTAGTTTCCATAGTGCCTAAGAATAGGCTTATGACCTTTATACTCTCTTCAGTATTGTCCAATTGACTAATCAACCTTCAATGAGAACCTGGGACCATAGATGTTATCATTACTCAGACCATGACTCAAATTTTTGGATGTATCTTTTGTGGATTATAGCTTCCTAGGCACAGAAGTAACATCACCTGGAATCAATTATAGGTATGCTGATGGATGAAATGAGCTCCTGGAATTAGTAAGTGGCATAAACACCAAGCTTTCCTCACCAGGTCCAGCCTCCAGTCCTGAACTAAAAGACCCGTCACTGCTAAATTTTATTCCCCTGGATCATGAAATGCCTCCCACTGCCACACTCCTGAGTTAAGACAGTTGTGAGAAAAAGGATGAGAAACCCCGTTTTGGAAGAAAAAAGAAAAAAAGCCTTGCTGTCACAAAATTCTAAAAAAATAAACAGACATATAGTAAATGGGAGTATTTAATATGTTTCTTATGGCTTTCTAGAATCAGAGAGTAATTACTTATTACTTACGTTGTTTACATTCATTTGTTTGTTTGCTGAAATTGTCACATTAAGTAACCACAAATGAAATATAAGTTACTAACTAGTTACTTAAATGTAATCATTGCAATTATATTGTAATACAATACAATTATATTAAAATTGATGAATCCCCCATCAGCATTTATAAATTAAACTAAAATTTGTCAAATTTGTTTTGTATGAAGAATTCTTATGGAAAACCTGAAAATTGTTTTGAAAAAACAACCAGATGACTACTGAGTCCTTTTTTAAATGATCTTTACTACACCTTTTACTCACAGGAGCCCATAAAACAAGATTAATATTATTTTAAGGCACAAACTGTGCCACCTAATGCGCTTTATTTTATTGTTAACCTTTTAAGGCTATTTTCCATACTATTCAGCTTAAGTGTACCATTCAAGTCTCCTGGTACCAAAATGATTTCAAGGAGTCTGTTTCCAACGAACTGCTTAAATTACTTGATTTTAATCTTGTCTGTTTTCATAAAACTTAAATTAAACTAATGAACAAAAATGCCTTATATGTACCTAACTAGAAAAAAGAAACTGAAATATTAAAACAATATGCCAAAACCTGATTCACGTCATCCAGCGCTAGGGACCCTGGGTCAGGCCTCCTGGCCCTCTGTGCTGCTCTTGTTCAGTGGGGACTATGCCAGAAACAACTAGTCATTGTGAAGAATTGTTTAAAAATGAATGTGCTGAAGATTTTCTGATTCACATTCATTATCCACTGACCTGCTCTCAGTGGATTTCACAGAGAGAAACAAAACTAATTACCTCAGACCAGGCTGTCTGGAAAATAATGGCACAGTGATTTAACGAAAAGCATTCATGCTGTAGAGGCCTTTTGGAATAGTGTATATTTTTAAAATTAAATATCACACTTTTTTAATGATAAAACTTTTGCATTTGAACTAATGCACCACCACTTCTTGAAAAAAAAAATCAGTACTAAACAAAAGACCTTTGTGGGGTAAATATCAGTACTATTAGTAAGCTTCATGTTAAGTGATCTCGACATACTTGAAGACAGGCTTGCAAAATTTAGGGGATTATATGTGTGGAGAGGGGTACTTTAGAAATGAGGAAAGAAAATTGTATGATAAACATTAGGAGGTTTAAGGTAAGTTGTTTATTAATCTCATTTATTATCACTGTCTTAATTTACCACAAAAATGTTTTTTTTTTCTTGATAAGACATGCATAATGGATAATGAGAATGTTTTCCAATGAAACCTGTCTTGTTATAAGGGTTTATTGATGTTACTGATATGCAAGAAAATTCTGCAAATCTCTTTATAGCTTAGTATAGAACAGGTAATGGTGACAACATTGAAATCTATTGTTTGGAAGGGCAGCAAGTTATTAGAGATTTGTAGGTAGAAATATAATGTGCGCAATCAGTGCATTCTGGAAATACACAGAGGTCACAGACTTTAGCAAAAAAATACCTGAAATAAAAATGGAGGGATCTATGAAATGATTACATTCTGATGACCACAAAAGTGAAGGAAATCAAGAACACAGTGGGAGTTTGACCGAATACTGGATAGAACAGTGGCTCCCAGAAGCCCAAATTATGAGGTCCTCCCTCACTGCTAAAAAATAATCATATGAAAATTAGGAAAGAGAAGTTAGAGATGAAAACTTAGTCTACTGGTTCAGTTGGCTCTACTTTGAATAAAGTCTGAAAGGTTTGGAAGCAAATTATATTGCATTGAAAAGCTAAAGTCAAGAGGAAAACATATTGGATTATATGCAAAATTTTTATGTAAATTCTCACACTGGGAGGAGACTGGGAAGATGCCAGAGTAGGAGGATCCTAAGCTTGTTTTATCCCACAGATATACCTAGATAACAGCCATAGCTGTGTAATTCACCCAGAAAACTACCCAAAGACTGACAGAACAGATTCTCCACAGTTAATCATAGAGCATAAGCCACATTGAAAATGGTAGGAAGGGAAGAGACATGGTCAGGAACCAAAAAACCTTCAGGACTAACCATAAATAGGAGGGACATTGCAAGCACAAAGAAGGGAGAGAAACAAACCCCACATCAGGCACCCCAGACACAGGGGTGGGAAGACATGTCCCCATAAAACTTGGTTATGAAAACCAGAGAAACTTAACAAGTTATTACAATCAGTGGGGCTAAACACCAAGAACTTTAAAAAAATCACCTGGCTGAGCTCTGGAAGAGACCGAGGGTGATAGGAAACAGTCTCCACCCTTGAAACAGCATAACGAATAATCCTGCCAATATACAGAATAAAAGCAGCAGTTTGAAAAGCACCTGGGGTTATGAGATGTAGATTTATTTACTAATCTCAGAACTCATGCACTGGAGAGGCAGAGATATTTAGGAGATTTCTCCAAGAACAAAAACAGCTGGCTGCATCATTTCTCTACCTACCCCATACTCCAGGCTAGATACACAGACAGCTGCTAGAACCAGCACAAACCTAGCTTGCTAACACTGAGTGCCCAACCCCTGCATTCTCTTGTGGACTGCCCCATCCAACCCACCCCACTCTGCAAGAATCCAAATAAAGCAGACACCTATCATTCTGCAAGCAGCTTCAACATAGGCCAGCACCATTCCAAAGTAACTCATGTCCTGGGGTCAGAGGAAGATAATCACACACTAGTTTGAATGTAGTCCCAACAGTGGGTTGGGGGTACATCTGATCTGACTGATGACACTGCCCACCAACAAAAACCTCACAGGGGACAACACAGAGAACTCTGTAATTCAATTCACCATAACACCAATAAATAGATCGGGGGCAGGCATGTGTTCTAAATGGAAGGCTTGTCCACTAACAAAACCTCTCAGGGAACAATGTGAGGAGAGCAACCTGCAGTTTGATGTGATCACAGTTCTGACAATTGGGCTGAGGGCAAGCATCTGGTCTAACCTAACTTAAGCCCAAGAAAGCCTCAAGTCAGCCCTTTAACAGCACAGGGACCAAACCCTGCTCAAAACAGGTGAAGAGGGCCATTGCAGCCAACTGAACTTAAGACAAACATGGTTCAACCACAACAGTAGGACATGTGCAGGACACATAGGAGATATACCTGAAGTGCTAGGTTCTGGTGAATGAGAAACATTGCACTGATAAGCAGTGCAGGATCTCTTCCTCATAAAGCCACTACTTTCAAGTGCAGGAAACATAGATAACTTTTCTCTGCTAGGAATAGACACAAAGTATTAGTCAAAATGAGCAAAGGAGATAATAAAATGCAGATAAAGTAATATGTCTGATAGAGAATTCAAAGTAATGGTCATAAAGTTACTTACTGGGCTTCAGAAAAGAGTAAAGGATCTCCGTGAGACCTTCAACAAAAAAATAGAAAATATTAAAGAACACATCAGAGATAGTTAAAAGTCCACTATACAGAATAAATAGTAAGCCAGAGGAAGCAGAAGAATGGGTCAGCAAACTGGAAGACAGAATAATGGAAAGCAACCAAGCTGAACAGCAAAAGGAAAAGGGTATAATAAAAAATCACAATAGGTTATGGGACTTCAGCAATATCATCAAGCATAATAATGTTCACATTATAGGGATCCCAGGAGAAGAGAGAGAAAGGGGGGCATATAATTTATATATAATAAATGAGGAGAAAAAAATAGCTGGAAACTTCCCAAATCTGGGGAAGGAGACAGAAATCCAGATCCAGGAGACACGGAGAGCCCCCAATAAAATCAACCCAAAGAGGGAACTGGAGGGGATTATGCTAAGTGAAATAGGTCAAGCAGAGAAAGACAATTATCATATGGTTTCACTCATATGTGGAACATTAAGGAAGGACCATAGGGGAAGGGAGGTAAAACTGAATGGGAAGAAATCAGAGAGGAAGACAGACTACGAAAGACTCTGGATTCTGGGAAACAAACAGGGTTGCAGAAGGGAAGGGGGTGGGAGGACAGGGTAACCAGGTGATAGGTATTAAGGAGGGCACATGTGGTGATGATCACTGGGTGTTATACGCAACTAATGAGTCATTGAACACTACATCAAAAACTAATGATGTACTATATGTTGGCTATCTGAACATAATAATAATAATAAAAAGAACCTTTTACCATTAAAAAAATCAGTATGGAGGTTGAAGCACAAAAGCAATAAAATAAGCTATATTTATAGAAATCAGTAACAGGATACACAAAATAAACAGATAAATTATAGCATCATATACATAAAAATTGCGGTGGGGGGAATTTAGTGCTTTTAGAATGGTTCAAACTTATGTGACCATCAACCTGATGTAGACTGTTATACACATAAAGTATTATATATAAGCCTAACAGTAACCAGAAATCAAAAACTGGTAATAGATATGCAAAAAATAAATAAAAAGAATCAAAGATCACTAAAGATAGACATCAAACTACAAGGGAAGAGAGCAAAGACAAGAAGGGAACAGAGAAGAATTATAAAAACAACCATAAAACAAGTAACTAAATGACAATAAGTACATACCTATCAATAATTATATTGGATGTAAATGGACTAAATGCTCCAGTTGAAATATATAGAGTGACTAAATGGATAAAAATATGAAACACTCATCTATATGTTGCTTACAAAAGACTCATTTCAGATCTAATGGCAAATGTAGATTCAAAGTAAAGAAATGGAAAAATGTTTATCATGCAAATGAAAGTGAAAAGAAGGTTAGGGTAGCAATACTTACATCAGACAAAAATATACTTTAAAACAGACCATAACAGAAAAAAGACACTACATAATCATAAAGGAAGCAATGCAAAAATAAAGTATAACAATTGTAAATATTTTTGCACCTAAATTGAGAGTACCTAAATATATAAAGCAACTATTAACAGACACAAAGGAAGAAATTGATCATTATACAATAATAGTAGGGGACTTTAATATCCCACTTACATCAATGGATAGATCACCCAGACAGAAAATCAACAAAGCAACAGTGGCTGTGGCTGTGAATGACACATTAGACCAAATGGATTTAACAGATATATCCAGAACATTCCATTCAAAAACAGAAGGAATAGGAGGAGGAGGGAGTTAAAATGGCAGAGTAGTGGGGGACCTTGGGCTTGCCTCATCCCTCAAACAGAGCTAGATTAACATCAAATCACTTTAAACACCTAGGAAATTGATCTGAAGATTGAGAGAAAAATCTGCACAATTAGAGGGAGAGAAAGTGGCAGGTATGAGATGCGGAGATGTGAACTGGGGGAGAGAGACTGAAGTGACACAGAGGGGAGGGAGCCCTTTATGCAGAGAGAGGAGAGAGAGAGAAAGAGAGGGGGGAAGACAGGTTTGTTGGGGTCACCCAAGAAAAACACTTCCCCAAAACCATTTACTGGGGAATTGAGAGGAACTGACTATCATAAGTTTTTACAAGCAGCAAAGCTCAAATTCTGAGTTTTAGAAGTCCACACCATTTGCTGGAGTCAAGCCAGAAGAGCATAGCACTGCTCCTGGGGAGAAGGAGGACAGAGGCCCAGGAGTGGACAACATGATGTAGGGTTCCCCTGGGTCACATTGGGAGAGAATGATTCCCTTTTTGGAATACTTTTGGAAGAGGGTATATTGCTTCTCCAAGAACAAAAGACCCAGTATGTGCCACTGAGGGGATGTTTATCAGTAAGGGACAGAAACATGCACAGTGAGTAGATAATCTGGTTGCTCCTTTCCTCTGTGCTTCACCATAAACTCCAAGCAACTGTTCAGCTTTTCTGGGATAAAACAGCATGAGACACAGCACAGTGAGTCTCTCTGCTTGAGGAATAGAGTGGATCCATTCCTGCTGGGCCCTTTAAGATTTGGAGTTTTGAATCCCAGCTGTGCACCAGAGATAGAATATAGAACTGTGGCACCAGGTGTGCTGATGGCCCAGGCACAGACTGGGTGAGGGCAGGGATCTGACAGAAGCCTGAGACACAAGAAGGGAGATTGTTCACTTTTTTTTTAAGATTTTATTTATTTGATAGAGAGAGACACAGCAAGAGAGGGAACACAAGGAGGGAGAGTGAGAGTGGGAGAAGCAGGCTTCCCACTGAGTAGGAAGCCTGATGTGGGGCTCAATTCCAGGACTCTGGGATCATGTGGGATCATGACCTCAGCTGAAAGCAGACGCTTAATGACTGAGCCACTCAGGTGCCCCGATTGTTCACTTATCTGTGAGGGCCTCCTGTGGGGTGGAGGTCAGGAGATCCCCTTTTTGGGGTTGAAAGAGCGGGGAATGCCATTTCCCCACCCCATACCCAATAGCCTGGTCAGACTTCAGTGAGCAACACAGTGCCCCAAGGGGAGGCTGGGGCCAATTACACCAAATGCCACGCTCCTGTGCCCTGCAGGGGCATCCTTTCTAGGGCATGACTGTAAGCCGGTACAGTGGGACTATCCGCCAGAAGATCAGTACAGGACCCCTGCATGCACCAAGTCTACTAATCATAGAGTACTCCAAAGCATCATCTTTGGTTCTGGTGGAAATGACCAGGCTTTCTTCTTCCCTTCCCCCCACGCTTTGGAATCAGGCTTATAGTTTTACGTTTGTTTGCTTGTTTGTTTGTTTGTTCATTTTTCTGGATCAGATTTCTTTTTTTCTTTCTTTCTTTCTTTTTCTTTGGAATCAGGCATATGGGTTTTTTGTTTTTCTGTATGTTTGTATTTTGTTTTGTTCTTTTCCTTTTCCCTTTTTTTGAGTCATTCTTTTTTTTTTTTTTTAAATCAGGCTTATTTTAACAGACAAATGAAATGAAAGCATACCTAGTTAAAGGCCCAAACACTCCCCATTGAAAGCAAGGGGGATCTCTGCAGAAGACTGACCTGGGAGAAAGAGCAGCCAAAACACAACAGCAGAGTGCACACAGCATACACTAGAAATATTTCCTGAAGTGCCAGGCCCTGGACAGTGTATGACCCCTTCATAATATAGCATTACTCTCATGAACAGGAAACATAAAAAGCTTTCATAACATGCAAAAGACAGAAACCTAGAAAAATGAAGAGATGGAGGAATTCTCCCTAAAATAAAGATCAAGAAGAAATCACAGCTAGGGACTTGCTCAAAACAGATATAAACAATATATCTAAACAAAAATTTAGAACAACAGTCCTAAGAAGATTATCTGGGTTTGAAAGAAGCATGGAAATCACCAGAGAAACCTTTGCTACAGAGATCAAAGATGTAAAATTAGTCAGGCTGACTATAAAATGCCATAACTGAGATGTAGAACAGACTGGACGTAATCGTAAGGATGAAAGAAGCGGAGGAATGAATAGGTGATATAGAAGATAAAATGATGAAAAATAATGAAGCTGAAAAGAAGAGGGAAAAAAAAAACTATTAGATCACACAAATGTAGACCTAGAGAACTCAGCAACTCCACGAAGTGCAATAATATCTATATCATTGGAGTCCCAGAATAACAGTGGGAAAAAAGGGCAGAAGGTGTATTCAAAGAACTTACAGCTGAGAACTTCCTTAATATGGGGAAAAGAAACAGGTATCTGAGTCCAGGAGCCACAGAGAACTGCCCTCAAAATCAACAAAAACAGTTCAATACCAAGACATATAGTGAAACCTGCAAAATACAAAGATAAAGAGAATTCTGTAACCAGTTATTGACAAAAGGTCCTTAACCTATAAGGGTATATACATAAGGTTAGCAGCAGATCTGTCCACAGAAACTTAGAAGGACAGAAGAGAGTAGCATGACGTATTCAATGTGCTAAATGGAAAAAATATGCAGCCAAGATTACATTATACAGCAAAGCAGTCATTCAGAATAGAAGGAGAGTTTCCAAGACAAACAAAAACTAAAGAAGTTTGTGAACATTAAACCAGCTTTGCAAAACATATTAAAGGAGACACTTTGAGTGGGCAAGAGACACCAAAAGCAACAAAACCAAGAAAGGAACAGAGACAATCTACAGGAACAGTGACTTTACAGGTAATACAATGGCACTAAATTCATATCTATCAATAACTAATCTGAATGTAAATGGACTAAATGCTCTAATCAAAAGACATGGGGTATCAGAATGGATTTAAAAAAAAAAAAAAAAACAAGCCCCATAGAATGCTGCTTACAAGAGACTTATTTTAGACATAAAGACACCTCCAGATTGAAAGTGAGGGGATGAAAAAACATTTGTTATGCTAAGGAATTTCAAAAGGAAGCTAGAGTGGCCATACTTAAATCAGACAAACTAGATTTTATATAGAGCAATATAGGCCTTCCTCAAGAAGCAAGAGTCTCAAATACACAACCTAACCTTATACCTGAAGGAGATGGACAAGAACAGCAAGTAAAACCTAAAATCAGAAGAGGAAGGGAAATAATAAATATTAGAGCAGAAATAAATAATATAGAAATAAAAACTACAGTAGAACAGATCAATGAAACTAGGAGCTGGTTCTTTGAAAGAATTAACAAAATTTATAAACCCCTAGCCAGACTTAACAAAAAGAAGGACAAAGGACACAATTTAAAAAAATCACAAATGAGAGAAGAGAGATCACAACAAACACCACAGAAATATAATTATTAGGGAATATTATGAGCAGTTATATGCCAACAAATTAGGCAATCTGGAAGAAATTTATAGATTCCTAGAAACAGATAAACTACCAAAATTAAAACAGGAAGAAATAGAAAATCTGAATAGACCCAAAACCAGCAAAGAAACTGAATCAGTAATCAAAAATCTCCCAGGGCCAGATGGTTTCCCAGGAGAATTCTACCAAACATTTGAAGAATTAATACCTACTCTTCTGAAACTCTTCCAAAAAATAGAAATGGAAGGAAATCCTTCAAACTCATTCTGTGAGGATAGCATTACCTTGATTCCAAAACCAAAGACCTCACTAAAAAGGATGATTATAGACCAATATCCCTGATGAACATGAATGAGAATATTCTCAACAAAATACTAGCAACCAAATCCAACAGTACATTAAAAGAATCATCCACCAAAATCAAGTGAGATTTATCCTGGATTGCAAGGGTAGTTCAATATTCACAAATTGACCAACATGTTACACCATATTAATAAAAGTAAGGATAATAAGAACCATAGGATCCTTTCAATAGATGCAGAAAGAGCATTTGACAAAATAGAGAATTGTTTTTTGATAAAAACCCTCAAGAATGAAGGGATAGAAGGAACATACCTCAATATCATAAATGCCATATATGAAAGACCAGCAGCTAACGTTATCCTAAATAGGGAAAAACTGACAGCTTTTCCCCTAAGGTCAGGAACATGACAGGGTTATCCCTTCTCACCACTGTTGTTCAACATAATAGTGGAAGTCCTAATATCAGCAATCAGGCAACAAAAATAATTAAAATGCATCCAAATAGGCAAGGAAGAAGTCAAACTTTCACTCTTTGCAGACAACGTGATACTCTATGTAAAAAATCCAAAAGACTCAACCAAAAAATTACTAGAACTGATACATGAATTCAGCAAAGTTACAGTATATGAAATTAAGGTATAGAAATCTCTTGCATCTTTATACACCAATAATGAAGAAGCAGAAAGAGAAATCAAGGAATCGATTCCATTACAATTGCACCAAAAACCGTAAGATACTTAGGAATAAACCTAACCAAAGTGATAAGAGAGCAATACTTTGAAAACTCTAGAACACTTATGAAAGAAAAGTAAGATGACACGAAGAAATGGAAAAACATTCATTCCATGTTCATGGATTGGAAAAGCAAATATTGTTAAAATGTTTATACTACCCAAAGCAATCTACACATTCAATGCAATCCTTATCAAAATAACAGCAGCATTTTCACAGAGCTAGAACAAACAATTCTGAAATTTGTATAGAACCAGAAAAGACCCTGAAAAGCTGAAATGATACTGAAAAAGAAAAGCAAAGGAGGAGGCTTCCAGACTTCGAGCCATGTTACAAAGCTGTAATCATCAAGACAGTATGGAACTTGCATGAAAGCAGACACATACATCAATGGAACAGAAAAGAGAATCCAGAAATGGGTCCACAACTATATGGTCAACCAATCTTTGACAAAGCAAGAAAGAACACCTAATGGAAAAAAGACAGTTTCTTTAACAAATCGTGTTGGGAAAATTGGATAGCGACATGCAGAAAAATGAAGCTGGACCACTTTCTATGCCATACACAAAATAAACTCAAAATGGATGAAAGACCTTAATGTGAGACAGGAAACCACCAAAATGCTAGAGGAGAACACAGGCAGCAACCACTTTGACCTTGGTCATAGCAATTTCTTACTCAATATTTCCTGAGGCAAGGGAAACAAAAGCAAAAATGAACTATTGGGACTTTATCAAGATTAAAATCTTCTGCACACAAAGGAAACAATCAACAAAATTAAAAGACAACCAGCAGAATGGGAAAAGATATTTTTAAATGATATATTGGATAAAAGGCTAGTATCCAAAATCTATATAGAACTTATCAAACTCAACACCCATAAAACAATAATCAAATTAAAAAATGGGTACCAAAAAATAAATAAATAAATAAAAAATAAAAAATAAAAAAAATAAAAAAAAAAAGAAATGGGTACAAGACATGAATAGACATTTCTCCAAAGATGACATACAAATAGCTACCAGGTACATGAAAAAATACTCAATATCACTTATCATAATGGATATACAATTAAAACCACAATGAGATACCACCACGCACCTGTCAAAATGGCCAAAATTAACAACTCAGGAAACAGATGTTGATGAGAACGAGGAGAAAGGGGAACCCTCTTACACTGTTGGTAGGAATGCAAACTGGTGCAGCTACTCTGGAAAACAGCATGGAGATTCCTCAAAAGGTTAAAAATAGAATTACTCTATGACTCAGCAATTGCACTACTAGGTATTTATCCAAAGGATGAAAAAATACTGATTTATTTATTTATTTGTTTATTTTTAAATACTGATTTAAAGAGGCACATGCACCCTGATGATTACAGCAGCACAATCCACAATAGCCAAATTATGGAAAGAGTCTAAATATCCATCAACTGATGAATGGATAACAAAGAGGTGGGATATATATACAACGGAATATTACTCAGCCTCAAAAATCATGAAATCCTGACATTTGCAACATGGATGGAACTAGAGTGTATTATGCTAAGCAAAATAAGTCTGTCAGAGAAAGATAAATACCATATGATTCCACTCATATGTGACATTTAAGAAACAAAACAGATGAACATAAGGTAAGGGAAAGAAAAATAAGATAAAAACAGAAAAGGCAAACCATAAGAGACACTTAACTACAGAGAACTGAGGGTTGCTTGAGGAGAAGTGGGTGGGGGGATGAGCTAAATAAGTGATGACTATTAAGAAAGGCATTTGTTGTGATGAGCACTGGGTGTTATATGTAAGTAATGAATCACTTAATTCTATTCCTGAATTCAATACTACACTATATGTTAATTAATTTGAATTTAAAAAAAAAACTTAGAAGGAAAAAAAGATAATTCGCATACCATAAAAAAAAGAAAAAGAAAAAAGAAAATTCAGACGGAATATACATTGCTTTCAAGTGCATATGTGATCTCCAGAAGAGATCTCATATTAGACCACAAAACAAATCTCAACAAATTCAAAAGGTTGAAATCATAACATGCATCTTTTCCACCCACAATGGTATGAAGCTAGAAATCAACCACAAGAAAAAAACTCTGGAAAGAACATAAATACATTGAAGTTAAAGTACATACTACTAAACAATGAATGGGAGAACCAAGAATCAAAGGTGAAATAAAATAATACATAGAGGTGAATAAAAAGTGAAAATACAACAGTCCAAAATCTTTCAGATGCAGCAAAAGTTGTTCTAATAAGGAAGACTATGCAATAAAGGCCCACCCAAAAAAGCAAGAAAAATCAATTATACAACTTAGTCTTACACCCAAAAGAGTAAGAAAAACAAATTCCAAAGCCAGTACACAAAGGGAAATAATAAAGAGTAGAGAAGAAATAAATGAAATGGATATTAAAAAGCAACAGAACAGAATAATGAAGCCAGGAGCTGATTCTTTGAAAATACCAACAAAATCAATAAACCCTTGGCCAGATGAAAGGAAAGGAAAGGAAAAGAGAGGAGAGGAGGGGAGGAGTGGGAAAGGCATGAGAGGGGAGGAGAGGGGAGGGAAAGAAGGGAAAGGAAAGAGAAAGTAAGGGAAAGGAAAGAGAAAGTAAGGGAAGGGAAAGGAAAGGAAGAAAAAAGAAAAGAAGGAAGGAAGGGAAGGGAAGGAAAATAAAGGAAAGGGAAGGGAAGGAAGAAAGAAAGAAAACAAAGAGAAAGGACTCAAATGAATAAGAAATGAAAGAGGAGGAACAATAATCAACACCACAGAAATACAAGGGATTATGAGAGAATATTAAGAAAAATGATATGCCAACAAATTTAACTACCTAGAAGAAATAAATTTCTAGAAATGTATAACTTCTCAAAACTAAATCATGAAGAAATAGAAAACTTAAACAGACCAATCACTAGTAATAAAATTGAATCAGTAATCAAAAAACTCCCAACAATTAAAAGTCCATAAACAGATGGCTTCAAAAGTGAATTCTACTAAACATTTAAAGAGTTAATACCTATTTTTCTGAAATATACTAAAAAATAGAACAGGAAGGAAATATTTCAGACTTATTCTACAAGTCCAGGATTAACATGATACAAACACCAGATAAAGAAAGAGACAGAAAAAGAAAGAAAGAACAAAAGAACGAAAGAGGGAGGGAGGGAGGAAGAATGAACGAACTACAGGTTGTTATTTCTAATGAACAAAGACACAAAAATTTTCAACAAAATATTAGAAAACTGAAAAGAAAACTGAATCTAACATTATTCTAATTCTAATATTAGAATTTTAATACATCGAATATGTATTAGAATTCTAATACAATAAAAATGCTATTCACCACGATCACATGAGACTTATTCCAGGGATGTTAGGGTGATTCAATACTGGCAAACCAATCAATATGATACATCACATCAACAAGAGAAATGATTAAAAACAACAACAACAACATATGATAATCTAAATAAATTCAGAATAAGAATTTTACAAAATAAAACAGCGATTCATGATAAAAACTCCCATGAAGTAGGCCTAGAGGGAACATACCTCGACATAATAAAGACCATATATGAAAACCCCACATCAAACATCATATTCAATGGGCAAAAACTGAGAGCTTTTCATGAAGAGATGCTCAACATCACTAATAATCAGGGAAATGTAAAAACCACAATGAGATACATCTCACACCTGTGAGAGTGGCTAAAATTAAAGCCACAAGAAACATCAAGGGTTGAGAAGGATATAGAGAAAAAAGAATCCTTGCACATTGTCGGTGGGAAGGCAAGCTAATAGACACACCATGGAAAACACTATGGAAGTCCCTTTAAAAATTAACGTAGTATTACCTTTATGATCCAATAAGTCCACTACTGGGTATTTACCTGAGGAAAATGAACATACTAATTCAAAAAGATATATGTACCTCTATGTTAATTGAAGCATTATTAACAATAGCCAAGATATGGAAGTAACTCAAATGTCCATCCACAGATGAGTGGATAATAGAGATACGGTATGTATACGTGCGCACGCGCACACACACACACACACACACACACACACACACACACACACAGGTACAATGGAATATTACGCAGTCATAAAAAAGGATGAAATCATGCCATCTGCAACAACATGGATGACTCTATAGGGTATATTGATAAGTGAGATAAGTCAGTTAGAGAAATACAAATACCATATGATTTCACTAATGCATGGAATTTAAGAAATAGAGATGAACAAAAAATGGACTTTTAAATATAGTGATCAAACTGGTGGTTGCTGGAGGAGAGGGGTTTGGAGGATGGGTGAAATAGGTGTAGGGGATTAAGAGTATGCTTATCATCATCACACACTACACTCAGTCATTTGCCCCCAATCACCATTATGCTGTACCAAGCCACCAGGTGCACAGCTGCTGCCATGTGCTATGACAAGCTGCAGTGCTGTCCCCAGAATGACACTATGCTCAGACGCACACCCTCAGCCACCAAAATGTATCATGCCTGGCACTGCACCATGGACCACGCTGGCACACAGTCCCCAGCCATTATAGCACTTTAGAGATCTGGCACAGGACTAGTGGCCCAGTGCAAATTTTGTTAATATCACTTACCCGCTCCTAAATTCCATAGCAGGCATACCCTCTTAGAGCTGGCCTTCCTGGGGTTGCACTAACAACACAGAGAGCAACCACAGGCCACTACAGAAGAGTTACTGCAGACAATTGCACTGAAAGGAAAAGTGACTCAGACAAAACAGGAGGGTATAAGCAACGCACATAGGATACTCCTGAAGTGCCAGGTTCTGGTAAATAGGTGATTCTGCACTGTAAGACACTCCAGAGCCTCTTCTTTATAAACCACTACTTTCAAGAGAAGACACAGCTAACTTTCTTAATGCAGAGACACAGAGAGGCATACAAAATAAGACAGAGAAATTTATCCCAAATGAAAGAACAGGACAAGGCCACAGCCAGAGATCTAAGCAAAAACAGATATAAAGAACATACTTTATAGAGAATTTAAAGCAATGATCACAAGGATATTAACTATACTTGAGAAAAGAGTAGAAGACAGGTTGGAGACCCTTACCACAGAGATAAGGAATTATATAGTAGAGATAAAGGGTTCAGTAAAGGAAATAAGAAACACACTTGATGGAATGAACAGCAAGCTGAAAGAAGCAGAGGAATGACTGAGAAGACGGAGTAATGGAAAGTAATAAAGCTGAGAAAAAGAAAAAGAATTATGCAAAATGATAATAGGTTAGAGATCTCAGTGACTCCAACAAATGTAATAATATTTATATTATAGGAGTCCCAGAAGAAGAGAGAGAAAAGGGAGCAGAAAGTTTATTTGAAGAAATAATGGCTGATAGCTTCCCTAATAGACATCCAGATCCAGGAGACACAGAGAACTCTCATCAAAATCAACAAAAGCAGACCCACACCAAGATATATTATAATTAAGCTAGTAAAATATAGTGATAATAAGTTTAAAATGAATAAGACAAAAGAAGTCAGTAACTTATAACGGATAACCCATAAGGCTAGAAAGAGATTTTTTAACAGAAATCTGGTAAGCTAGACGGTAGTGGCATAATATATTCACAGTGCTGAATGGGAAATCTGTAGTCACAAATACTCTGTCCAGCAAGGTCACCATTCAGAAAAGAAGGAAAAATAAAGAATTTCTCAGACAAAGAAAAATAAAAGGAGTTCATAACCATTAAACCAGTCCTGCAAGAAATATTCAAAGGGACTCTTTGAGTGGAAAGGACAGACCAAAATTGATAGACAATACAGAGGTAGAAAACACAAAAGCATAACTAATGAATATTTCTGTAAAAGCATAGTCAAGGAATTCACAAAAAGGATACAAAATATAACCTATACCTAAATTGTGGAAAGGAGAGGAGAAAAGAATGAGTGCACACTTAAATGACTGCCAACTTAATATAGACTGCTATATGCAGAAGAGGTTATATACAAACCTAATGGTAACCATATATCAAAAACCACTAATAAATATGTAAAGAATAAGGTGAAAGAAATCCAAATATATCACTAAAGAAAATCAGTAAAGCATGAAAGAAAGATGAGAAACAATCAGAGAAATCTTAAGAAACAACCACAAAACAAGTAATAAAATGGCAATAAAAACATATCTATCAATAATTACTTTGAATGTAAATGGAATAAATGCTCTAATCAAAAGACATAGGATGACAGGGTGGATAAGAATATAAGACCCATCTATATGCTGCCTACAAGAAACTCATTTTAGACCTAAAATATCTGCAGACTGAAAGTGAGAGGATGGAGAAGCATTTATCATGCAAATGGATGGCAAAAGAAAGCCAGACTAGAAATACTTATATTGGAAAAAACAGACATTAAAACAAAGACTGTAACAAGAGACAAAGAAGGACACTATATAATAATAAAGGGGACAATCCAACAAGAATATACAACTGTAAATATTTATGTACCCAACATAGGAGCACCCAAATACATTAAGTAACTAGCAACAAATATAAAGAAACTAACTGATAAAAATGCAATAATAGTAGGGGACTTTATATTATGGACAGATCGCTTATATTATGGACTCCACTTATATTATATTATATATATTATGGACAGATCATCTAAACAGAACATCAACATTTACACCATGGACGGATCCACTTATATTACAGACAGATCATCCAAACAGAACATCAAGGAAATAATGGCATTTTATGACACACTGGAATAGATGGATTTACAGATATATTCAGAACATTCCACCCCGAAATAGCAAAACTCACATTCTTTTCAAGTGCATGTGGAACATTCTCCAGAATAGATCACATCTTAGCCCACAAAACAAACCTTGACAAATTCAAGTAGGTTAAAATCATACCACGCATATTTCCTGACCACAACACTATGAAACTAGAAGTCAATAACAAGAACAAATCTGGAAAGATCACAAATACATGGAGGTAAATAACATGCTACTAAACAATGAAGGGCTCCGCCAGGAAATAAAAAAAGAAACGAGAAAAGTACATGGAAACAAATGAAAATGAAAATACAACAATCTAAACCTCTGGGATGCAGCAAAAGTAGTTCCAAGAGAGAAGTTTATAGCAATACAGGCCAACCTCAAGAAGCAAGAAAAAGCTCAAATAAACAACCTAACCTTACACCTAAAGGAACTAGAAAAAGAATAACAAACAAAACTTAAAACCAGCAGAAGGAATGAAATGATTAAGATTAGAGCAGAAATAAATGGGAAAGAAAGAAAGAAGGGAAGGAAGGAAGGAAGGAAGGAAGGAAGGAAGGAAGGAAGGAAGGAAGGAAGGAAAGGAGGAAGGAAGGAAGGAAGGAAGGAAGGAAAGAAGGAAGGAAGGAAGGAAAGAAGGAAGGAAGGAAGAAAGAAAACCAGAAGCTGATTCTTTGGAAAAAAAATCAATAAATTTCATAAACCTCTACCCAGACTTATAAAAAAAGAGAGAGAAAGAAAGGGCTCAAATAAATAAAATCACAAATGAGAGAGCAAGGAGAGATAACAACCAACATGACAGAAATATAAAAAATTATAACAGAATATTATGAAATACTATATACCAACAAATTGGATGACATAAAAGAAATGGATAAATTCCTAGAAACCTATAAACTATATATGCAAACAGTGAATCATGGAACACTACATCGAAAACTAATGATGTACTATATGATGAATACTATAACATAATAAAATAATAATAATAAAAAAGGAAACCTATAAACTACCAAAACCAAAATAGGACAAAATAGAAAATTTGAACGGACTGATTACCATCAGAGAAATTGATTCAGTCATCAAAAAACTCTCAACAAACAAAAGTCCAGGACTAGATGAATTCACAGATGAAGTCTACCAAACATTTAAAGAGTTAATACCTATTCTTCTCAAACTATTTCAAAAAACAGAAAATGAAGGAAAACTTCCAAATTCATTCCATGAGGCCAGCATTACCCTGATACCAAAACCAGATAAAAACACCACTTCTTATAAAAAAAGAACTACAGTTCAATATCCCAGCATCCAACTCTTGGTTTCAGCTCAGGTCACGATCTCATGGTTGTGAGATCAATCCCTGAGTCAGACTCTGCCCTGAGCTGGGCATGGAGCCTACTTAGGATTCTCTCCTCTCCTCTCCTTCTGCCCTTCTTCCACCGCTCCTGAGTTGCAAGGGTGGTTTAATATTTGCAAATCAATAAATGTGTTACATCCTGTCAAAAAGAGATAGGATAAAAAAATGATTTCAATAAATGCAGAAAAAGCATTTGACAAAGTACAACATTCATTCATGATAAAAACCCTCAACAAAATAGATTTAGAGGGAATATACCTCAACATTCTAAAGGCCATATATGAAAAACCCACAGGTAACACCGTCCTTAATGGGAAAAAACAGAGTTTTTCCCCTAAGGTCAGGAACAAGAGAAGGATGTCCACTTTCACCAATTTTTTTCAGCATTATACTAGAAATCCTAGCCACAGCAATTAAACAAAAAGAAATAAAAAGCATTCAAAATAGTAAGGAAATATTAAAACATTTGCAGATGACATGATACTATAAGTAGAAAACCCTAAAGATCTCACCAAAGAAACTGCTAGAACTGATAAATTTTATAAAGTCACAGGAAATGAAAGCAATGTACAGGTATCTGTTGCATTTTTACATTCTACACACATATTGCACTCTACACACAAATAATGAAGCAGCATAAAGAGAAATTAAGGAAACAATCCCATTTACAATTGCACCAAAAATAACGAGATACCTAGGAATAAACCTAATCAGGTGAAAGACCTCTACTCTGAAAACTGTAAAACCCTGATGAAAGAAATTGAATATGACACAAACAAATGGAAAGACATTCCATACTCATAGACTGGAATAACAAATATTGTTAAAATGTCTATACTACCAAAAGCAATCTACAAATTTAATGTAATCTCTATCAAAATACCAACATAATTTTCACAGAGCTAGAAGGAACAATCCTTAAATTTTCATGGAACCAAAAATACCCCAAATAGACAAAGCTTTCTTGAAGAACAAAACTGGAAGCATCACAATTCTGGACTTCAAGTTATATTACAAAGCTGTAGTAATCAAACAGTATGGTACTGGCACAAAAATAGACTCATAGACCAATGGAACAGAATAGAAAAATAAAAAAATAAACCCACAATCATATGGTCAATTCATTTTCAACAAAGCAGGAAAGAATATTCAATAGGAGACAGTCTCTGCGACAAATGAAGTTGGGAAAGCTGGACAGCAACATACAAAAGAAACTAGAACACTTTCTTACACCATACACAAAAATAGATAAACTCAAAATGTATTAAAAACCTAAATGTGAGACCAAAAACCATAAAAGTCCTAAAAGAGAATAAAAGCACTAATTTCTTTGACATAAGCTGTAGTAACTTCTTTCCAGATATGTCTCCTGAGGAAAGGGAAACAAAAGCCAAAATAAACTATTGAAACTTCATCAAAACAAAAATCTTCTGCACAGAGAGGGAAACAATCAACAAAATTAAAGGGTAACCTATGGAATAGGAGAAGATAGTTACAAATGACCTAGACAATAAATGGTGAGTATTCAAAATATATAAAGAACTTACAAAATTCAATATTCCAAAAATGAATAATCCAATTAAAAAATATGCAGAAGTCATGAACAGCTATTTCCCCAAAGAAGACATACAGATGGCCAACAGACACAGATTGAACACAGATGTTCAATAACACTTACCATCAGGAAAATGTAAATCGAAACTATAACGTGATATCACCTCACATCTGTCAGAATGGCTGACATCGACAACACAAGAAATAACAGGTGTTGGCAAGGATGTGGAGAAAAAGGAACACTCATGCAATGCACTGTTGGTGGGAATGCAAACTTGTACAGCCACTATGGAAAACAGTATGGAAGATCCTCAAAAAGGTAAAAATAGAAATACCCTAAGATCCAGCAATTGCACTAACAGGCATTTACCCAAAGAATAGAAAAACACTAATTCAAAGGGTTACATGCACCCCTGTATTTATAGCAACATTATCTACAATAGCTAAGATATGGAAACAGCCCAAGTGTCCATTGACTGATGAATGGATAAAGAAGGGATATATATAGATATATAGATATAGATAAAGATATAGATACACAATGGGATATTATCAAGCCATAAAAAAGAGTGGAATCTTTCTATTTACAAAGACATAATGCTAAATGTAATAAGCCAGAGAAAGACAAATACCATACGATTTCCCTCATATGTGGAACAAACAAAGGGAAAAATATAAGAGAGTGGGAGAGACACAAACCAAGAATTAGACTCTTATTTATAGAGAACTGATGTTTACCAGAGGGGAAAGGGCAGGGTGATGGGTGAAATAGGTGATGGGAATTAAGGAGTACATTTGTCATGATGAGCACAGCGTGATATATGGAAGTGTTGAATCACTATATTGTGTAACTGAAACAAATATAACAGTGTATGTTAACTAACTGGAATTTAAAGAAAAAACTAAAACAATCTAATCAACAAACTGAAAAAAAATAATATACTGATGATGTGTACTGAGTACTGTATAGAACTGAATCATATTGTACACCTGGAATTAATATAACGATATATGTTAATTATACTTGAACTTTAAAAAAAAATAAAAATTACAAAAACAAATCCTCACACTGGAAGAACTGGGTTAGATCCATGCAAGTTGTTTTTCTCTTAGTGAGCACAGTACAGTCTCTTTAAGTAGCAAATCAGATAATGGATCTCTACATTGTTTAACCAGTACTAGTAATGCCTGAACATTTCCTTACACTGGCCAAGAGCAGAAGCTCAATTGGCTTCTCTGGATGAGGTATAGGATGCTGTTTCCAGTCTTCTCTCTGCCTGTTTTGACACAAGAGAGGACTATGTGATTCAAACTAGAAGTCAACTGGTAACAATTATATCCATCTGTTCCTTTTTTTTTTCCTCCTTTTTTTTTTTCCTCCCTTATTCTACTCTGCCCTCCCTATAGAGGAAAATAAATAGAAATTTCTCCTTTAACTTGATGAAGAGAAATTATAATAGTACTATTTTACCTGGTTTTCATTTGTAGACCCTGACGACTCCCACAAATTCAAGGGATCACAGGAGAAATAAACATATTTCTTGAGCCTAAAAAAAGAAAGAAAACTATTAATATTTTCTGGAATAAGGAAGTAAACGTATAATCTTTGGTCATTCACAAAAGGCATAAATAAAACTGTCCTTTTTCCCTTAATGGCAAGACCAAACATTCATATAAATAGTCAAATGCAATATATTACATATATTACACTAAATATGCACATTTTATAATGTATATTTGATTGGTTGTACAAACAAAAAAGAAGACATAATGATGCTATCTAAAAGAATGTAGTTTTATTACAGTTGTAAATATAACTGTAGTAACTTAATTTGATGTCAAAGTAGTTATCATTGTTTGTTTCTCGATACTATTATAAAAGTGACTATTGTTTGGCAAACTGTTACTCAAAACACTTGTAAAGATCTTTTCTTGATGTCCTACTACAAAACACACTTGATGTCCTATACAGAACACACTAGCTACTCTATTACTTGATAATTTTAATGATAAAAACATTAATCCAAGGTTATTATATCACATTATAATTATAGATGTGCTTTCAATACACTTTTTCATTGAATGCCAAATAATTGAATGTTAAAAATCAATATTTAGGGGAGGCTGACTGATGCCATCATAGAATGAACTTATGGGAGTTGAAGAACAAATGTTCAACTTTCCCAAAGAGGTAATTATAATTTCACTACTAACAATGTAAATGTCAATTCTAGGAGTTTGAAATTTTAATTTGGAAAACAACTCCACTAACTTCCAGCGTGGTTGGTACGTGTGCAGTTGTTTGCGGTAATTCTGCCACCGTAGGCTCCTGTTAATGGTTATGTTTGGCATGAACTATGAGACTTTTTCATCTAGGTAGAAATTTATCTCTTCAACTCCTGCAATTTCCTCAAATCAATTTCTCAAATTGGAGTTGTTTGCACAGTTTAAATAAGATCCTGTCTATTTTCAGAAGACTTAAAAATGTCTTCACATATTATTTTATCAGGAATATTTTTGCTTAGTTGTTGTTTTACACTTATTGCCTGAGACAAAATTTCTTTTAATCTTGGATTTAAAAATATAGCAATGGAGAAACTTAATTGGTTTCAATATAACAAATCTCCAAATTCCCACATGCATCTCAGCTTTCATTCCATGCACACTAATTTGGCACGTTCTGTGAAACAAAATGTTGGGAGACTCCTTATAGCAGACAGAATGCAAGAAATACTTTTGCTCTCAAGTCACACTTATTTGGTTATTTCTTTAGCAGACTCTAACAAATAAACTAGCTTCTCTATAAGTAAGCTGTCTTGAAAGTTGGCATTGTTATTGGCAGAGTATACTGTTAAATCTTTCATTCAATCTTTGAAAAAAATGTAATAGCTTCTATTCCATCTTGTTTGAACATCTGATATCTGAGAAAGCATTTCCATCATCTATTTTATATCTTGTAAATGTTTCTGGATTAAGTAGAGTGATAACAATTTTCCTGCTTAAGGGCAGTAATTTTGTTACATAAAAATGTGTTATAATTACTCTTCTAACGTATAACTGAAGAACGTGGGGGGAAAAAATACCCATAATCTGCTTATTTACATGTCACTCCTAGCCTTCTCCACATTTATTTCATTGCCAGTCATATGACATTTGCTTCACTGATTTTTTCATTCTTTAGTTTATCAATCAGATTCACTTGGTTGTTAGCTATGTGAGATCTAGAAGTTTTTCAACAAGTAAAGAACGAAATGCTTCACAACCCAGCATAATAAAACAAAACAAATGTATGGTTGTATCTTTATGTCTAAATTTGTTATTATGAAAATAAGAAAAATATTAATTCAATAATATTTCTAACTTTTTTGATGATATATACAGTAGAATGTAAGTCAAGAACTAGTGTTTCTATACTAGTTTAAAGATAAAATTCTTTGCTTAGAATATATAGCTTGGGTTAAACCAAAAATTCTTTGATATTCATCCACAGAAAATGCTTGACATTCTATTGCAGTCAGTTCAATAAGAATTTGCTCCAAATTTTTGCCTCTATGGACTTAAAATCATCGAAAAATTTATTTCTAAATCATTTGTGGAAACTCTTTTGCAGTTAAATAAGTGAAAACAAAATATGGTTTTTAGTACATCATCTTTCTCTAACTTAAATTTTCTTCTTACTCTCCTTTGTATCAAAATTGAAAATGATTTATCATAGATATTCTGGAGTCTTTCTCCCTCATGATATTTTGTAGTGGCATTCTGCTCTTAATACATTTTCTCAACTTGCACAGAATTCCCAAAAAAGAATACTAAGGCCAAAGCCAAATTTCCATGCTTCCCAAAATATGTGTTTATGCAAATACTCTCTCCACCAGACTATGAGAATCATAAAGAAAGGCACTGCATTTTATTTCTCACTTTCACTGTCAAGAGTAGAGTATGACAGACACTAGACACTCAATGAACACTTGTTGGCTGAAAAAAATGTATGTTTAAAATGATACAGCATGATATAATGGAAAAGTATTGCATTTGCTATATTTTTTCATTGACTAGTGTTGTGATATTGAGCAATTTATTTAGTATCTCTAAACATAAATTTCCTCATGTGCAGAATATTCCTGAAAGTACCTGAGTTGTTGTGATAGTTACAAGTGTATTTTAAAACACTACCCGTAGGTGCCCAATATCATGACTAAATAATAAGGAAGGGGAAAAAAAAAGTAAAGAATGTTAATGTTTACATTACTTAAAGAACCTTTTGAAGGCCAGTATATAAGCACATTTTTAAGGATCTAACTTACTGAACAGAATTTATTGAGCTGAAAAAAAAAGAGAAAGTTATATTCCTCCATTAAAATTATTATTTTCTCTTTGTCACAGGATAGCTCAGGGATAGATATCAAACATCAGATATTTTCTGAGAAGTCTCTTGAACTTTAGTCATTTAACTCCTTGGTATCAAAAATGACTAAATCTCATTTCTTCAATGCTTGTAAGTGAGTGTTTCTGCATTTAGGTCATGTTTCTGCCTAATTATTGGGAAAGCCCACACATTGTTATATTTTCTCCTCACAGTCCTTCTTATCTCTAATAACTAGTAGGGCTATTTCTTAGCTTGCAACTGCAAACTCAAAGGAATCTTTCCACTTATGTGAGTACTGCAGTCTTCTAGATTTGTATGAGAAATGACCTCAATTACTCACATTCTTCATTTTTTCCAATTCCCTTAAGTATTGCAAAAGTACATTAACCAGAACAATGTTCTCAATATTAATATGCCCATCATTCATTGCAATTCCCTCAATCTTAATCACTGGTACCAATCACTTTTTGTATAAATACTAATTACATTGAGGTACAAAAAATATGTAAATATCTAAGTTAATGAGACCTGCCTACATGAAAGCTTTAGTAAATATTTTCCTATTGATATTTTGGCTGGTGATTTTCCCACCAAATATATACACAGATCTAAATTATTTTTAGTGAAATTTAGGGCATTAGATCCCTAGCGCTTTAGCCCTATTCAACTACCATTTTCAACTCTCACCTGTTTTTATTGCCTGATATTTACACAATCTAAACAATATGCTGATATTGAGAATTACTCAATTTTAAAACTTCATTTGCTTCCTTTCTGATAGAGGCTAATTAGCTCTCTTTTTTTTTTTGGTTTTCCCAAGAAGTTTATTTACTTGGGCTAATTAGCTCTCTTACAAACACTCAGTCCTCCTCTTTGCATTCTTTAAATATGTATGCATAAATATCCACATAAATATATAATAAAATTATGTTTAATTGTTAGTATTTGCATTCTTTGACTATAGAAATATTGATTGATATTTTGGTTAGGTGATATTTTTCCCAGAACTGTAAAAGTGATGCTCTCTGTATTTCAAATATCCAGCTATAGCAGCTGAGAATTTCTAGTATCAGGTTTATGATTATTTATATGAACCAATTTTTTTTTCCCTGAAAACATTTAGAATCTTCTCCTGGGCTCCACCTTCTACAATTCAAAATGTTTTACCAATTTTCCATGATCTCATTTTCTAGAACTCTTAAAATTTGAATCTCTAATATTTTAAATTGATCATTTAATTTAATTTCTCTATCTTTTCTTGCATTTATTGCTATTTCTTCTACTACATTTTAATTATATTTTCTGGGAATTTCTTCTTTCAAAACTACTACTAAATACCTAATTTTCACTATTACTTTTTTTAAATGTTCTTTCCTGTTCTTCTATTTTATAACAGTATGTAATTATTTTATGGGTGAATGTCTAATTCTCCATCTCCTCACATGGATTATTTTCTTTAGATTCCAAATTTCTCTTCTGCTCTCTCTGTTGTTGTCCATTTCCCTCTAGTTCCTCTAATGTGTATGTTTGTTTCCAAATAACTTACATCTGAAATACCTAACGAACTCTCACAAATCAGTAAGAAAAGGAAAACCTAAATTAAAAATGGATGAATACTTGAATAAAACCTTCAAAAAATAATATACCCAAACAACTAATAATCATATGACAAGTGTTCAGTGCCATCAATCATGAGAGAAATGCAAAACGAAACTTCTAAACCTCATTATGATACTCCTACACATCCCAAATGCCTAAAATTAAAGGTGGACAATAACATAATTGATATTTGATATCAATTCCACATAATTGATAAGAATGTGGAACCATACAAAATTGCAGTAGAATAGCTTCCATTTCAGACAGTCATGTCACACTTAACTAAAGCCTACAAGATACTTTTTAAAAGTATAATCTGTTTTTTCTTGTCTACTCATTTTATGTTGCAGGAATGATGGTAATCAAGCTCCTACTGCTATTGTATATATGTCATTTCTTTTTTGTATTTTTAAGTGTTTTTAGTTAACATGTTTGATAGGTCATTTAGTACACTGAACACTAATATCTTCAGGATGGACTATTTCATTTATTATCATAAAATAACCCTTTTCGTATTGTGGATCTCTTTCCTTCTCAAATACTATATCAGATACTAATGTTGATCCTGGTGCTTCGAGCATGAATGTTTGCTCTCTTATTATTATCTTTGTTCCTTTAAATTTTCTGTGTTCATTTGGTTTATGAGTCTCTCATTTTTAACATGACCTAAACTTTCTTTCTTCAACTCCTTTACCTTTATTTTAAATACTCACTCCACTGTCAATTTAATCATCCATTTACTACCCTACCCACAAACACAGAACAAAACAAAACATTGCTCTGGAGTCAGACCTCAGTAAGATCTTTAGACCTCATCTCTTAATAAGAGATCACGATATCTGTCTTTCTGGCTTTTTGGTTTTTGCTTTCTATTTAGGGTCTTCTTTTTTATACCAACCATTCAGGATAGACAACTGGAACTGAACTAACTCTCTGGCTTGGAATTCAGAATTTATCATAATACCAATTTCAGTCTTGCTTCATCAAGCTAGAAGAGTGGTGCCAACATAACCAAAGTGAGAAGTTAAGCATGGTACTTCAAGAAGAGTGACATCAGCATCATGGAAGCATAAGTCATTCCTTTTTTTTCCTCTCCCCCTTTTTGAACAATTACATCCATAACTGAGCAAAAGTGCTTCAGCACTTTACACTAAGGGACTCAGGAGTATTCTTGCTCACCTGTGCATCTGAAAATAAACAAGACCTCAGTAAAAGCTGTGGATCCAAGGAAGCTGACAAACCTGCCCCATTTCTACTTGTGGCAATGAGAGAAAAAAGCTGGGTAGATACCCATATGTGAAAGAGAAATTGTAGAAGTCCAGGTTGCCTGAAGGAAGATTCCAACATGCCACTGGAGTGAGGAAAGAAGCATCAGGATACAGAGAAGAGGGAGGAACTCACCAGAGCCACCCTCATCCCAGGGTGACATTTCAAGAGTTAAGCTGTTTGGCAGGCAGTGGCAACCTCTCCCATAGAGCAGGTGAAAAGTAGAAACCTTTCCTGTGGAGGAGGTGGAAAGTAAGGTGGAGAGTGACTGCCTGGCTACACAAGTCGTATGGATTGTGGCTGGAAAAATCCATTTCCCTTTACTAGCACCCTAATTTCTGAGGAGCAATGGCCATGAATGGGGGAAAGAAGAAAGAGAAAGAAGTAGATAAGAATATCAGAGGACATTAAAGGAACCCAGGTCCTACTATCTGCTTCAGGACTTCATGAGGAAGTCTGTCCACAAATCTCCAGGAGTGTCCCACTAGAAGATCTCCCCACCAGGTCTATTGGCATCCCCCCTCAAAGCTCCAAGTGTTAAACCCTATATACTCTTGGGACAGTTCCTTATGTATTCTACCCAGTGCATTCAGAAGAGAGATGCTAATAGATAGGGAGCTTGTTCAGAAAATAAGCAAATGTCAGTGGGCAAGGAAGAAGCCACAAACCTGAGCACTATCTTCTGAAATACAAAAGAAAGGATTCTACTAGCCAGCCTGATGAATTACAAGGAGAAACAACAGCAACAACAACAAAAACCCCACAAAAGTTTAATTAAGAAGGTATCTGCTACTTCAAATGCAAAAGCAGAAGTGCATACTGACAAACAATATTTAAAAATCAAGAAAATGTAGTAGTAGAGAGGAGCAAGATGGTGGAGAAGTAGGAGGCGGAGATAGTGACTGATCCCAGAAGTTCAGCTAGATAGTTATCAAACCACTTTAAACAACTACAAACTTAGCAGGAGATAGAAGAGAAAAAGAACAGCAACTCTAAGAACAGAGGATCGACCACTTTCCGGAAGGTAGGACTTGCGGAAAAGTGAATCCGAAGCGACGGGAAGACAGACCGGGGAGGGGCCGGCTCCTGGCAAGCCGCAGAGCGGCGGAGCACAAAATCGGAACTTTTAGAAATCTGCTGCTCTGCCTGGAGGCTGCCAGAGCGCGGCATCGGGGCCTCCAGACACAAAGAGCGGCGGGCGGGACGAGCGCTGTGTTCTCCGCTCGCGGTAGCGCCGTCGGCTCACGCCCTGTGCCCCGAGCGAGGGGGAGAGAACCGGAGGTGTCCTCCGCCCAGAGGCCGGAGAGAACGCAGCCGCTTGGGGCAGGAATCTGAGCGCACCC
>CM052899.1:134352243-134383157 GCA_028534135.1 Potos flavus | reverse complement strand
CGAGCCTGGTGGTGGGTATTGAGGAGGGCACGTATTGCATGGAGCACTGGGTGTGGTACATAAACAATGAATCTTGTAACACTGAAAAAATAAAATAAAAGTATTTGGGGAAAAAAAAATAAAATAAAGAAAAAAAAGAAAAAAGAAAAAAAAAGAAAATGGAGTATCACAAAAAGAGTATGATAATTCTGCAACATAGGAACTCAGCATCATAGAATACCACAAACTAACCAATAAAGAATTCAAAATAACTGTTATGAAAAAAATTCAAAAAACTATAAGAAAACTCAGAAAAACAATTCAGTGAAATCAGGAATAAAATTTTGAATAGAAACCATTCATTATCAAAGAGATTGAAATGATAAAAAAAGACCCAAAGAGATTCTGGCACAGAAATATTCAATGAATGAGATGAAGAATGCCAAAGAGTGCAACTGTACCAAGGTAGACCAGATGGAAGAAACAATAAATGACTTGGAGGATAGGAATAAAGAAATAATTCAGCTAAAGAAAGAGAGAGAACTAAGATTGTTTAAAAGTGGAGAAAACCTATGAGAACGATCAGATTCATTCAGAAAGGAAATTTTAGAGTAACTGGGATTTCAGAAGGAGAAGAGAGAGAGGAGACACAGTTTATTTAAGGAAATAACAGATGAATACATCCCAAACCTGAAGGAAGGACTTGCACATACAAGCCCACTAAGCTAAATGATAAAGAAAGTATCTTAAAGGCAGCTAGGAGAAGAAAAAAGAAAGTAACCTACAAAGGAACCCTAACTAGGCTATCAGCAGATTTCTCAGCAGAAACCCTACCAGCCAGGAGAGAGTGGAATGACATATTCAAAATGTTGAAAGATGTTGTTTTGCAAACTATTTCCTGTATACAGAGGGCAGAGAGAGACTGAAGATAGAGGAAGATCACCCCAGATTTGTAGATGACATATTTAATAAACAAGGAAACATGAGTTTTGTCTTAGGTGGTTGCAAGATGAGTAGATCTGCACACCTGCCTTCCAGAATCTTTTAAGGTTACATGAAAGTTTTAACTGGGTTCAGTCACATACACCATCCAGAGGGGCTCAAAAGATAATGCTCTCTCAAGGCTATGTTCTTGAAAAATTGTTCCCCCTGTGAGAACAATGGACAGAGCATACATTCTAAAGACAGGAGAGGTAAGGAGCCTCCAATTGCTCAGGACCAGCTCAAAGGCTAAGCGACAGTCACACTTTCCCAATTACCACCCCCAACAAAAGAAAAAAAAAAAATTGCCACCACAGGACCTGCCTTGCAAGAAATGCTGAAAGGAGTTCCTTAAGCTGAAATGAAAAGACACTAATCACTGACATGTAAGTATATAAAAGTATACGATACACTGGTAAGGTGAATAGAAAGTAAAAAAACTATAACTCTATATTAGGATGGTGCGTTAATCACTCAACAATAGTAGAAAAGTTAGAGTAGTAAAACTAACTACAGCTACTACAAATTGTTCATGAATACACAACTAAAATAGTTAAATCTTAACATCAATAATATAAAAGAGAAAAGTAAAAGGGTGGCATCTTTATAGGTGTTTGAAGATATGTTGCTATCAACCTAAAATGGACTGTTTTAACTATAAGATGTTTTATATAATCCACAAGGTAACCACAAAGCAAAAACTGAGAGTAGAGCCACAAAAGACAAAGAAACTGGAAATAGAATATACCACCACAGAAAATACCCAATTTACACAAGTAGGTAGAGGGAAAAAGAAACAATGGGAATACAAAATAATCAGAAAGTAATTAATAAGATGGCATTGGTATGTCCTTACATATTAGTAGTCATTCTAATGTAAATGGATTGAACTCACCAATCAAAAGGCATAGCATAACTTTTTTTTCTTAAAAAGGACCCAACTATATGCTATCTACAAAAGATTCATTTCAGTTTTAAAGAAACACATAGTGTCCAAGTGAAGGGATAGAAAATATTCCATTCAAATGAGGCCAAAAGAAAAAAGAGTTAATCATATGTAAGCAAAATGGACTTTACACCAAAAATGGTTACAAGAGGCAAAGAAGGTCATTATATAATGAAAAAAGCTTCAATATATCAGGATATAATAACTATAAAGATGCATTCACCCAACATTGGAGCACCTA
This sequence comes from Potos flavus, assembly GCA_028534135.1. Classification (NCBI taxonomy): domain Eukaryota; kingdom Metazoa; phylum Chordata; class Mammalia; order Carnivora; family Procyonidae; genus Potos; species Potos flavus. The sequence continues at coordinate 134,381,010 of CM052899.1, read as the reverse complement.
AATGTATTAAGCAAATACTAACAGATCTAAAGGGAAAAATAGACAACAATAATAAGAGGGAACCCCAGAACCACTCAGCAATGGATAGATCTTCCAACAGAAGAACAACAAGGAAACTTTTGAATTGAACCACACTTTAGATAAATGAACTTAGACATTTACAGAACATTCCAAGCAATAGCAACAGAATACACATTTTTCCTAAGTGCAAACAAAATATTTTTCAGGATAGATGATACAATAGGACATGAAACAAGTCTTACTAAAATTTAGGAATATTGAAATCATACAAATAATCTAATAAACATGATAGTATGAAACTAGAAAAGAGCAAAAGGTGTAAATCTGGAAAATCTACAAATATGTGGAAACTAAACAACACACATTTGAATAAACAATGGGTCAAATAAAAAAAGAAAAGAAAAAATGTAAAATGTCTCTAAATAAATGAAAATGGAACCACAACATACTAAAACCTATGGAATGCTGCAAAAGGAGTTCTGAGAGAAAAGTTTAAGCTGAAAATGTATATATTATGAAATTCAAAAGATCTCAAATGAATATCCTAATTTGCCCCTCAAGTAACTAGGGGGTAAAAAGAACAATTGAAATCCAAAGTTAGCAGGAAGAAGGAAATAATAAAGTTCTGAATAGAAATAAAGAGATAGAGAGAAGAAAAACAATATAAAGGATTAATTGAAACCACGGGCTGGTTTTTCAAAAAGATAAAATTGACAAACCTTTTGCTAACTAAGAAAAAAGAGAGAAGACTCAAATACATAAAATTAGAAATGAAAGAGGAGACATTAAAACTCATGCTGCAGAAATACATAGGATGATAAGAACCTACTGTGAATAACCACATGCCAACAAATTAGACAATCTAGAAGACATAAATTCCTAGAAATGCACAATGTACCAAGATTGCATCAGGAAGAAATAGAAACACTGAACAGACCAATAATAAGTTAAGCAATTGAATAAGTAATTGGAACCTCCCAATACAGAACTGCAGTACCAGACAGCTTCCCTGGTGAATTCTACCAAACATTTAAAGAAGAATTAACACTAATCCTTCCCAAACTCTCCTCACGAAACTGAAGAGGGAATACTTCCAAACTCCTTGTATCAGACTAGCATTATCCTGATAGCAAAGACAGATAAGGACACTATAAGAAATCTAATATTTTGGATGAGTATAGACACAAAAATTCTCAATATATTAGCAAACCCACACATTAAAAGGATTATATACCATGACCACATGAGATTTATCCCTGGGATGCAAGGAGGATTCACGTATACAAATTAATAAATGTGATACATCACATCGATAGAAAGATAAAAATCACATGATCATTTCAATAGATACAGAAAAGTGTGTTAGAAAATACAATATCCTTTCATGATAAAAAGCATGAACAAATTGGGTAGAGAAGGTACATATTTCAACATAAGAAAAGCCATCTATGACAAACCCACAGCATATTCAATGGTAAAAAAAAAAAAAAAATTGAAAGCTTTTCCTTTAAGATCAGGTACAAGACAAGGATTCCCACTCTCACCAATTTTATTCACTATAGTATTGGAAATCCCAGCTAGAGGAATTAGGCATGACAGGGAAATAAATGGTATTCAAGTCAAAAGGAAGAAGTAAATTGTCATTATTTGCAGATAATATGATTTTTACATAGAAAATCCCAAAGTCTGAATCAAAACCTAGTAGATCTAATCAATGAATTTTATAAGGTTGCAGTATATAACACCAACATACAGAAATCGGTTTCATTTCTATATATTAGTAATATAACAATTGAAAAAGAAATAAAATTATTTTGTTCATAACAGAATCAAAAACAATTACTTAGGAATAAATTTAACCAAGGAAAAAAAAAAGATCTGTATGACCAAAACTACAAGAATTGTTTGAAAAAAATCAAAGACAACACAAACAAATGAAAGGACATCCCATGTTCACAGATCAAAAGAATTAATATTGATAAAATACTTATACTATCCAAAACTATCTACTACCCATGTGCCAATTCCAATGACATTCTTTACAGAAATAGAATAAATAATCCTAACATGTGTATGGAATTGGCAAAGACCCTCAATAGCCAAATTAACCCTGAGAAAGAACAAAGCAAGAGGCATCACACTTTCTACTTTCTAACTACACTACAAAGCTGTACTAATTAAGAGTATGGTACTGGCATAAAAGTAGACACATAGACCAAAGGAACAGAATTGAGATCCAGAATTAAACCGTCACATATACCGTCATATACGGTATACCGTCATATACATATACCGTCAACTAATATTTGACCAGAGAGACAAGAACACCCAATACAGAAAGGATAGTCTCTTCAACAAATGGTGATGGGAAAACTGAATAAACACATGTAGAAAAATAAATTTGGACCCCTATCTTACGCTACTCACAAAAATTAACTCAAAATGGATGAAAGACATAAACATAAGATATGATACCATAGCATGCCTAGAAGAAAGCAGAAGGAAGAAGCTCCTTGATATTGGTCTTGGCAATAATTTTTTGGATGTGACACCAAAAGCACAAACAACAAAAGCAAATATCAACAAATAAGACTACAATAAATAAAAAGCTTTTGCACAGCAAAAGATATGATCATCAAAATGAAATGGCAACTTATAAAATGGGAGAAAATATTTGGAAACTATATATCAGATAAGGGATTAAAATTGAAAATATATAAAGAATTCATACAAATCAGTAACAAAAATAAAAACAAAAAATCTGATTAAAAAAATAGGCAAAATTCACAGACATTTTCTTCCAAGTGGCCAAGAGGTACATGAAAAGGTGCTCAATACCATTAATCACCTGGAAAATGCCAATCAAAACCAGAGTGAAATATTTCACACTATCAGAATGGCTATTCTCAAGATGACAGGAGGTAAGTGTTGGTGAGGAGGAGTAAAAAGGGAACCCTTGTACACTGTGGGAATGTAAATTATTGCAGCCACTATGGAAAACAATATGGAGATTCCTCAAAACATTAAAAAAGGAACTATCATACAATCCAGCAATTCCACTTCTGAATATATACTTAAAGAAAATGAGAACAGGATATCAAAAGAATATATTCACTTCCTTGTTTATTGCAGAATTATTCACCATAACCAAGATATGGGAAAAACCTAAGTGCCCATCAGTGTATGAATGGATAAAGAATTGTGCTGTATATACACATAACAGAACATTTTTCAGCCACGAGAAAGAGATCCAGCCATTTGTGCCAATATGGATGGACCTTGAATGAATACCTTAGCTAACTGAGATGAGTAGAACAGAAAAAGAGAATTACTATCTGGTATCACTTAAATACGGGATCTAAAAAAGCCAACTTGTAAGAACAGAGAATAAAAGGGTGGTTAACAGGGCCTGGTTGTGTGACAGAAGTGGAAAAATGTTGTTTATGGATACAAACTTGCAATGAGTAGTAAAGAAATCCTATAGATCTAATGCACAGTAGTGAACACATGCTACAATTTTGTATTATAATTGTTAGACTTGCTAAGAGACTAAATTCCAATTTTTCCAATGGCTGAAAAGAAATAATCATGAAGTGATAGAAGTACCAATTATCACTGTATTAACAATCATATTACAGTATACAAATGTATCAGATCATCATGTTGTACATCATAAATTTATACAATGTTATATGTCAAACATATTTTAATTAAAACAAAAACATGGCACATCAGTACAGGACAGAGAGAGTTCTGCTCTGATGTCACTTCCCTAGTGAAGGTGTCCAATCATAACTGCAATGTTAGAACTTTCCTTCAAAATAGTATTTGTTTTATACCTAAGGGTGTTTTGTGAATATGTGTGTCAAAGATGAAAGAAAATGGTGTTTTTTGTCCTTTTTTTTTCTACCTAGACAATGTCTTTTTATTCCCTATCCATGTTTGCTTATATTGATTTTGCTTATTATAAAAATACTGAAATAAATATTATATGTATATTTTGTAGATCTGTGTGAACATTTCTATAGGATTAATTTTGAGAAATAAAATTGTGGATGCTCACTTTGACAGCACATATACTAATTTGGAAGGATATGGAGAAGATTAGTATGGCTGCTGCACAAAGCCGACACACTCATGAACTGTTCCATATTTTTCACAAAAAATAGTTTTAAAAATAAAAAAAATTGTGGGAGATAAGGTACTACATTTTAAGCCTTTTGATAGATGGTTTCAAATTGGCCTTTCACTCATCTTTTAAGAGTACATATAGGAGTATTACCTTGAGGTTTATTTTGCATTTATTTGGTTTTGCCAATTCTGGAAATCTTTATTATGTTTACCTTTGTCAATATGATATACAAACTACATTTTTTTGTCTCAGAGTTTACTTTCACAAATTCACTTAATATCTGCCCTAACGTTTATTGTTTTTAAGTGATATGAAGACAAAGGGGAAAGAAAAGGAGAAAATAAACTCTACCATCTAGATTTGACATTAAAATGAAGATTGGATTTAATAAACAGGGTATCAAAATCAGAACCATATAAATGTTCAGGTCCTACTCTGAGATATTCTGAGTCAGTTGTCTTGAAATGGTGTCTGACCCTCAGTAGTTTTTAAGTTCCCCCAGATTATTCTAATGTGAAACCTCATCTAAAAATCACTAATTAACTCATGTTCCATCTTTATTCTCCAAGGGAAAGTGGTATTCCTGATAATAAAAAAGGATCTTTGAAAGACGAAAGAGCTAGGTTTGGAAAAGTCACTTGATACAAGATATTGAGCATACAATACAAGATATTTAAGCTTTGTTGTTCTCAGTTTTTATCTATAAAACCTAAAATAGAGGTACTTGGGTGGCTCAGTTGGTTCAGCATCCAACTCTCGATTTCAGCTCAGGTCATGATTTTGGGGTCCTGGGATCAAGCCCCATGTAGGGCTCTGCACTCAGCAGGGAGTCTGCTTGAAGATTCTCTCCCTCTCTTCCTGCCCTTCCCCCATCCATACTGTCTCTAATAAATCAATAAATCTTTAAAAAATAAAACTGGGATGTCTGGGTGGGTCAGTCAGTTGAGCATCTGCCTTTGGCTCAAGTCATGATCCCGGGATCCTGGGATTGAGTACCATGTCGGGCTCCTTGCTCAGCGGGAAGACTGTTTCTGTCGCTGCCTGTTGCTCCCCCTGCTTATGCTTACTCTCGTTCTCTCTCGAACATATAAATAAAATATCTTAAATAAATAAAACCTAAAATATATTAATGCCCACCTCACAGTATTATTTGGAAGTGTATATGAGGTAATGTATATGATTTTTTTTGTTATACTAATAGCTGCCTCTTAGTTATATTCTATTCATTAATTCATTTGTTTTTCCATTAATTCACTAAGTATTTATTGAGTACTTACTATATACCAGATGCTAGTGATTATTAGAAAACAAAACAAGCTTCATGACCTTTTAGAACTTAGATTCTGGAGTTGGGGAAGAAAACTAAAAATAAATAGATCTATAGATAGATAATATAATGGGAGGTAGCATAAAGTATCATATAGAAAAATAAACAATGGAAATAAAATTAAAAAGGGAGAGGCCATACAATCTTACTTTGGATAATCAAAAACTCTTGTGGAGGTAATATTTGTGTAAAGACCTCATTGAAATGAGAAAATAAGCCGCTGGAATATCTGCATAGAATATTTCATTCAGATATAATGAAAAGCCCTAAGGTTGGTGTTCTTCCTGTTGTTTGGTTGTTTTTTTATTTTGGTTTGGAGTATGGGTTTTTGTTTTTTGGTTGGTTGGTTGGTTTGGTTTGGTCTTGAGATGAGCTAGTAGCTAGGGACCTAATAATGTAGTCTGGAAAGGAAAAATGTAGACTGCATTTTTTGTTTTGTTTTGTTTTTTTTAAGATTTTATTTATTTATTTATTTATTTATTTATTTATTTATTTATTTATTTGAGAGAGAGAGAAAGCACAGAGGGAGAGGGAGAGGGAGAAGCAGACTCCCCACTGAGCAGAGAGCCTGACATGGGGCTCGGTCCCATGACTCTGAGATCATGACCTGAGCCACCCAGTTACCCTGTAGACTGCTTTTTATTTTAAAGGTGGAAAGAAATCACTGCAGGTCTTTAGAAAGTGGAATAATGTAAACAAGCTTTATTTTTTTAAGAATGATTATTAAGAGTGGTGTAGAGGGCAAGAGTGAATGCAAAGCTTACAGTTAGGAGTCACTTTCGTTTTGTTATTTATTTGACTAGAGTAATATTGGGGAAGATATTGAGAAATAATAATTTCAAAGATATATTTTTGAAACTAGAATCAACTTGCTTTGCTACTAGATATGCCACAGGGTTGAAAAAAACTATGACACTTCAAATTTATAAAACTCCAAGTTTTATAATATACCAAACAATAGACTTGATTTACATAATTTATCTGAATCTTAAAATAGCCCATCAGATTCAGTGACATTATGGCCATTATAAAAATTAGGAAAGATTTTAGAGAATTTTAGTTTCTGGGCATCACACAAAGCATAAATTGTTTGTTTAATTTTGTTTTGATTTTACTCCACATTCTTGATATTGTGAGGAGTAATGAACCTGTTTTTGTATTTTAAATGTTTTTCCACTGCTGATACTGTTTTCAATCTCATTTTCAATGATGGGGAAACCCAAACACAGGTGAGATTATAAACAGAAATTGGTATTCAAGAAGCATTAAGATATGAACAGAAAATGATCAGCACTTTGTTGGTTCTGAGGTGAGGTATGTGGTAAAGTCTGGCAAGACAGGTTGGGGCTCCTGGGAAGGTTTGTCCACCATAATGAGTAGCATGGATCTGGCCGTTGAACCAGTTATTCTCTTAAAACCAAAATCTTTAATTGTAGATTTTTAAGTCAAAAGACTTGAAATTACTAACCTCTTGACAATCTGTGGGAAATCACAACAAAATGAGCTAATTCTTTAAAAGTATATATTTTACATAAAAAAAAATCACTTAGAACTGACCAAAATAGATCACAACTATTACAAATATTGCCATTTCCTGCCCAGTTTAGTCCTCATTTTTTTTAAATTCTTGGATTGAAATAACCTACTGAAACCCTCCTTTCTTTTAACATTTCAATGGCCAATCATTAATTGCTGTGGCTTAATGTAAAAATTATAGTTTTAAAGTCCTTAAAAGTCTATCAGTTTCATCTTTTTAATGTCTAGCGAATCTGTTTTCATTTTCCAGGAATATGTCAAAATTTCAAGTGTGGTTTAACTACCATGGTAACTGGCAACCAAGTCTGCTAATATAAATTGAAAAGTTACAGGTAGTTGCCTGAAGAAAACATTTCTGACTCTTTTTCTCTGTCTGTCTCTAACTCTATGACTTTAAATTGTTCTGACAAGCAGCAGATAATTTCTTTGGAGTGGATACTTCTTATATAAGGAAATCACAGAAAAGAACATGAAAATAGTTGACAACAATGACCAGATTTTCACACATTCCATTCTATTTTAAGATTGTTGCTAAGTCACAGCACAGCTGGTTTTCCAGAATATAAAGAAATGATTTACCATTTTCATGGTATTAATATGTCAAACCACTCTCTCTTTACTGTGCAAAGGAACTTAAGTCTTCCATGTCATGGGTTGGTATAATAGCAAACCTGTATTTTGGCCTGTGTGTATTATACTTTATGAAATACTTTAGTATTGTTTGTTTTGTTTTGATTGGCTATCTTCTATACTTAGAAAAAGGAATGGAAAAATAAATGGTATTATCTACCATTTTAAAACCTTGGCTTCAGGAGTACTTATTAACATGAAAAAGTCAAGTCTGTAAACAAGGGAGACAGTTAAAACAATTGTTCATTGTTCTGTTATACACTGAAAGTCTTCCTCAGCTGATTATATCACAAGTATTTTAGAACAGTAATATTGACTTGCAGCTAACTCCAGTTCTAAGAGAGTTTGAGTTAGTAGTCTATGCTAAAATATAAAGTTATTTTGTATTTTAGGTGTTATTTTCATTCTTGTCATTTGGTACTTACAAGCTTTGTAATAGGTTGTATTGTCTCTCTATCCATTAACACTTCATTCCACAGAAGTTTTATTAGCTATTTTGGACCTAACTGGTAATGGAATATGGAACAGTAGAGTTTTGTTGTTACAAAATGATCTCAAGGCGACCTCATGAAATGCTCTAACCCCTCTCGCAGTCTCTCTGGAAATGTCCCTAAGTGAAAGGGCCTGGCAAAAGCCTTCACAGCATATATATGTACAAAAGAAGGACATGTGAAGAAAGCATGACTTCTCTAAAAGTTTATGAGGCTGAACCAGTATATGACAGAGATTATTATAATATGAAACCAAAGAAATAAACAGGAATAAGAGCTTGCAAGATCTAACAGGGCATACAAGTGCACCTCAGAGATATCAAGATTTGGTCCCAGACCACTGCAATAAAGCAAACACCATAATAAAATGAGTCAAAATAATTTCTTGATTCCCCAGTGAATATAGAAGTTATGTTTACACTATACTGTAGCCTATTAAGTATGCAACAACAGCAGTATGCCTAAAGACAAGGTACATACCTTAATTTAAAAATACTTTATTGCTAAGAAATGCTAACCATCATATGAGCTTTTAGCAAGTTGTAATCTTTGCTGATGGAGGATCTTGCTTTGATGTTGATGGCTGCTGAGAGTGATCAAAGTAGTTGTTGCTATTGGTTGGGGTGACTATGGCAATTTCTTAACATAAGACAACAGTGAGGCTTGCCACATTAATTTACTCTTTCTTTAACAAATGATTTATCTGTAGTATGATGTTGTTTTTACTCAGAGTAGAACTTTAAAAATTGGAGTCAATCCTCTTAAATCTTGCCACTACTTTATCAACTAAGTTTATAGAATATATAAATCCTTTGTAGTAATTTCAATAATCTTCACAACATCTTCGCCAGGAGTAGATCCCATCTACTTTGGAATCTTCCTTTGCCCATTCTTAAGAAGCAACTCTTCATCTGTTCAAGTTTTGTCATGAGATAGCAACAAGTCAGTCACATCTTCAGGCTTCACTTCTAAATCTAGTTCTTTTTCTATTTCCACCATATATTCAGTTACTTTCGTCATTGAAATTTCTAACCTCTCAAAGTCATCCATGAGGGTTGGAATCAACTTCTTCCAAACTCCTGGAAGTTTGGAAATATCAAAATATTTGATATTTGGAAATATCAAAAACTCCTTTGATATTTTAATCTCTTCCCATGAATTAAGAATGTTCTTAATGGCATCTATAATGGTGAACCCTTTCCTGAAGGTTTTCAATTTACTTTGCCCAGATCTACCAGAGGAAACATTATCTAGTAGAGCTACAGCTATATGGAATGTATTTCTTAAATTATAAAATTTAAAAGTCAAAATGACTCCTTGATCTATCAGCTTCAGAATGGATGTTGTGTAAGTAGGCATGAAACAACATTAATCTCATTGTACATCTCCATCAGAACTCTTGGGTGACTAGGTGCATTGCCAACAAATAGTAATATTTTGACAAAATTTTTGTTTTTTTCTGAGCAAGTAGGTCTCAACAGTGGCCTTAATATATTCAGTAAACCATGCTGTAAAGAGATATGCTATCACTCAGGCTTTGTTGTTCCATTTATAGACCATACACAGAGTAAGTTTAGCATAATTCTTAAAGGCCCCAGGATTTTTGGAATGGTAAATGAGCACTGGCTTCAACTGAAGTTCACCAGCTGTATTAGCCCCAAAGAAGAGAGTCAGTCTTGAAGTCGTAAGAGTCCACTGAAGCCTTGAAAACAGGTATTGACTTCTCTATAGACAGAGAAGTCCTAGATAGTATCATCTTCCAATATAAGGCTGTTTTATCTACATCAAAAATCCATTTAGCGTAGCCACCATTATGAATTATCTTAGCTAGATCTTCTGGATAACTTGCTACAGCTTCTACATCAGCACTTGGCTGCTTCACCTTGTACTTTTTTGTTATGGAGATAGATTCTTTCCTTAAACTTCATGAACCAACCTCTCCTAGCTTCGAAATTTTCTTCTGCAGCTTCCTCACCTCTCTGAGCCTTCATAGGATTGAGGAAAGCTAGGGCCTTCCTCTGGATTAGACTTTGGTTTGAGGGAATGTTGTAGCTGATTTGATTTTCCATCCAGACCACTAAAATTTTTCCATATCAAAAATAAGGCTGCTTCACTTTCTTATCACTTTCACTGGAGTAGTACTTTTCCTTTCCTTCAAGAACTTTTCCTTTGCATTCACAACTTAGGAATCTGCACAAAAGACTAGGCTTTCAGCATTATCTTAGCTTTCAACATGCCTTCCTCACTCAGTTTAATCATCTCTAACTTTTGATTTATAATGAGAAACATGTAACTCTTCTTTTCACCTGAATACTTAGGGGCCACTGTAGGGTTATTAATTAGTCTCATTTTAATACTGTTGTGCCTCAGGGAATAGGAAGGTCTGAGGAGAAGGAGAGAGATGCGGGAATGGCCAATTGGTGGAGCAGTCAGAACACACCCCATTTATTAAGTTTATTGTTTTATGTGGGGCAGTTCATGGCACCCCAAAGCAATTAAAGTAGTAACATCTAAGATCGCTGATACAGATCACCATAAGAATAATACTGAAAAATTTTGAAATATTGTCTATTTTCCTATAAAGAAAAAGAAATGATGCTCCCTGATAATGAGCAAAAAGACTACAGGGAAATAAAATTTTGAAATATTATGAGAATTATGAAAATGTGACACAGAGACATGAGGAGCAAATGCTCTTGGAAAAAATGGTGCTAATAGACTTGCTCAATGTGGGGTTGCCACATAACTTCAATTTTCTAAAAAACACAATATTTGCAAAGCACAACAAAATAAAACAGAAAAAAAATGAGGTATGCCTATGTTAAAGATTTTAGTATTATCCTCAGAATATCAGGAAGCCACCTAAAGACCTCAGGCTGAGAGATACATGATCTCATTTAGTTTTGGAAATGTCATTTTGGTTTTAGTGAATAGGACAAGAATAGATGTGAGACAATAATAGTCAAAATGAATAAATGACAAATAAAGCCAGAATTGGCTCAATTTAAGGACCAATATAAAGTTATTCCATGCCCACCAAAATCTTCCTACAGAATGAATTTTGAATCTACAGTTGAAAGAGCATCCTTTGACCTTAAGGACATATCATGCATTAAATGTAAATATAGGAAGTATAAGAATTGTTGCTTAATAAATACACAGTTTAATTTTGCAAGATAAAAAGAGTTCTGGAGATTACCTGCAAAACAGTGTGAATATACTTGACACTACTGAACTGTATATTTAAAAAAGGTTAAGATGGTAAATTTTATATTTTACCACAACTTTTTTAAATAAAAAAAAGGGAGATATATATGAATACTTAATTGTTTATGAAATACTTCTATGCATTGCTTTTTATATTTGATCTCATGAAGAAGGCAATATTAGTCTCATTAGCAGATTAAAATACTGAAACTCAGAGCAGTTAAATAAATTGCCTGATGTTAAATAGATTTTTAAATTGAAAAACTCCATTTTTTTTCAGGATCTTTGATATATAATCCTGTATTATTTCTACAACCCCCCAAAAGTTCTGGAAACCTATTTTGGTTCAAGGAGAAGGTAGGAAAAGGTTTTACCATTGATTAAACATTAGAGAACATATGTTAGAATTCAGGTAAGAACAAATAATTTTTAAATCTCTAGGAGTCTTAAATACAAATTTATCTACTTCAGGTCATATTTTTACCTTTGCTCTTCCCTACCTGATATAATATCATCCTACTAAAAAAAATACCTACCACTGACCCCAAATGTCCACAGCAGTCTTGAGAAACCAGAACAAAGCATCAAACACCATAATTTCAAACTATATTACAAAGCTATAATAATAAAAACAGTATGGTTTTGGCATAAAAACAGATACATAGACCAATGGAACAGAATACAGAGCCCAGAAATAAACCCATGCATGTAGAATCAATTAATTTATGACAAAGGAGACAAGAATATAAGTGGGAAAGGACAGTTTCTTCTTCAATGAATAGTATTGGGAAAACTGGATAGCCACATGCAGAGGTATGAAACTGGACCACTTTCTTACACCATACACAAAAATTAACTCAAAATGAATTGAAGATTGGAGTTTAAGATGTTAAACCATAGAACACATAGAGGAAAACATAAGCAGTAAGCTCTTTGACATACGTCTTGGCAATGAATTTTTGAATTCAATACCAAAAGCGAAGGCAACAAAAGTAAAAATAAATAAGTGGCTTCTCTGCACAGCAAAGGAATCCATCAACAAAATGAAAAGGCAACCTACCAAATGGGAGAAAATAGTTGTAAATCATATATCTGATAAGGGTTTAAAACCCAAAACATATAAAAACTCATACAATCAATAACAAACAACCCAATTAAAAAAATGGGCAGGGGATCTGAATAAAAATTTTTGCAAAGATATACTAATGGCCAACAGGTATATGAAAAGGTGCTCAATATCACTAATCATCAGGAAATATAAATCAAACCACAATGAGAGATCACTTCACACCTGTTAGTATGGCTATTACCAAAAAGATAGGAAATAACAAGTGTTGGTGAGAATATAGAGAAAACTGACCTCTCATGCACTGTGAGTGGGAAGGTAAATTGGTGTAGCCACTGTGGAAAACAATATGGCAGGTCCTCAAAAAATTAAAAATAGAATCGCCATATTATTCACCAGTCCCACTACTGGGTATATACCCAAAGAAAACAAAAGCACTAACTCAAAAAGATATATGCATCACCATGTTCAATGCAGCATCATTTATATTAGCCAAGCTATAGAAATAACCTAAGAATCCATTGATGGATGAATGGTTGTAGAAAATCTGTTTTACACACCACACACACACACACACACACACACACACACATGCTGGAATATTATTCAGCCATAAGAAAGAATGAAATCTTGCTATTTGTACAACATGGATGGATATTATCTTAAGTGAAATAATTCAGACAGACAAAAGCCAGTACTATATAACACTTATATGTGGAATCTAAAAACAATGACAACAAAAAGCTCATAGACACAGAGAATAGACAGGTTATTGCCAGAGGTTAGGGCCCAATGGGTGAAGTTGGTCAGAAGATACAAATTTCCAGTTATAAAATAGATAAGTCCTGGGAGTGTAATGTATAGCATGGTAACTATAGTTAATACTACTATATTGTATATTTGAAAATTGCTGAGAGTAAATTTAAAAGTTATTATCACAAGAAAAAAATTGTAACTACATATTATGATAGATGTGAATTAGACTTATTGTAGTGATCATTTTGCAATATGTACAAATAAGAAGTCAATATGGTATTCCCTAGAACTGGTATATGTCAATTATACTTCAATTAAGGGAAAAAAAAAACCTATTACTGAAGAAAGACAACATCACTTCCCTGAATATCATAAGGAAAATTATGAAGGCTAGTGAAAGGAAAAGAAATCAGTCTCAGGAAAAAGAAGTAAAAGCATGTAGAAATAAATGAGCACCATTTTTGACAGAGATTTGAGTCAGGGAGGGGAGTAGAAAGGCTGCATCGTGAAAAAAGGAAAAGAAAAAAGGGAAAGGCTCAAGCTGTGCTGTGAACGGAAGTTGTTGGCATGGGCAACCTGATGAGGGCTACCTAGAAGTGGGGCATTCTATGTTCCTATGTGATTGGTTTGGGGAGCATACTTGGCTTTCTCTGGTTGATCCTGAGACACAAAAACCTGGGGTGCTGTCAGTCACAAAGTCCTGCCTATTCTGTGCTTTTTCAGAGGTTGTGATTTGGTTTCTTGGGCTGTTTACTACAGAGATTATAGGTCCAAATTCAATTGTCACATATTGTCTGTTGTATGTTCATTCTCATAATCATATGCAAAGTGTTTAGAGATTTCAGATGAGAAGTAAATGTGAGAAAGTGAACACACTGGAAGTTTTTTATATAGTGGCAAAAATTTCAATAGGAGTCAGAGACCAAGGTGACCTCAAAAGGGAATTGTGGTGCCTGTAAAACCTAGAATATTTAGAATAATTAAATGATGCTTAATTAAAACCAATGTACACACTTTTGGTCCAACAAAGAAAGAAAAGGGAAAAAATAAAATCAGCAAGAAAATATATCGCTTTTATAATTTCTCCATATTTTATTAGAAATAAGAGTTCCAGCTTCTCTCTCAAACACCTGTCAAGTTCTCAATTTCTGACTACTAGAAATTTCCATTATTCATTTAAAGAATAAATCGTCAAGCAAACACATTTTATAAAAAAATATTATGCAAAAACCTAAGTTGAAATACATTCAATGTATTTCCAATGGAGTTATTTTTATGAAATATGCAGTCATTCAATTGTCTCAAACTTACTCAGCTGCATTTTTCTTTACTGTTCAATGAGTCAATCCACATAATAAAAGTAGTTAAAGCACACATTTAGAATTGTTATTAGAATATCATGTTAAAATCATTCCAGCTTAAGAATTAGTCAAAGGAAACAGTATTTCTTTATTTTCTCCATTCTTCCTTTCCTGTTTTTCCTGTTCCTTCTCTCCAATTACTTTTTTTTTCTTTCTTTATTTACTCCCTCCTGTTTCTCTCTCACTTATTTCTTCTTTTTTTTCCTTCTTATATTCTATTATAGAAACATTTTCTTTCTTTGAGTTTACATGGATCATAATTTTTATGTTCTGTACTTTCTGACGCTTTGATGTCTTGGAGCCTTGCTTACACAGGACAGATTGACATTCTTGAGGCTATTTTCTAGAGATAGTGATGGACTTGGCTTCAAGAGTGTCTTTCACATGCAAATCAACCAATCCATAAACAATACCCTAAATCACCTCTTCTGTCTAGCTCTAACAGGACTCCTATATTGGATGCCATTACCTCCCTGTACTAATCACCTCTGGGACTGGTAACAGAGATCTAGAGACAGCTCCTATGTCCCAGAGTCTGCTGAAATTATTCAAACTTGTCAAACCTAAACCTATTTACCTGTCTTGCCTTGCTTTTTCTGCAGAAACTACAAGAAAGGCTATTGTTACGTCTTCCTCCTGCTCCTTCAGTGTGCTGTCTAACCCTGATATTTCCCCAAGTGGCCCTGCATAGCATGGAGTATCTCTCCTTTTGGTAACTGTAACAAACTCTTTCTTCAATGCCAATTGTCTCCTGATCTGTTGGCTTGACAATACCTGATTAATAAAATCTACATTTTAAAATGATATCTGATGTAAAAGGTGGCAGTAGATTGCTGAGTGAGTGGGAAAAAGTTCACAATTTTTTACAGAATTTCTTTGAGTTCAAACAACTGATTGGTTTTCTGATGAATTCTCAAGCTGTGCATGTATATAGTCTTTAATGAGCACTAATGCCCTGACCTTGTTTGAAGAAAGCATTTTGAAATAAATTTATGGTAGATGGAAAATTATACTTAAAGCATCCGGAGCACTTTTAATTTTCTTATCCTCAGAAAATAATAGAGAATTACCAGATTTGTCCCTACAACTAGTTATGCATTTCTTCAGAAGAAATTGAATAGTCTCATTCTTCATAATTGCCAACCTAGAGAAGCACCCAACTAATTAAATCTCTTCCCTCAAAATGAAGGATTAAAGGCAAAGACATTTCACAAGAGATACACACACAATAAAAGCATTCCATAAGAATAGACTGTAAGACCATAAAGTTGACTGGTGTCTAAAACCAGTGTTCTCCAAACATTTTTGATGACATATCTCTTCAGTGCAAAATCTTTTTTTTTTTTAAAGATTTTATTTATTTATTTGACAGAGAGAGAGATCAC
The DNA here is from genome assembly GCA_028534135.1 of Potos flavus. Classification (NCBI taxonomy): domain Eukaryota; kingdom Metazoa; phylum Chordata; class Mammalia; order Carnivora; family Procyonidae; genus Potos; species Potos flavus. Next base: position 134,365,098 of record CM052899.1, on the reverse strand, counting down.
AAGTAGGCAGAGAGGCAGGCAGAGGGAGAGGGGGAAGCAGGCTCCCTGCTGAGCAGAGAGCCCGATGCGGCGCTCGATGGCAGGACTCTGGGATCATGACCTGAGCCGAAGGCAGAGGCTTTAACCCACTGAGCCACCTAGGCGCCCCCAGTGCAAAATCTTTTTATTATTTATTTATTTATTTATTTGGGGGAAGGGGCAGAAGGAGAGGGAGAGAGAGAGAGAATCTCAAGCAGACTCTGCACTGAGCGGGAGCCCCATGCGTGGCTCCATCCTACAACCCCGAGATCTGACCTGAGCCGGAACCAAGAGTTAGACGCTCAACCAACTGAGCCACCCAGGCACCTCTCCTCAGTACAAAATCTTAAGCACATCCTCCAATATATAAAATTATTTCAAAGTATAAGTGTATGTACGTCTCTGTCAACTGATAGATTAAACAGTAGTGAGGCATATTTTTGATTTCTAAACTAAAATGAAGAAATAGAATTTATTATTTTCATTTTATACCTCAATGCATCATTTATGACAGTCCCTCCAATGGGCATATCTTTTTTTTTTTTTTTAGAGAATTTTCATGTAGGCAATTCATAGCCTGCTATCTAGCCCAAGTTACTCAAATAAGCTGCTTACCCTTGTCCTTCATTCCCTGGCTTCCCCCACCCTCCTCTATGTTTCTTCACATAGCAGCCACAGTGATATTTTTGAAATATTTGTCAGCTTTTGTCCTTCTTTATAGATTCCCGCCAAATCTTCAAGCTGTCAGAGTTTGAATTTTCCAGATGTATGGTGTAAGATCAGGTTTGTTAAGCAAGTGATTTTATAAGAAAATATTCCCAGGGGATCTAATGAGGAAGTGTTCCCAGGGGAAACTGGGAGAACAGAATAGAGAAAAGGAGAGATCCAGGCAAGGATGTGAACACAGGCTAAATCCCACAGAGGGTCATTTGAACTTAATCTCAAAGAAAAGCTCCAGAAATAAAATTAAGTCTCAGGGTTTCCTCAACTTAAAACTGCATCCATGAGTTAGGGGTAATAGACATAAATTTTCAGATACTTCTTTGCAGTAGGGACAAGACAGTCTCCAGCCACTAAAAGGCATTCCTTCAAAAAAGACTGACAGACAGTAGCTCTTGGAAGAAAGGCATACTGAAGTTGAAATATGCCCAAAAATGGTCATACAGATCCCAGGGAATTTGAGCACCAATACTATCCATTACATAATCTCACTTGGAAAAGAATCCAAACTACTTTCCATGGCTTTGTGAGATTTAGCCCTGACTATTTCTGCAACCTCATCTTGTATGGCTCCCTACCCCACCCCTCACCATACCCAAATTTAATCTATAGCTAAGTTTGATCCATATGGCTTCATTTCCATTGCCTGAATTCTCTGACTCCCTTGTCCTAGACTAACTCTATTGTATGATTCTAATTTGAGTTAAAATGATTTCTTTTCAGAGTCTTTCCTTTATCACTTGATCCAAAGAAATTTCCATACCCCACAAACTCTTGGTCATGTGAATTTATTTTCTCTATATCACTTATTGCAATCTGAAATAATTCATTTTATTGTCTCTCTCTCTCCTCCTTACAATATCTGTCTTGTTCATCCTTTTATCCCCACCACGCAGAGAAGTATCTGACATTTGGTAGGCAATAAACAGGTTTTTTTTTTTTAATCAATAAAGGGCTACACATGACTTACTTATACCTTACAGTCTATACTTGCACCTCCTTGGATTCATATATTCTATTAATAGGGCTGTTCCTAGGAAATGGAGGGCATCTGATCAAGAATAAATGAAGGAAAGAATTTAAGAAAAAGTTCCTCAGCATAAAATGAAGCAGCTATATAAGCTGTTAGAATGCACTGCCATGTTGTTCAAACTGCCTGTATGTGAATCTCAATTAATGAATCTTTGATTGATCTCACTGAGGTCCCTTCCCTTGAACTTGACAGCTTGGACAAATACAAGAAGCTATTTCTGTTTATACAATCTATATTCTAGAAGGCAGCGATATACCTAAACACAATAGGAAAAGAATACATCCTGAGAGTTCTGATTTATAAAATGGCATATGTGGGTATCAACATTTAACTCATAATATTTCATGTGTACTGAAAGAAATATGCCCAATTTAATTTGCCCATAACCAATGATGGCTATTCCCTGAGTTTCCATTCACATGTTCGAGGAAATATTTTTACTTTGGATGCTTTTGGTTCAAAACTTAATCCAATTCAATAATTTAGAGTCTATTTAAGAATTTAAGTAATTTAGGGGCACCTGGGTGCCTCAGTGGGTTAAAGCCACTGCCTTCGGCTCAGGTCATGATCTCAGGGTCCTGAGATCGAGCCCCGCATTGGGCTCTCTGCTCAGCAGGGAGCCTGCTTCCCCCTCTCTCGCTGCCTGCCTCTCTGCCTACTTGTGATCTCTCTCTGTCAAATAAATAAAATCTTAAAAAAAAAAAAAAAGAATTTAAGTAATTTGAATTCAAAGGCATGATTTAAAAACTTCATTTAGATAATGATTAGTCTTCTTACTAGGAAAATTGCTTAGTCACTCAAATACCTGAACTATCTACCTTTTTCCTCAGATCTTCCCTGGAATCGGAAAGAAATGTCAGGAAGAAGGACATGTCTTATATACATGTCTGGCCCTAGGAGAGACTTAGGGCCCTTTGCTGTCATATCCTCTGGCCTCACCCCAGCACTGTATCCCTATTCTGTGGTTTACTACTTCCAAATAAACAAAATATACAGCTGGAATAACTCAAAGTCTTGTTTTTTTCTCCCTTTAATTTGGTCTAAGTTCTAAGATATTCTTTAATTACAGGTAAAAGATAGAAAGGTAAAGTAAATAATTTCATAGAATATGTGTAGATCGATATTTATATATGAAAATGGATAATTAATATTAATAAAATCATAAATACAACTGAATATATTTAATAATATAATTAAGCAAATATAAATATAAATGTATTAATAAAGTCATAAATCATATTCTGTATGTTTTTCAATCTAATGTGCATGAGTCAAAATTATTTCATTTATATTACTACATATAATTTTTTCTCTTACATTTGTCACACTCAGAATTCTAATATTTTACAACTGAAAAGAGTTTTGGAGATCAATAAATTGAACTCCTTATTTTACAAATGAAAAAACAAAGATACATGGCAAGCTATGGGACTTCCTTCCCCGAGTCTCAGAAATCTGAGGTTTTAAATGTAGAATCTAGGTCCCAATTCCCAGTATAATTTATTTTCCTTGATTCTACAGTGTTTAGCATCAGAGTCTATGCATTTTTAAAATTAATCCTAAAATACAGGGAACATTACTTAAGTTCTCTGATTTCTTCTTGATATTTGATAGCCTTGACAACACTTCTTTGGTTTTATGCTACTACACATTACTAAATCTACTCCAGGTATTAGTAGGTCATTTTTTGTTGTTTTTAATGCTTCCTTTCCTTTTCTTCGCTCTGAAATTTAACTAAAAGGACACCTAGTTTTCACCAAAGCTGTTATCCATTTTATAATATCTCTTTTTTCTCAGGACTCTTTCTATGAGTCATTGATTCTATCTTCTCAGTGGTTACCACGAAGTAGATGATTCACAAATCCTCCTTTAAAAAAATCTCTCAACTTCCTCTTGTCATTTCCCACCCACACAAACTGAATTCCTTTCCAAGAAATCATATTTATGTCAGTAGAGAGTAATTTTTCCACTATTTTAGTACCCGGTATACCCCATCATTAGCTTAAAAAGTGCATTCAGGATTAAAATTAATATCTCAACAGATATTTTGTGCCTGAGTTCTTATGGCCTTTTTTTTTTTCCTTCTGCTTCAAAGGAAATAGGCATTTCTGGTTGGAGTTTGTATGTATGGAAGGCAGGGGCACTTGTAACTGTGAGGCTAACCTCACATGCTAACCATCCTGAAAAGAACAGAAAAATTCTGTTTTGATTATACCCGTACATAAGTTTTCTCTATATGTATTCCATTCTCCTTGGCCACAGATATATGATCATATGAAGTCCAAAACTCAAAATTATGAATCACCTGCTTCTTAGAAAAATTAACAGGTAACCTCTATTTGGATTTTGTAGAGGTTGTTCTGAGGCTAGTAATTGAAGTTATGATTATATACAGACATTAAACTATATGTTTCTAGAGAGTGCATTTTTTTTAATGTTGGAGAATACTTAATATTAGGAGAAAAATATGGAATAACATCTATAAGAAAATCTGACTGAAAAATATACCAAAATTTAACAGTGTTTCCTTTTGCAAGGGGATGGAAGGAGTGGAGTGGTTACAGTTTTGTGTTCTGATTCTCAAAACTTCTATTAATTTTCAATTGAAAGAGATTATTTTATTACCAGAAAAAATTAAGATACAAGGGCGCCTGGGTGGCTTAGTCGGTTAAGCGTCTGCCTTTGGCTCAAGTCATGATCCCAGGCTCCTGGGATCGAGTCCCACATCGGGCTCTCCACTTAACGGGGAGACTTCTCCCTCTCCCTCTGCCTGTTTGCTCTGCCTACATGTGCTCTTTCTCTCTCTCTGTCAAATAAATAAATAAAATCTTAAAAAAAAAAGAAAAAATTAAAATACAATTGAAAATTTATGTTAAAACAGGTTTTATTTTCTGGAACTTTTTAAAGAAAATTGTATTAATCACATTCTTCATTCACTAACCTCTATTAGGAGTTTGAGAATTGTCTTTTGATTTATTCATTTGTGCCATTTTATTCTGGCAAATTATAAATCTTTTAGAGTATAAGCTCTTATTTTACATATGGTTGCTTCATGTGTGTTTGTATTAATTTGTATGCTTAATGCTATAAATCATTATAGCATAAGTCAATTTTTACATGTTTCATTCAGCAATATGGTTTGAATATTTAGCATGTTGCTTTCTGTAAACCCTATTCTATCACCTGCACATGGTTTCCTATATCTATACATTCCACCAACACTTTTTCAGAGTTAACTCACTCTGTTTTGGACCTTAATTCTTCCATTAAGCTGAACTGCATCATTCTAATTGTTTTTATAGGATTAGATATTCTTTCTGGTGTCCAATATTGCTGAACATTTTCTATCAATATTTAGTAATTTGAAATAAAATGAAAGAACATGTATTTTAATATATTTGTAAATGTTATCATATTTTACATATATACTTGAATTTTGCTGTCATTCTTCCTTATCATTACAATTGAGAGAACTCTCAACTGTTAAGACTGAAGAAAAATCCAATTAACCAACAGTCATATGCTATGATCCCTGTTGTCATTAATCTCTGACAAAGCAATCTTTCTGGAACATTTTCAGAATAACTTGGAGACATTTAATAATATGGTGCACTGCCCCTCCCCCCCCACCTCATGTACTCCTCATCCCATTTATTCAAAGGAAACCCCACTGACCTAGTACTAAGCATTAGGGAAGAACCCATTTGTTTCTTTCCATACAAAATGATCTTCCATTGGAGAAACTTTCATAGTCAGTCCCTAGTTACTTGTATACTCTTTTTTTTTCCTCCAAAGATTTGACCTATCTGATTACAGGACCTAGGAGAATTTGATGGACCTATAACTTCTGATTTCTCTGTATCTGGGATCTGCTTGGCAGCAGAAGTCCTGCTCTATGTCCTTCATATCAAGTTGACCATTAAATTTCACTAAATATACAATCTCTGACCACAGCTTTAGCTTTTCAGTAGTAAAATGTAGCTTCGTTCACAAACGAGTGCCATATTTTTCTTAATAACCAAAGAAGGGGACCTACGAAAATATCTTATCCACTTGTACTTAATAAATAAACAACTCAATGAAAATATTAGAAACCCTCAGGCTGAGGAGGTTTTTATAAAATCTGTTCTTGGAACTTTTGAGTTTAGGAATCATACTTGCACAGAGGATCAAGGAGAAACTGGGTGGCTGGAAAAACATGGTTTAATTATCTCAGGTAAGGAACAGAAAAATAATTAAAACAGAAGAAACACTAATTATTCTGTGAAAAGAGAGAAATTTTCTCCAGGGAAAAGTTGAATCTTAGAAAAATATTAAACATATAAATTGGAAAATGATCTGCAAGGCCAGGAAAATGAGGTAGATCTGAATGTAATTCCTCTTAAAGAGAGTACCGGGAAAGATAAATGTTCTAGTTGTTACCAACCAGGTAGTAGACTTTGACAAAAGTACAAATTGTCAAGGTTACAGAAAGTCCAGAATGACTTACCAGAAAAGATTCAGGGTCCAGGGAAACTGAAATTTGCCTCCCTTACATGCAGTTGGAGTGACTACGATAGGAGTAACTAAAAACCTGCACCTAAGGGTTGCTATAGGCATATAAAGTGCTTGCAGGAACGTTGAGATTTTAAAGACTGGAAAGATTACTATAATATACTATAAGAATAACTGAGTTGGTTCTAAAATGATTCCTTTACTAGTGGGTGGAGTACAGGATTACCTGTGCCCTGGGCACACATCTGAAAAGTGTTTTGAATTAAGATTCCAATAAAAGGTAGAGACAATTTTAAGCAGGGCTATGAGTATCCCATAAGGCATAACTCTGCAAATTAAAGTAAGCTGCTCTGTGCTTCAGGCAGACACCGTGCCATGTAAGGGCACACAGCTCTATGATGGGGATGGAGATTGAATACCTGCTTTTTGCAGCTTACCATGTAAAAACCAAACATAATAGCTCTGAAATTAACCATACAGAAAGGAAGTTAGGAAGAACTATAGTAAATGGAGTTCAAGCTTGAAGTAGATGTTAGTTTGATGGAAAAATAGCTTACAGGTAGGATTATCCAAGTCAGGGAGAGGCAGAGGAACAAGGTTTTTTGAGAAGTGAATATATTTGGCAGGCCTCTATTTCTCACTGAGAGAGACCACTAAGAAAAAAATCGAGAAAAGTATGTTAAAACAACATACAGTACAGAAAGTATATAAATTGTAAAACAAAAGTAGGCACACAATTCCAGCAAACAATATCCCTGCATGTGTTAAGGAAAAGAATCAACCTAAGCAGCAGGTTAAAATGTGAAGAACAATCATTTGGTCTTTCCTAAAGGAATAGGGAAATGGTTCTCAATACTGTCTGCACATACTCAGGTACCTAGGGTACTTTAAAATAATAATTAAGGTTCCTGTGCTAGCTCAGATCTGTCAATTTAAAAACTGGGTGGAGGGGTGCCTGGGTGGCTCAGTTGCTGGCCTTCTATCTTCAACTCAGGTCCTGATCCCAGGGTCCTGAGATCGGGCCCACATATAATTAATTAATTAATTAATTAATTAATTAATTAATATAAAAATAAAAACTGGGTTGTGAGATTTTTTTTTTTAAAAAAAAGAACTCCCCTACTGCTTTCCAAGTACAGAGTCCAGAGGCACTACACCAGAGGTAGATTCTACTACTGCATAATGTTATAGATTGGCATTCTATTCAAGGTCCACCTCATCCAAAGCTAAGAAAAGACAGTGTCTTGAGGTACACATGGTAAAGCTATTGTTCACTGTTGGGCCCTAGTGGAACACCTTTGGATGGATTAAGAGTTCCTTTAATTGAGGAATCTTCTGGGGGAAATTCCACAGCAGCAACAATTATGAGTAGTAGGGGCAAAGTTTTCCTGGGAGGCAAGTTTCCCAGGCATAAGCAATTTTACTGCAAGAGACAGTAATATCAACTATGTGGCAGAGGACAGAAAATACCTGATGATGAGATAATGGAAAAGCTATGTCACCAGGCAGAGCTCACACTCAATGTTGCACTGGGATGACAGAGAGACGGAGATTCAGGAGGAAATCAAAATTATTCATCTTAAAATGTTCTGGATTAAGACCTAGAGTCTGGGACCGACAATGTTACAAATTTCTGACTATTACCAGAGGGCAAGAATGATTCAAATGCCACTTTCTGAAAGAATATAGTAGAAGTTAGTTTGTACATTTAAAAACTAACTGCACTAGTCCTGAAACTGAGCATCAATCAAAACAAAAACAAGAACATTAAAAGCTATTTTTCCTATTGATGATGCCACCACTTCTCCAGTCTATATGAATTACTTATGAAATAAGCCAGTAAAATGGCTTTCCGCTCATTCAAATGACCTTTCTCATTCCTTTTCTCTTCTCACTCTTTTGTGGATTCCTGTTCCAGAAACTTAAAATGCCGAAGGCCAGAATTCCATCCTTCCTTCTCCTGTAAACCAGCCTTCTTCCCTCTCTACCAATGAATAACTAACTTCATACACTGGTGAGAAGCAGATTCCTTCTCAGGGCTTTAATTTTCTTCTGTCATTTGAAAATGTACTAAAATTCCTACCATGATAGGAGATGTAGTGTCTAAAAATTCAGTCACATAAAATGGTGGGTCAGGTTTTTGTGAGGTTAATTAAATGACTGGGGTAACCCTTTATAGCTAGCTCAGGGTCTGGGAATCTAAGCCTGTGAGATCCAGCTCCATCCAAGTCCTGCCTGCAATTTGGTGCCACCTGGTGGCAGTTGTCCACTCCAGCCTAAAATACAAATGGTGATAAGTCCGTCCTATGACAGACTAGCACTTCTGGGACAGAAGTAGTGATTTCTGCAGGTCAAATGGACCTGATTTGTTGACAAATATGCAGGGATTGGGCCAGGAGAGTAATGAGGATATAAAGATACACCTTCTTAAGATGTAGGTGTCTGCTATTTCCGTAGTTGGGCTCATCTTCCCTCCAGAAGGAAAAGACTTTAGACTACTCCCGTTCGAGAATAGAGGTTGATCAAAGGATGGGGGCTAATCACTAATTCCACTATTTAAGAACTTGGATTCATTCAGAGTGAACTATCACCGTGCTTTGCTGTATTATGTTTTTGATTCACGCTTTTTTCTAAGTTTGCCTTTTAGCTTCTTTTTTAAGACACTGGTTGTACTTCTAAGCAATCACAGCAGCCTCTCAGCACGTTTCCCTGAGTCTTCAAGATTTAATTCAAATATAATATTTTCCTAAATGTTTCCCAGTATCCTTCCCTGCATTGCTTGCATGTCCTTCCTCTCTGCCTTCTTAGCATCCTGTATAACCTTTACGTAGGGCATATCAGCCCCCCATAATTTATTGCTTAGTCATGCACCCTCTTGATCTTGAGCTACTTTAGCATAATGACCTGTAATCATTTGATTCCCGGCATTGATCACAGTGCCTAGAAAACTGTAGATCATGATCTCAATGTTACTTTATATATTCTTCCCATTTAACACATTCATAACAATGCAGATCTTTTCTACATTGGCCCTCTAGTACTTTAAATATTTTACCCATAGCAGCAGAATTACAGCTTATTTGAGCATACACTGCAAGAATCTTTGTCAAAAACTTTAACATTTACTCTGTTGATTTAATACAGAAGCTAAATATTGGCTCCAGGATATTAATTTTAAAATTACCACTGTCTATATTAAGTCACTTTACCCTTTAACTTTCCTTTTTCCACCTTCTTCACTGGTGTCAGACAGCTATTTCTCAACAAGTATTTTTTGTGCATCTACTATGAGCAAGATATTGTACCAGGCAATGTGGAGGTCAAAAAATAAATACTGAAGGAGTTCTTCTCATTCTCTTGGAACTAAAATGTAGTTAGATAAATGACATTGAAAATATTGAGAATGATGAGGATAAGAAAAAATACTATCTTTTTTTTTAAAGATTTATTTATTTGAGAGAAAGAGACAGCTGGGGGAAGGGAGGGGGAAGAGGGAGAGAGACTCTCCAACAGACTCCGTGCTGAGCACAGAGCCCAATGCAGGGCTTGATCTTATGACCCTGAGATCATGTTCCAAGCCAAAATCACAAGTCAGATGTTTAAGTGACTGGGCCACCCAGGCATCCTCACTATAATCTTTTAATAAGCAGACTACGCACCAAGCTTCATATTGTTTTTATAACAACCTGAAAAGGCATATAAACACTTCCTACTCCATAGTCTATCAAATGAGGCAGATATGAGGACATCAAAAATCTGCCCAAATGTATAGAGTAAACTGATGTAGAAAAAGCACTTGAATCTTGACTTTTTAGATGAACAGCCACACTCTTAACCTTGACATTACTCACATACATGTTAAAAAAGACAACACAGGCAGAGTAGAAAATATTAATGTAGAAGATGAAAAGGGGAAAAAATTACCTTTAAGAAAATGATAGGAAAAGTTTCACAAAGGAAGTAGGATTTGAACTAGATCCTGGAATCTATGGAGAGAAATGGTGGCAGAGTGAATTAAGGAGATAAGTCTGTGAGAGAGGTGACTAAATATTAAGCTTTATATAGGAGAATTCTAAAGACAATTTTTCTTTGTTTTGGATAAATAAAACCATTTCTTCCTTCTCAACATGATATTCAAATTAATTTACTGTCCCAGTAAAGATTTTTTTTCCCCCCCAGTAAAGATTTTGAGTGCATAGGGGATTCATCTTTTAACTAACATCTTGCCTAGGGCCTTTAAGAAGGTAGAAAATAATTATTCTAGATTAGTTCTAGTTTGTGATCATGGGACAGAAAACGTAACTATAAAGATCAAAAGTAAACACTGTTAGTGCCAGTCATACTTTTACTAGTCACTGGAAATTAGTACACAAAAATGCTTGTGTTTTTGTATATCAGTTTTACTTTTAAGATCAGCTAGTTTCAAAAGTATCATGGGTTATATTTTCAATTAGGAAAATAGTAATGACTTTTTTATGATCCTTAACATAACAGCTAGAGAGGTTTTCTGTTGCCTCATCATTGTGCTAATAGGTCGCAGAGAGAAAAGAATGAGCAAAATAAAAGAAGCCTATATTAATTATAAGCCAACTGGAGAAGTAGGAGTATTAGAGTCATCACATTTTGATATATATGCAAAATTGTTGGTTGCTGATAATATATGCTTTACTGGGTAGGGGCATTAAAAGGAATAAATATGTCCCCTTAAAACACTTTCCAAAGACATCTCAAGATTTCATTTTTTGAGATTTGTTGGACTAGAGAAATATTTTTAAAATACAATGCCCAGTTAGTAGCAGTGACAGAAAATCTATTCACTAAGAAATTATAGCTTTACTTTTTATATTCTAATGTAATCTGTTTTGTCAATGTTAGTTATTATTTGCCAGCCTGTGTTTTTATTCTGCAAGAACAAGGTGTCCATGACCTTTGACCAAGGTGAGAAAACCTCTTTCTTTTTCCCTTGTAGTTTACTTATCCAAAATCTTCTAGCAGTCTACAACTATATGCCTGAATCAATGTACTGTCTCTCTGTACATGAATCATTTTTCAAATGGGGTAACAGATATGAAAGTACTCTGAAACTGAATGGTGATTGAGAACTCTATGATACAGTTATTACTATTATTTTTATATTGTCTTCCTACTAGGATACAAAGCTTCCTCCAAGATACCCGGTAATCATCCTCTCTCAAAAAAATGTAATCAGAAGAATTCTCTTGTTGAAACCTCTATTTTGTTGGTTTTTCTTAGACACATCTATGTCTAAAATAAGCACATTCTGCCATTTCATTTCGTACTCAGATGTGTCACACTCACACACACACAGCCAAATTATGTGTGCAGGTCAAAGTTTCACAATACAAACAAAAGTTTTAAGTTGCCATTTTCCTGGTCTTTCTACTCTAAATATATAAAATATGTTCACTGGAACATTAATTTCTCAGAATACTAATAGATATTGTGTAATAAGGGCTTCTGTGGTTTTAAAAATGTATTAAATTCAAGTAGTCAATTAAGTGTAGTAATAATAATTTTGATTTCTTTAGTAGTTTCTGGAGAAAATTTAGCATGTAAATAGCTTTAGAAGTACTTTCTCAATCTTAAGCATTTTACGGATGAGGAATCAGAAACTTATCTAGAGCTTTCACATAAATATTGAAAGTCATACAGTTTGTAGCAGAACCAAGACCTAAATCAAGTCTCTGCTACTCATTTTGAAAATTCTTTTATATTAAAAAAAACCTATCATTTTTTACTCTAGACAATCTTAGAGTCATTAGTATGTTAATATGTCAATGTATAGCATACTGTATTATTCGTTTTACACAGAACAAGAACCAATAGAAGATGTGTGTGTGTGTATATGAGAGAGAGAGAGAGAAAAGGAGAAAGCATGAAAATAAGGAATTGGTTCACATACTATAGATGCTATGAAGACCCAACATTTATAGTCAACAAGATGGAGACCAAGAAGAGCTGAAGGTGAATTTCCAGTCTGAAAACAAGATCTGAAAACAAGATAAGCCCATGGTATAAGTTCAGTGAAAAAGCCAACAGTTTTCAGACTCAAAAAGAGTCAATTTTTCTGTTTGAGTCCAAAGGCAGCAGAAAAACCAATGTTCCAGCTCAGACAGACAGCAGGTGCTCCCTTTTAGCTTTTCTGTTCTATTCAGGTTGGTTGGACAAGTGCCCAATTGATTGGATGAGGCTCACTCCCACTGGGGTGGGCAATCTGCTTTATTCTGGCTACTTATTCTAACATAAATCTCATGCAGAAACATACTCACAGGCACATACAGAATAATGTTTGATCGAATGTTGGGGCCTTCCATGCCCCAATCAAGTTGACAAAGAAAGTTAACCATCACACATGCTCAGGACTGAGAAGGGATAGACATAGGAATATTTTCTAAACATTCTTTTTTTTTAAATTTTTTTTTAATTTTTTATTTTTTAATTAACGCATAATGTATTATTTGCCCCAGGGTACGTCTGTGGATCCTCAGGCTTACACATTTCACAGCACTTACCATAGCACATACCCTCCTCAATGTCCATAACCCAGCCACGATATCCCTACCCGCCCC
>CM052899.1:134331710-134351743 GCA_028534135.1 Potos flavus | reverse complement strand
GTATAGAAATGCAACTGATTTCTGTGCATTGATTTTATATCCTGACACTTTACTGAATTCTTGGATGAGTTCTAGCAGTCTTGGGGTGGAGTCTTTTGGGTTTTCCATGTAAAGTATCATATCATCTGCAAAGAGTGAGAGTTTGACTTCTTCTTTGCCAATTTGGATGCCTTTTATTTCTTTTTGTTGTCTGATTGCTGAGGCTAGGACTTCTAGTACTATGTTGAATAGCAGGGGAGATAGTGGACATCCCTGTCGTGTTCCTGATCTTAGGGGAAAACATTCTTATGACAAATTCCATCTTTTTGAGGAGTGATTCCCAGGACCAGTGTCTATAGAACATCTTTGATATTTGTTGCTCAAGACTTTAGAGACTACACTACATCACACTCCCTTCATAAACTTTGAATGGTTTGTTCTTCATTCCTTTTGAATCAATGTTTCCTCAGAAAGCAGTAAAATTAATAGAACCTATTAAAATGAAGGGACTTTCTCTTTTAAGCAACTGTGGTAGATTGTTGCAATAATGATCTCAAATTTGTTCATACCTCTATCAATGCCCTCCGGCCCTCATACACTAATATGAGATATGGGCATGTTAATTTCTTTGACCATTTAAGCAGCAGCCATGAGACATAAGCAAGGACTTAAGAAGTGATTGAATATTGGGTGATTTCCTTATTTTGCTGCTTTTGGAACCTTACTGGGTGAGACAGAGTGTGGCCCAATCCTCCCCTTCACCTCAGCTGATAGCCAACCCTCTAGGTAACCAGCACTTGGCTACAATTTCTTGAGTAAGTCTGGTCACAATCAGCAGAATAATACTCTGCTGAATCCAGGGTAAATTGCTAACCTGCAAGTCAACCATGTTAGGTTAAGCCAGTAAGTCTTCTTTTTTTTTTTTTTAAAGATTTTTATTTATTTACTTGACAGAGAGAGAGTTCACAAGTAGGCAGAGAGGCAGGCAGAGAGAGAGGGGGAAGCAGGCTCCCTGCGGAGCAGAGAGCCCAATGCGGGGCTCGATTCCAGGACCCTGAGATCATGACCTGAGCTGAAGGCAGAGGCTTTAACCCACTGAGCCACCCAGGAGCCCCTAAGCCTGTAAGTCTTAAGGGGACTTTTTATCAAGAGCTTGGAATTAAAAGACCTAGCTCCACCAAGTTCTGGCTATGCGACTCAGCTTCTGAAAATCTTGTTCCTCCCTCTTTAAAGTTAAGACAAAATAAAAAAATACTAAACAATATTGCCTTAATAAAGTAAATAATGAATTTGGGAAGTGTTGGGCAAGCCATAAGCACTCTACACATCAGTTATTATTTTGTGACTCAGCTTCTGAAAACGTTGTGAGATTTTATCTGTTATTAGTTATCACAATACTAGCTGTCATTGGTATTATTTGTATGATGTTATTTGCTACCCAATCAACCCACTCCTGAACAATTATGCAGATTATTTGGTCGCTTGGCCAGACCTATATGGACCTGGTCCCTAGGACAAGGCAAAAAAAGAAAGAGTTAAAAATGAACATACAACCAGAATTTGGTGTGCCTTGCCCGGTGAGTCCCTTATGTTGTTCACATGGATCTTTGTCGGACATCTTCAGCAAGCCCAGTAAATGTAGAAATTTTTGCACAAAATAAAGAACTCCAAGGACAGGTCCTGCCGGGCACTCTACTGTATGGGAAACAGGCCAGTTTAAGCCATCTTTTACCACATGGTATGGAGTATCCTACATATGCTGATTTTTCTCTGCTGCAGTTTCTTGTACTGAAGTAGGAAAAACAACTATTGCATAGTATTATTGTGAGGAAGATATTAGCATCAATATAATGGTGCATAAAACTATTTTCTCTCTAGGTTCCAATCCTCAATTCCTTCTCAGAATTCTGATTTTAAAAATTACATTTTTATTATAGTGCCAATTGGATATTTTAGGAAAAAAGTATTAAGCCAATTACCTTTTACTTTACTTTTTGTATTTACTGACATAGCCATCTCAGAAAAATTATTTACTGGCATAGCTTTGGGAAAGTAGATTCTTTAAGATGCTGAGGTTGCCTCCAAAACAGATAATTGAACACTGACTTGAGTCTACTATCAAGATAGCCTATGTGGTAGTAGTAATGGAAATTCAAAAGTTTTCAACAGATTTCCAATCTAGGATACCTCTGTAAACTTATTTTCTTTTTACATTACCTGACAAAAAAATGGAAAAAAAAATATTGATTTCCCTGGCTGCAAAATTAATCCAATTATTTCATAACAAGTCAACTTGTATATAAAAGAAGAAAGAATTGTGAAATGGAAAAGCTTCTTAAAGTAGTGGATATTGTAGTATGAATTTAGATAGAAATTTAACACAGATTTCAAGGGAAGAAAATGTACTTACTATACATAAATGATTATTTACAGACATACAAAGTATCCCTCTTTTATTTTTTTTAATTTTAATTCCAGTATAGATAACTTACAGTATTATATTTGTTTCAGGTAATATAGTGATTAGAACAATTCTATACATTACTCAGTGCTCATCATGATAAATGTACTCTTAATCTCCTTCACCTATTTCATCTATCACCCTCCATCCACCTCCCTTCTGGTAACCACAAGTTTGTTCCCGATAGTTAAAGCCTGTTTGGGGGGTTGTCTCCTTTTTCCTTTATTTTCTTTCTTAAATTCCATATATGGTATTTGTGGAAATTGTATGGTATTTGTCTTTCTCTGACTGACTTATTTCACTTATTTATACTATCTAAATCCATCCATGTTTTTGCAAATAGCAGGATTTCATCCTTTTTATGTCTGAGTAAGATTTCGTTGTATATATACCACCTCTTTATTCATTCATCTAGAGATGGGCGCTTGGGCTACTTATATAATTTGACTATAGTAAATAATGCTGAAGTAATATAGGAGTGCAAAAATTATTTTTTGAATTGGTGTTTTCATTTTCTTTCAGTTAATACCCAGTAGTGGAATTACTGGATCATATGGTAATACTGTTTTTGATTTTTTGAGGAACCTCCATACAGTGGTTGCACCAGCTTGCATTCCAACCAATTGTGCATAAGGGTTCCTTTTTTTCCAGATCCTCGCCAACACCTATTTTTTTCTATGTTTTCAATTTTAGCCATTCTGACAGGTGTGAGGTGTATCTCACTGTGGTTTTGATTTGCATTTTCCTGATGTCAGATGTGTTGAGCAGCTCCTCATATGTCTGTTAGCCACCTGTATGTCTTCTTTAGAATAATGTCTGTTCATGTCTTCTATTTATAGATTGGATTATTCTTTTGGTGTTGAGTTTTATGAGGTGTTTATACATTTTGGATACTAACCTTTTATTTATGTCATTTGCAAATATCTTCTCCCATTCAGTAGTTTGTCCTTTAGTTTTATTAATTATTTCCTTTGCTGTGAAGAAGCTTTTTGTTTTGTTGTAGTCCCAATAGTTTAATTTTGTTTTTGTTTCCCTTGCCTTAGGAGACATATCTAGAAAAATGCTATGATGGCTGATGTCAGAGAAATCACTGCCTGTGCTCTCTTCTAGGACTTTTATGGTTTCAATTCTCCCATTTAGGTCTTTAACCCATTTTGAGTTTATTTTTATCTACAGTATTAGGCAGTAGTCTAGTTTCATTCTTTTACATGTTGCTGTGCAACATTCCCAACACCATTTGTTGAACTGACTGTCTTTTTTCCTGTTGCACATTATTGCCTTCTTTGTCAAAGATTAATTGCCCATATAATTGTGGGCTTATTTCTGGGCATTCTCTCCTGTTCCACTGATCTATACATCTATTTCGATGCCAGTACCATATTGTTTTGATCACTATAGCTTTGTAGCATATCTTGAAATCTGGGATTGTGATACCTCTAGCCTTGTTCTTTTTCAAGATTTCTTTGGCTGTTGAGGTCTTTTGTGGTTCATGAAGTATTTTTCCATTTGTTTGTATCATCTTTGGTTTCCTTCATTTTTGTTTTATAGTTTTCAGAGTACAGGTCTTTCACTTCTTGGTTAAGTTTATTCCTAAGTAGTTTATTCTTTTTGGTACAATTATAAATTGAAAATTTATAATTTACAATTATAAATTGTAATTTCCCTCTCTGCCGCTTCATTATTAGTGTATAGTAATGCAAAGGATTTCTGTGTACTAATTCTTTTAATACTGGGAGCTTACTGAATTCATTTATCAATTCTAATAGTTCTTTGATGATGTCTTTAGGATTTTCTATATATAGTATTATGTCATCTGCAAATAGTGGAAGTTTAACTTCTTCCTTACCAATTTGAATGCCTTTTATTTTTCTTGTCTGATTGCTATGGCTAGGACTTCCACTTCAATGTTGAACAAAACTGGCCAGAGTGGACATCCATGTCATGTTCCTGATCTTAGGGGAAAAGCTCTCAATTTTTCGCCATTGTGTATACTGTTACCTATTATTTTTCACATGTGGCCTTTATTGTATTGAGGTATATTCCATCTAAACCTCTTGGTTGAGGGTTTTCATCATGAATGAATGTTGTACTTTGTCAATGTATTTTCTGCATCTATTGACATGATCATAGCATTTTTATCTTTTCCCTTGTTGATGTGACGTATCATATTTATTGATTTGTGAATACTGAACCACTGTTTTGTCCCAGGAATATATCCCATGTGATCATGGTGAATCATACTTTTTAAAGGTATCTTTGGATTCTGTTTGCTAATATTTTGCTGTGGATATTTGCACTTCTATTCATCAGAGATATTGGCCTAGTTCTCTTTTTTGGAGTGTCTTTATCTGGTTTTGGCACCAGGGTAATTTTGGCCTTATAGAATAAATTTGGAAGCCTTCTTGCTCTCCAATTTTTGGAATAGTTTCAGGAGAATAGGAATTAACTCTTCTTTAAATATTTGGTAAAATCCACCTGTGAAGCTGTCTGTTCCAGGACCTTGGTTTCTTGGGAATTTTTTTATTACTGATTCTATTTCATTGCTGAAAATCAGTCTGTTCAAAAAAATCTACTTCTGGGCACCTGGGTGGCTCAGTTGGTTAAGCAACTGCCTTCGGCTCAGGTCATGAACCTGGAGTCCCAGGATCAAGTCCCACATCGGACTCCCTGCTCAGTGGGAAGCCTGCTTCTCCCTCTGACCCTCTCCTTTCTCATGCTCTCTCTCGCTTGCTCTGACTCACTCTCTCTCAAATAAATAAAATCTTTAAAAAATTTACTTCTTCCTGATTCAGTTTTGGAAGATTATATGTTTTTAGGAATTTAACAATTTCTTCTAGATTGTCCAATTTGTTGGCATATAATTTTTGACAATATTCTCTTAAAATCCTTTCCAGTTCTGTATTGTTGGTTATTTCTCCCCTTTTATTTCTGATCTTATTTGAGTCCTCTTGTTTTCATTTATTTTATTTACCTATTTAATTTTTTAGTGAGTCTGGCTAAAGGCTTATCAATTTTGTTGATCTTTTCAAAGAACCTGGTCCTGGATTCATTGCTCTGATCTATTATTATTATTATTGTTATTGTTATTATTATTATTATTTTAGTTTCTCTTTCATTAATTTTTCTCTTTCATTAATTTCTTCTCTAGTCTCTATTATTTCCTTCCTTCCACTGGTTTTGGTTTTGTTTGTTCTCTAGCTCCTTCAGGTATAGAGTTAGATTGTTTGAGACATTTTTTACTTCTTAAGTTAGGTCTGTATTGCTATAAATTTCCCTCTGAAACAGCTTTTGGTGCATCGCAAAGATTTTGGACGATTGCGTTTTCATTTTCCTTAGTCTCTACATATTTTTAGACTTCTCTTTGATTTCTTGGTTGGCCCACTGATTGCTCAGTAACATTTTATTTGACCTCCATGTATTCATGATTTTTCCAGATTTTTTCTTGTGGTTGATTCATATTGTCATGGTTTGACAAAATACATGGCATGTCTTCAATATTTCTGAATTTGTTAGAACATATTTTGTGGCCTACAATGTGATCTACTTTGGAGAATGTTCCATGTGCACTTGAAACGAATGTGTATTCTGCTGTTACAGGTGGAATGTACTGAATATATGTTAGATCCATCTGGTCCAATGTTTCAAAGCCACCATTTCCTTATTGATTTTATGTTTGGATCATCTATCCATTGATATGAGTGGGGTGTTAAAGTCCCCTATTATTGTACTATTGTCCATTATTTCTTTCATTTGCTATTAGTTGCTTTATGTATTTGGGTGCTCCCATGTTGGGTTCAGAAGTATTTATGACTGTTGTATCATCTTGTTGAATTGCTTCCTTTGTGATTGTGCAGGGTCCTTCTTTATCTTTTTCTACAGTCTTTGTTTTAAAGTCTAATTTGTCTGCTCCTGGAAGTTGTGGCATTAGGAAGAACAGGACATGTAGTGTCCTACAAGGCAATGTTTACTACTCACTGGAATCTGGCACTTCAGGGATATCTCCTCTGTGTGTTGCAAGTGCCCTACTATTGTCTTCAATTGCTCTTTTTGCCTGCTGTGAGGAGGCTTTTTTCCCTGTGTTGTTAGTGAGCCAGTCTGGGGCCGCCTTGGCCATGAGATGAGTCAGACCAAGCATTTGCCAGAGATGTAGTAGCACTAAACTACAAGGTGATTACACTGTGTTGTCCCATAAGAAGCCTTGATTGGTGGATGGGGCCTACAGTCAGATCAGATGTCTGCCCCTTGCCCACTGATTAGGCTGCAGTTGGACTGGAATGTGTGATTACCTACCCATCTCCAAGGGCAGGAGTCACTTTAAAGCAGTGCTTGGCCACTGTCAGGGCTGCTTGCACATTGCCAGGACTGTGGCACTTCTTTGAATGGGTTCTGGCCAAGGGCATATTGGAGGTGTAGGCCCACAAAACATGGAGATGGGGCTTGCAGTGTTAGCAAGATTTAGGCAGGTCTGCCATGGGAAGGGATCTGGAACTGCCTTAAAAAAAACTCCTGCTGCAGAGCTGGAGGGGAAGAGTGCAGGAAAGTTGCCAGGGCTGGGTGCCATGACAGCAAGGTCCACACTAGTCTGGTGCAGGAAGGGACCTGTAGACAACCAGGAAAACTCCTGTCATGGCTGACCATATAGAAGGGGCAGATCCACAGAAGCAGACAAAGGCAGAGCATGCTGTTAGCAAGCTAGATAGAGTGTTCATACTGAGCTGGTTCCCACAGGTGTATGTGTATCTAGGCTGTGGTGTGGAAAGGGAAATGGTGCTCATCAGCTCCTTTGGTCCTGAAGAAGTCTAAAGACCTGTGCCCCTCCTTCACAGGTTCTGAGATTAGTATAGAAATCCCCCCGCCCCCACATATGCCCCAGTTTTTCCAAACTGCTGTTACTATATTATATCTCTATGGGGCTGTTTGTTGTGCTGCCTCTTTAAAGGCAGGGACTAAGTTTCCTATCACCCATCTGGCTCTCACAGAGTCAAGTATACTGATTTTTTTTTTTTTTTAAGTATACTGATTTTTAATATTCTGGGTGTTAAGTCCCACTGATCATAAGAACTCTCAAAATGAGGACCCTTTGGTTTTCAAAACCAAATATTACAGGAATTCATCTTCCCCGTGTGTTAACCCCATACCTGGGGTGCGGGTTTTTTCCTCATCTCTCTCTACATCTGCCACATCCTTCCTCCCTCTCTTACTTTAAAAGGTGTCTAAAAGAACCAATATTTTTGCTTATAGAATTTCCTATATTAAGAATTTGGAAGTATTTTTAACTGAATGAAATTATTTCATATGAAGAGTCAGATTTTTTTTTTTTGCTGATGTTATTTATAGGAGGACTTTTATTTTTTCATTCATATTCAGTATTAAGTTCATGACTTTTATCATGCCCACAAAATTTTATTCATGATAGAGTTAAATAGGAACATAGCAGTCATGTATAGCAGCAGAAATCACACTGAAAAATTCAACTTACAGAAAATACTATATCAATCTTAAAGTGCATCCACTAGACAAGAGAAGGTATCAAAGAGAACAGATAAAACATTAAAACGTAAAAATAACATAAGCAAAAGAGTTTTTTTTTCTTCTTACCTGATATCATAAGTATCTGGTTACTCATAGGATTATCATATAAAAAAAGAGATAAGCCAGTAGAAAAAGAAGGTAACACAAGTGTTAGCTTCTTTTTAACACAAACAATTCTACCCAAATCTAAATAAGGTCATGACACTGGTTTCCAGAGATGGAGATTTACAGAGACAGAAAATGAGTCACTGCAAGTACAGGAATAGAAAAGAAACAAATGAGTACATTGGCCATTTTAGCAGGAAAGTAGTAAGGAAGAATGTAGGCTATAATTTGTAGAGAATTTGGTGAAGAAGCAATTTGCAACAAATGGAGAAGTTATAATCAAGGAATTTGACCTGGAATGCAAAAGCTGAAATCCTGTGACTAATGGAGATGGCAATTCCAAGGGATGCCTTTTTGGGAGTTTGGAGAGTGCTAAACTACGAAAGTTAAGAACCATAAAGAAAAAATGATAGTGATGTGAGGGATATAGTTAGAAAAAAAAAAAATACAACTTAAGAAAAAAAATATACAACTTAAGGAAATGAAAAATACAACTTAAGGAAATGAAACAAACAAGGGAATTCTTTGAGCTCAAAGAAGGCCATAACTAGAAGAAAATTACAAAAGGAAAAAATTGCACAGGTAAAACCAAACATATAGTAAAGGTAGTAGGTTAATCACTTATAAAGCCAGTATATAGGTTAAAATACAAAAGTAGTAAAATCAATTATATCTGCAAAATTCAGCCAAAAGATACGCAAAATTAAAAGATGCAAAATATGACATTATATACAGAAAACATGGAGGATTTAGTGCTTTTTGAATGTGTTCAAATTTAAGCAACCATCAACTTAGTATAAACTGCTATACACATAAGACGTTATAATATGAACCTAAGAGTAACCACAAATCAAAACATAAAATAGACACACAGAAAAAATAAAAAGAGAGGAATTCAAGCATAACACTAAAAAAGCCATCAAACCACTAGGGAAGAGAGCAAGAGAAGAAAGGAACAGAGAAGAACAAAAACAAGAAAACAATTAACAAAAAGACAATATATACATACCTATCCACCTTACTTTAAATGTAAATAGACTAAATGCTCCAAACAAAAGATACAGGGTAACTAAATGGTTAAAAAAAAAAAAATAACGCTCATCTATTTGCTGCCTATAAGAAACTTACTTCAGGCCTAAAGACAAAGATAGAATAAAAGTGAAGTGCTGGAAAAAACATATACTATGCAAATGTAAATGAAAAAAGCTGTGGTAACAATAGTTCTATACAACAAAATAAATTTTAAAACAAAGACTGTATCAATAGGCAAACAGGGCACTACATAATGATAAAGGGATAAATCCCTGAGGATATAACAATGATAAATATCTATGCACCCAACACTGGAGCACCTAAATACATAAAGCAATCATTAACAGGCATAAAGGGAGAAACTGACAATAATACAATAATAGCAGGGGATTTAAAACCCCACTGACATTAATGGATAAATCATCCAAGTAGAAAACAATATGGAAACAGTGGCTTTGAACAACACATTAGACCAGATGGGCCTAACAGATATACACATAACATTGCATCCCAAAGCAGCAGAATGCACATTCTTTTCCAGTGCACATAGAACATTCTCCAGAACAGATCACATGTTAGGCCATAAAACAAGTCTCAAGAAATTTAAGAAGACTGAAATCATATAAGCATCTTTTCTGACCACAGTGCTATAAAACTAGAAATCAATTATAAGAGAAAAGCTGGAAAGAAAACATACATGGAGGCTAAACAATATGCTTCCAAACAAGAAATGGGTCAACTGAGGAATCAAAGAGGAAATCAAAAACCATATGGAGAAAAATGAAAATGAAAACACAATGCTCCAAAATCTTTGGGACATAGCAAAAGCAGATACAAAGGGGAAATTTATAACAATACAAGTCTACCTCAGGAAACAAGAAAAATCTCAAATAAACAATCTAACCTTACACCTAAAAGAGCTATAAAAAAGAACAAAGCTCAAAGCTAGTACAAGGAAAGAATAACGATTAGAACAGAAATAAAGGAAATAGAGACTAAAATACAATACGAAAGATCAATAAAACAAGGAATGATTTTGAAAAAACAAACAAAAGTTATGAGCCTTCAGCCAAACTCATCAAGAAAAGAAATAGAGGACTTAATATCAGAAATGAAGGAAGAGAATGAACAACTGACATCACAGAAATACAAAGGATTAGAAGAGAACAGTATAAAAATTTTATGCCAACACATTAGAGAAGCTAGAAGAAATGGATAAATTCCTAGAAATACATAGTCTTCCAAAAGTGGATCAGAAAGAAATAGAAAAAAATTGAACAGATTACTAATAATGAAATTGAATCAGGAATTGAAAAACTCCCAACAAACAGAAGTTCAGGACCAGATGGCTTCACAGATGAATTCTACCAAACATTTGAAGAAGAGTTGATACCTGTTCTCCTGAAACTACTCAAAAAAAAAAAAAAAAAAAAAAAAAAAATCAAAGAAGAAAAGCTTCCAAATTCATTTTATGAGGCTGACTTCACCCTGATGCCAAAATCAGATAAAGACCTTACCAAAAACGAACTACAGAAAAATATCTCTCATAAACATGGATATAAAAACTTCAACTATTGACAAACTGAATCCACCAATACATTAAAAAAAATCATTCACCACAATTAAGTAGGATTTATTCCAGGGAGACTACAGTGTGTCAGTGTTCACAAATCAATCAATGTGATACATCACATTAACAAGAGCAAGGATAAAAAACATATGATTTCGATAGATGTAGAAAAAGCATTTGACAAAGCACATCCATTCGTGGTAAAAACTCAGTAAAGTAGGTTTAGAGGGAACATACCCCAACATAATAAAAGCCATATATGAAAAATTCACAGCAAACATCATACTGAATGGTGAAAAACTGTAAATGTTTCCTCTAGGATGAAGAACAAGACAAGGATGTCCATTCTCACCACTTTTATTTAACATACTACTGGAAGTTCTGCTGTAGCATGAGATAAGAAAAAGAAATAAAAAGCATCCAAATTGGTAAGGAGGAAGGTAAATGGTCACTATATAGAAAATCATAAAGACTCCACCAAAAACTAATAGAACTGATAAGTGTATTTAGTAAAGTTGCAAGATATAAAATTAATATACAGATATCCATTATATTTCTATACATTCATAACAAAGTAGCAGAAAAAGATATTAAGAAAACATCCCATTTACATTTACACCAAAAATAATAAAATACCTAGGAACGAACTTAATCAATGAGGTGGAAGACATATACTCTGAAAACTACTAAACTGATGAAAGAAATTGATGATGACATAAATAAATGGAAAGATATTCTACCCTCATGGATTAGAAGAACTAATATTGCTAAAATGTCTATACTACGCAAAGCAATCTATAGATTCAATGCAATCAGTATCAAACCACCAGGGCATTTTTCACAAAACTAGAACAAATGATACTAAAATTTGTATGGAACCACAAAAAACCCTCAACAGCCAAAGCAAACTTGAAAAAGAATAACAAAGCTGGAGTTATCACAATCCCAGATTTCAAGATATACTACAGAGCTCTGGTAATCAACAGTGTGGTACTGGCATAAAAATAGACACACAGATCTATAGAAGATACAGAGCCCAGAAATAAACCCACACATATATGGTCAGTCTACAACAAAGGAGGCAAGACTGTACAATGGGGAAAAGACCATCTCTTCAACAAATAGTGCTGGGAACACTGGACAGCAACATACAAAAGAATGAAACTGGACCACTCACTTACACCTTACACAAAAATAAACTCAAAATGGATTAAAGACCTAAATGTGAGACCTGAAACTATAAAACTCCTAAAAGAAAACATAGGCAGTAATCACTTTTCCATAGGCCCTGGCAACATTTTTTCTAAATATATCTCTTCAGGCAAGAGAAAAACAAAAAACAAAAATAGACTATTGTTACCACACACACACACAGCTTTTGCAAGCAAAGGAAACCATCAACAGAAGGAAAAGACACCCTACTGAATGATAGAAGACATTTGCAAATGATAAATCTGACAAAGGGTTATTATCCAAAATATAGAAAGTATTTACAGTACTCAAAACAACAACAAAAAATCCCATTAAAAAATGTGCAGAGAACCCAAAGAGACATTTTTCCAAAGAAGACATAAAGATGACCAACAAACATATGAAGGGATGCTCAACATAATAAATTACGAGGGAAATGCAAATCAGAACAAGTATCATCTTACAGTTTATCAGAACAGCTAGAATCAAAAAGACAAGAAATAACAAGTGTTGGCAAGAATGTGGAGAACATGGAACCCTAATGCACTGTTGGTGGTAACGTAAGTTGGTGAAGCCACTGTGGTAAAAAGTATAAAGTTTCCCCTCCAAAATTAAAAATAGAAATGCCATATGATTCGACAATACCAGTACTGGGTACTACTGTGCACCAAAAGAGAATAAAACACTAAACTGAAAAGATATACGTACCCCTATGTTTGCTGTAGTATGATTTACAATAGCTAAGATATGGAAGCCGCCTATTAATTTTTCACATATAGTATTTCTACCTGATTAATTTTACAATGTTTAGCTTGTATTCTCACTACTGTTTTCTTGGTGTCCTTTATCGTTTTACATATCAGTTCAGAATTCTTCTTTATCAATTTGATCTTCCTTCAGTGTATTAATATTTTTGTTTGGTAATTTTGTATATACAGCTCAGTCATATTTACTCTTCCTAAAATCGGAATTAGGTAAATAAACACTCTGAGGCACACAGCTCTTATAGTCACTACCTATCTACCTATCTACCTACCTACCTACCTACCTACCTACCGCCATCTGGCCTCAAAACTGGAAATTTAGTATTTCTGAGTTTCATGGTGCTGCTGGAAGTTTGCATGTTGTTTGGCTGGAGTAACCACATCAAAACCACACTTGGCTGTTAACACACCTGCTAGAGATTGAATATGTGTGTTCTCCCAAAATTCATGGGTTGAAAACCTAATCCTGAGGTGATAGTATTTAGGAGGTGGGGGCCTTTGGGAGATAATTAGATCATGAGGGTGGCGATCTTATGAATGGGATTAGTGACCTTATAAAAAGTGGCCCCAGGGGCACCTGGGTGGCTCAGTCATTAAGTGTCTGCCTTTGACTCAGGTCATGATCCCAGGGTCCTGGGATCAAGCCCCACATCGGGCTCCCTGCTCCACGGGAAGCCTGCTTCTCCCTTTCCCACTCCTTCTGCTTGTGTTCTCTCTCTCCTTGTCTCTCTGTCAAATAAATAAACAAAATCTTTAAAAAAAAAAAAAAAAGGTGGTCTCAGATAGTCCCTGGCCCCCTCCCCTATGTGAGGACATAGCAAGAAATGTTAGTATGTGACCCAGATGAGGGTCTTTACATGAACGTGGTCATTCTGGCAACTAAGTTTAGACTTCCAGTCTCCAAAGCTGTGAGAAATAAATTTCAGTTGTTTAAAAACCACCTAGTTTGTGGTATTCTCTTATAGCAACCCAACTGACTAAAATAATACCTAAGAATGTGATCAGTGGATAAATCAAGTCAATACATATTTTATTTTTGTGTAAGTTATAACTATAGGAATGAAAATGGGACTTAATTATATTAATTCTAAATTCTCAGTCTGTTTCCCCAAGGGCTGTTTAAAAAATCAAAATATTTGATATCGTGTTTCTTTCAGTTTTTGTCTTTGTTATTTTTGTTTTGTTTTTGTTCTGTTTTATTTTGCTATGAAACAAATTGCCACAAACAGAGGTACAAAATAACATGCATTAATTATCCATGGTTCAAAAGTCAGGTGTGAGCTAGCTGGGACCTCTACTCACAGTCTCACTGGTTGAAGTAAAGGTCTTAGCTATCACTTTTCCTTTGAGGTTCTGTGTTCTCTTCTAGTCTTACCAGTTGTTGGCCGATTTCAGTTGCTTATATTTGTAGAACTGGAATCCCCCATTTCCTTCTGGATGTTAATAAGAAACCACACTGTCTTAGAGACCACCTTCAATTTCTTGTCAGGCAGTCATCTCAACAGGCAGTTCACAGTATGTTTTTTGTCTCTCCAAGGTCAGCAGGAGAAATCTCTCCTGCTCTGAATCTTTCTGACCCCTTTTAATGGCTCACATGATTAAATTAGGCTGAACCAGGATAATCTCTCTTTTGATTAACTCAAAATCACTGATTAGGAACCTTAATTACATCTTTAAAATCCCTCTGCCATATAACGTAACATAATCACAGGAGCATTATCTTATCATAGCACAAGTCCCTCTTAAAGGAGAGGCAATACAGGGTATGTATACTAGCTTGGTGGGAATCCTGTGGGCTAATTTAGGAGTCTGCCTACCATGGCTGTAATCTGGATATTTTGAAAGTTTAACTTGGATGTTTATGATAACTATTAAGCTACACAAATGATCAGAGTTCCAAGAATAAAAATTTAGCTTCTAACATGCATTTAGAAGTTGCCACCTATAGTGAACACATATGCTTTAATTGGCTGCAGTGGTCAAATAGGGGTATTTGCTTTGAGTATATAAATAAAATTATTAGCATTTTATTGAATTGTATACTTAATTACAGATGTTTATATTGAGAGTCTGGTTAAATATCTGGCCACATAAATTTTTAAAAGAAAAATATGAAATTGCAGATTTCAGTTGTGACATGTAAATACCTTGAAAGTTGTCACTTCCATTCTTATAAGAAAAATCTGAGTAAACCCAAAGTCAGTGACTTTGTTAACCTAAGAACTGAGGTCTCAGGGCAACCTGTCACCCCAAAGACTGGATGCAAAAATACAGAGTCAAAACTGAGATCTCCTTAACTAGAGCAAAAGGTGCTGGAGCCACAGACTGGTAGGAACACTTAAAAGGTAATTTGATGAACTGCTGAAGGCTGAGCATGAACTAGCATGAGAGTGACATCATCCTGGAAGCTGAAGTCTTAGCTCCTCACACTGTCATAGGTTTTACCCTCAGGTTCCATACAAGGATCTGATAGTGTAGAGCCAAGAAGGATCCTCTTCTGGCTCTGGCAGAAAGAGGAAAGAGCAATTAGGAAATACACCCAAAACAAATACCCACTCTGAGGGGGTAGGGGGGAAGACTTTACTGGAACCTTATCTCAGGGAGGGGGGTACTCATCCCTTCCACCAACTATAAGCTCCCATATCACACCAAGGAGTGATTGGGGGGCTGGGGAGTGAAATATTATATACTGAAGAAACACTTGTGAGATTCACATGAACTTAGAGACACAATCCCACTGAATGACTAAGTTTTAATCAGAAGATTATAGAACACTTTCCCTCCCCAACACCATACCACAATGCTAACAGGCTTATATTGTAATAACAGAGGATTACCACTTACCTAACTACAAGATAAGCCCATCTTTGAAAAGAAATACTTTAGGAACTCCAAAATCAAAAGCAAAGATAAAAACAAGAAATACAAAGGCCTTTGGCACATACACCTATAGTAAACATTGAACACAGCCCAACTCCTAGCCAGATTAACATAAAACTGCAAGCTATACACATACTTATTTCAGTTTTAAATTATATGATAATATGATATATGGAGATATATATGGCTATATGATATCCAAAAAGCTACTTTCACCAAGATAGACCATACTCTGGGCAATAAAAAAACAACTAAAGATGAAATAAAAATAAAAGTAAATAAATACTAAAATTTAAAAGAATAGAAATCATACCAGGTGTGTTCTCATATCAAAACAGAATTAAATTAGGGATGCCTGGGTGACTCAGTTAAGCATCTAACTCTTGATTTCAGCTCAGGTCATGATCTCAGGGTCCTGAGATGAGCATGGATTCTGCTTAAGATTCTCTCATAGTCTGCCTCTGCCCCTCCACTCTGCTCTTGCTCTCTCTCTCTCTAAAAAAATAAAATAATAATAATAATAAATTAAGCTAAATGGAATTAAACTAAAGATTAATAAAAAGATACCTGGAAAATGACAAATGTTCAGAGACTAAAGAAAACATGGATCAAAGAAGTAGTCTGGAGGGAAATTCAGGAGAGTATTTTGAGCTAAATGATAATGAAAATACAACCTATCAAAATTTGTGAAATGAAAGTAGTGCTTGGAAGAAAATATGTAACATTAAATGCATGTATTAGAATAGAAGGAAGATCTAAAATCAGTGTTCTATGATTTCATTTTAGAAAACTAGATAATGCAGAGCAATTAGCTTAAAGGAGGTTGAAAAAAGAAAAATGTCAGCAGAAAAATCAATGGAATTAAAAAGAAAAAAAATAGAGAAAAATCAACTAAATTAAAAGTTAATTATTTGATAAACAAATTGATAAACTTCTTGCCTGGCTAAGCAAAACAGAGAGAGAGCAGAAAGAGCCAGAGAAGTTCCGATGTCAGAAATGATATGCAACCATATAATAATTCAATAATAAAAAGAAATGAGCTTTCGAGCTACTCAAAGACATGAATGAATTAA
This sequence comes from Potos flavus, assembly GCA_028534135.1. Lineage (NCBI taxonomy): Eukaryota > Metazoa > Chordata > Mammalia > Carnivora > Procyonidae > Potos > Potos flavus. The sequence goes on along the minus strand of CM052899.1, from coordinate 134,335,156 downwards.
AAATACATATTTGCTAAGTGGAAGAAGCCTATCTGAAAAGCCTAAATATTGGATGACTCCAATTACATGAAATGGCAAAACTGAAAAGATGGTAAATAGATCAGTAGATGACATTTGTTTAATAGGTTTAAAAAATTGGGGATATTTATTTTTTTAGGAGAATAAAGCTATTCTGTATGGTACTTTAATGATGGATATGTGACAATATGCATTTGTCAAAACCCATAAAATGTTATGGCACAAAGAGTAAACCTAAATATACATACATTTTTAAAAAGCTATTTAGCAGATTGCAGGACCCCAGAATAGAATGTAGTACATAACAAAACAATTTAACTGTATTATAAATATATGAAACACCTTCACAGCAAGGGATGGGAAGAAAAGTTGCTGACAAAATTTTGAAAATCAGTAGAATGTGTAAAATAAAAGCAAAAGGAACTGTACATAAGTACCATACTGTAACTGATAGAGTTGTTTTCTACAGAGGTTCACAATTCCAATACCTCTATACATGTGTACTGGTATATAATAATAAAGTAAATGGATAGCAGATGGTGGGAGTGAGGTTTCTCACTGACTGCTGGAGTGGAAGATTACAAACAAGCAAGGAGAGAAGACTAGAAAGGTCCATGTGTTAATTGATTAGAGTTGAAGACACTGATATGAACTTTAATATTTATTAATATACATCTGTAAATATTTATAGATGTGTATTATTCCATGCACAAATATATTTCCTTGCACTCTCAGCTGAGAGGGCCTAGAATCAGCAGCACCCCAATAGCAATAAGCATAGCTAGCACCCAGATCTTGGTTTTTAATACCTTTCTGCAATAAAAAGGAACAGTTTTCTTGGAAAATGGATGGTCTAGGGCTGGGTCAGGAAATATACAAAAACAACCTAAAGCATCTTGTTGTGCCAGGAAATAAAAATTTTTTGGGGGGATAGGAAGTTATTTAAAAATTTAAATTATTAAATTATTAAAAACATTAATTAAAAAAGAAAAAAGAATAATGGCAGTATGTCAAAGAGACACAAGAATCAAGTAAAAGAGTTCCCAGTGGACAAAATTATAACAATTTGTGAGACAAAATTAAGTAATTTAGATTATAATCAAAAGTATAAAATAATTGTCCATGGACTCTATATTGATATAGATGATTAAAAAAATAGATGTAAAAGAATTTTAAATAATTTCTGTAGTTACTCTACCCTCCAAGACATGGTATTTCTGTAGTTACTCTACCCTCCAAGACAAGTATGACTCCCCACTTCTTATATGTGGGCAGTGAATAGTTACTTCCTCCCAGAGAACACAGTATGAAAAGGGAGGTGAAAGAGTAACTCCACAGTGGAGAAACCTGACAAGCACTACATCAGCTAAGTGATCAAGGTTATCACCAATGATGTCACACTGATGTTATGTACACCTGATATGTGATGAAAATAGCTACCTCTGTGGGCTTCTGCCCAAAAATATATAACCCCAGTCCAATCATGAGATAAACATAAGAAAAATTTCAGCTGATTCTACAAAATACCAAATTAGTACTTCTCAAAAGCATAAAGGTCAACAGAAACAAAGAAAATCTGGAACGGTGATATAGTTAAGAGGAGCCTTTTATAAAATGATTACTAAAGGTATTAAGATATCCTGAATGGAACACTGGGACCAAAAAGAAGAAAGGAGGGAGGGAAGGAAGGAAGGAAGGAAGGGAGAGAGGGAGTGAAGGAAGAGAAAGAAGAGGAAAGAACACTAGTTAAATACTAAAGAAATATGGGTAAAGTATGGATTTAATTAATGTATAAACATTGATTCATTAATTATAACAAATGTACCATAAGATGTTAGTAGAAGAAACTGAGAGGCATATGGGAATACTCTATGCTATCTTCATAATTTCCGTATACTATCAAACAGTTTTGAAATTTTTAAAAATTAAAAATATGATTTAAACAATCTATTATACACTGATTAAACTCCCCCTCACTCCTGACAAATTCATATGTTAAAGTCTCTATCTCCCAGTGTGGCTGTGTTTAAAGATAGGGTCTTTATGGAGGCAGTTATGGTTAAAAGAGGTCATAAAGGTATGGTATTAATCTTATAGTACTGGTATCCTTATAAGGAGAGGAAGAGATGTTATTGGGTCGCTGGGTTCTTGTCCCACATGCACCAAATTCAATACCTCACACCAGAATGGGGAGATAGAGTTTATTGAGTAGATAAGTATAGTAAGTGCACTGTGGAGAATGAAAGCAGGTCATGCCAGAGCAAGAGTTGCAATGGCCCTGAGAAGATTTAGCTGCATTCTTTTAAGCCTGCTTTGTTTATATATAAATTTGGCTTTGATTGACATTTTTGATTGACAGCTGGTGGTCATATAACATTTTGGCTTCTGTCCATGCCTACTCATGATGCATTCTGTTATAATTGTATTTATTTATGTATTGTATATTAATGAATGTCTAATGAGCTTTTGTTGTGACCTTAATGGTGCTTAAGGGTGAGTTGCACGCTGTGCACATGCTTGGCACTTGGAAGGCCCTCTTGTGGCTTTTGAGCCAGCTCAGTGGCTGGGCCTTTCCTGTTCTGTTAGCCCTTAGAGGTGATTCTGAAGGTCTGGCTATTAACCCTTCGGGGTGGCACAGAGGGTGTGGCCAGAACTTGCTTTAGACTCATGTCTATTAACTGCTTAACAGAGACACCAGAAGTTTCTCTCTTCCTCTCCCACTCTCCATATGCATATAGAGGAAAGGTTATGTAAGGACACAAGAAAGCAGCCATCTATAAGCCAGGAAGAGAGGTCGCTCCAGAAACCCATCTGCCATCCCCTTGATCTGGGACTCCTGGCCTCTAAAATGGTAAAAAAATAAATTTCTGTTGTCTGAGCTACTCAGCCTGTGATTTTTGTTATGGAAGCCCGATCAGATAAATACACGGTCATTTGCACTGATAATCAACTTAAATACAGTAACTTTAGAAAGAGATGCCAAAGAAATCTTACAGAACTAGAAGAAATATTTATTAAATTATAAGTATATTTGAAGATATTAATGGATATGTTATTTGATGTACAACAGAAACAAAAAATAAAGTGCATGTGCCTATTGTCAGAAAACTGATGTTGAATAGCGAACGAACTTAGCATTCAGAGAAAAAAAGTTGTGTTTAGGCAGCAGCCCAAGCTAACTCACCCACAGTCAAATAATTCCTGTGTGTTTTTAGCATTTTGTAGTGCTAGGGGGTTGCATTTAATATGTTGCTTCATTCAAACAAGGCATATTATTATTTTTTTAAATACAGTAATTGAAGTTAGTAATAAAGTGAGCTAACCTTTGTAATTAACCTTTGTAATCTACTTAATTTGGTGATCAAATTATTATCCCACTTGTGATTTAATTATTTTTCTATATGCCTGTACCTTTGTTTTTTTTTTTT
>CM052899.1:134239363-134331210 GCA_028534135.1 Potos flavus | reverse complement strand
CCGTCGCTTAGGATTCACTTTTCCGCAAGTCCTACCTTCCGGAAAGTGGTCGATCCTCTGTTCTTAGAGTTGCTGTTCTTCTCTTCTATCTCCTGCTAAGTTTGTAGTTGTTTAAAGTGGTTTGATAACTATCTAGCTGAACTTCTGGGATCAGTCACTATCTCCGCCTCCTACTTCTCCGCCATCTTGCCCCAAATCCATGCCTGTACCTTTGGATAAGCCTCTCTTCCTCCTGCTACTTTGGTCTGGATGAATACAGTCTTAAAAGAGTATATGAATTAAATATAGTCTCACCACCACCATTAGGCATTTAATTCACACTTCTCATTTATGAAAAGTTACACCCTAACTAGAGAAATAGCCAAAATTGTAAAGTTATAATAAATTAATATGTAATAGTTTTGCTGGCTGCAAATTCAAATAATGATGCTTGGGGGCATAATGACTGTCTCTGTTAAAGAATATTAAATATCTGCCCTCCTTTTTGGACTTAATTCAATAGAATCAAAGTAATTTTCCATTTTACCTTAGAGAATGGATTTCAGAAAGAATTTACACCCACTCCAGAATCAACATTATTTGGAGGGTTTGCAAATCAGAGTTTTAATTACAGCTCTTCTCAAAGAAAAATGAAATTATATAAAAGTTCATTTGAGTAGGAACAATATAAAGCTAGTAACTCATTGGACTCTGCTCATTGAAGGTATGATTCTTAATAACTTCAGTTAAACATCAGCATTCTTCTATTAACTATAATAGCCAATAATTGGGGCTTCGGACACTAAAATTATTCATAAAAGTGTACACTTCTGAAAAAGTAGAGGAGAGTTCACCATTTTATGTCCTTTTCTGAACTAGAGCATAAGGTCTTTGGTGGAAGGGATCTTTGTTGTATCTACTAATCTATCCTTAGCACTAGAAAAACACTGGTATATAATAGGCAGTCAATAAATACTTGTTTAATGAATGAATGTGACCATGTGACTTTCACAAAAAAAATATGAACTTGAAAATTATATATTTTTTCACCTGAGTAGACATTTTTCCAAAGAAGACATGTAAATGGCCAAGAGGTACATGAAAAGTTGTTCAACATTATTAGGGAAATGCAAACCTAAACCACAATAAGATATCACCTCACAACTGTCAGAATGACTATTAAAAAGATAAGAAATAGCAAGTTTGGGCAAGAATGTAGAGAAAAGGAAACGCTTGTGCACTGTGGGTAGGAATTAAAATGGGTGTTGCCACTGTGGAAACAGTTTGGAGGTTCTTAAAGAATTAAAAATAGAACTACCATATGACCCAGCAATCCTACTAATGCGTATTTATCCAAAGAAAACAAAAAATAAAAACACTAACTCAAAATGATATTTTCACCTTCATGTGTTCATTGCAGCAGTTTATAATAGCCAAGACATGGAAACAATCAAAATGTCTATTTATGGATGAATGGATAAGGAAGATGTTATTTATATATACATAGTATTCAGCCATGTAAAGGAAGGAGATCCTGTCATATGTGACAACATGGATGGACCTTGAAGTCACTATTCTAAGTGAAATATGTCAGAGAGGAAAAGAACAAATACTCTGCAATCCCATTTATATGTGGAATCTTAAAAAAAAAAATCCAAATCATAGAAACAAAACAGATTGGTAGTTGCCAGATGCAGGGGGTATAAAATTTGTTTTTAAGTTTTTTCCACTTCATTTTTTTCATTTTCTTTTTAACATCTTGAACAAGACAAATTCCATAATGCAGATAGTATAGATCCATATTATTATGTGGCCACTAAAAACAAAATTGTAGGCCAAATCAAAAACAAGGCTATGCTCAGATTGGAATATATTTTAATTGTCTTATTATATTCTTTGAAAATTACTTATAGACTGGGAACCACTTTTGTAAGGTATACAAAAACTAAAGGTAGGCAAATAGTACAGTGAACAATCTAGAAATTCCACCATATGAAGATTTAGTTCTATTTAAATTGTTGAAGGATTGTCATGTATCAGTGAATATGACTTACTTTTTGTTGCTCCAGAGGGTATAACCAATTTTGGAGGCAGTTTTGAAGTCAGTATATGGAATATTTAACAGCTGTAGCTGTAGATTTATAGAGTACCCACTGGTAGAGGAAGAGTCCCTGATACTGGATTTAATCAAGATATGTTTGACAAGGATGCTTGACAGAGACTTGAATAAATATTCATGAAGACCATTTGTAGCCTTAAAAGCCCATGAGACTACATTTCTTTCCACATGTATACAACAACCATCTATTTTGCTACCCTAGAGTCAGACAAGCACTAGACTTGGTATGAGATATCTTTGGTTGGAGTACTTATTCTGCATACTAATTTTGAGATACTGGATTATTATATCTGGAATTGCTTACACATTTTTTGGAGAGTAGTCAGTGAAAATTAAATAAGATATATAAATTCTAAAATAGGATATAAAGTATATATATAACAAAATGAGCCATTTATTAAACATCTATGTACAATTTTCATGTATTTCCCGAATATTAATTTAGTATGGCTACTGTTTGCCAGGTAACAAACTAGTCTCAAGAGATACAGCAATGAACAAGTACAGTGCAACCCTCATAGATCCAATAGACTGTCACGTGTCCCCCACGATCTGGTCATTCTAATACATAGTTTACAGAAAACTAAGGTTCAGATCATATAATAATTTGATAAGAACTACACAACTATCTGGTAGCACAGCCAGATTAGAACCAGGTCAATATAGTTTCAAAGCCCTTCTATGTAAAACCTTCCCAAAAAGATCCTAAGATGGTCATATACATTTTCATCACTTATTTTCAAATAATAAATATCATATAGGAAATTATTTCTATCACTACCTCTGTTAAAAAGATAGTAAACTAACTCCTTGGGAGTTACTATTTTTTTTTTTCATTATTACTACTTGTCTTTTTTACATGGTTAATATGTAGTCAGGAAAGTTTCTTTAAAATCTCCACAGTCTTGCCATGTTTAGAAGCAAGACTGTCAATTTTCATGAAACAAAGACATATGTCTGTCATAAGCTCATCCTGGCTTTTGAATTATCTCTATTTTTAATGGGGAAAAAAATTATTATAACCAGTTAACTGAGGGGACTTAACTCAGTAGGGTAGAGTCAGGAAACCGCTTTATTTTTTTTTTTTTTTCTGTAAATGTAATATGCAAAAGAAAAGTATGTGTAGAACTCAGTGAATTTTCACAGACTACAAAGGACTGTTTAACGAAGTATAAAACCCTAGTATTACCTAATATTACCAAAAGGAGCCCCTGATGTTCCCTTCCTGTCACAATACCCCACAGTTAATGATAATGGCTATTCTGACTTCTAGCAACATAGAGTTGCTTCACCGTGGGTTTGTATGTTATACAACCAAAACCATGTAATGTGTATTCTTTTATGTCTGGCTTGTCTTGCTCGACTTTGTGTAAGATTCATTTCATATTGATACCACAATTTTTTTTCCATTCTACTGTTTACGGATATTTGGCTAGTTTCTGTTTTTGTTGGTTACAAATAGTGTTCATATAAAGTGTGTGAAGCATGTTTTCTATATTATATTGTGCATATATGCCTAATGGAATTTCTGGTTCTTAGAGTATGCATATGTTTACTTTTGATAAGTAGTACCAGATAGTTTTCCAATGTGGTTATAGCCATTTCCACTCACTAACAATGCAAGAGTTTGGACACTCTAATTCTCTACAAACACTTCGTATTTATCATTTTTTCATTTTAGGCAGTCTGATGGGTGTTGAGGAGTATACTATTTAATGTGCATATCCATGATGACTAATGAAGATGAACATGTTTTCATGTATTTATTAGCCATTTGTTTATTGTGAGGTGAATATTCAAGTTTTTGAATAATAAGCTTTTGTCCATTTTTCTACTAGATTTTCAAAATGTAAAGTCTCAGGATTTTTGGTCTTGGAATTTTAATACATAGTACTTGAAATTCCACTAAAATATAAATTCCACAAGAACAGCAATATTCATTTTTTCTGTTTTCTTCACTACTGTATTTCCAGTTCCTAGACTACTACTTCTGTTACTGGATTTTTCAGTAAATAATGAATAAATTAGTTAACATAAAAACTTTAATCGTATACCTCTGTTGCCATATGTAGTTTAGTAGATCAAGCTAGGATTTAAATGTAGAAATCTATTTTAAAGTTTTAGTCCTTTAAAGAGTTGGCTTTTGTCAAAATCAATTAATTATCCAGAAGATGGAATAAGTGTATAGTAAGTATATTATTTAACTGTTTATTGTCCACATAGAAGCCCTCCAGGGCTTCATTTATATTTCCTATAAAGAAGCCCGACTATAATTTCTTCCTCTTTAGAAAACTTCTTTGTCTTCAACTTGTATATCATTGTCATATTCAATCATAGTATTAATCTCAACAGTATTCTCCCTCTAGCTCTAACTGTCTTTTCAGTACAAGAGGTAAAAAAGAAAACAGAGCTTCCTTCAGTTCAACACATCAGAGGAAGCTAGAAATCCAATTTCCTGACTCCCAGTTCAGTTTTCTCTCTATTACAAACATAATACCACTGAGTGAACTTCAGCTACTATATCCACAGAAAGTTCTAACATTCATAGTCACAAATCAACATGTGTACAGTCTTCTTCAAATTCAAAAGGTAAAAACAAAAGAGAATAAAGGAAAAACACAACCACTGTGAGGATTGCATTTGGGTGAGGATCTGATTTATAAACTTTCAGTTTAGTTTATTCTTGAACTCTGGACACCCTGTTTTTGTGGTATTATCACTTGAATTTACTAGGATGTTTGACTCAGAAAAGACAAAAATAAACAACAGACAACTGCTGGTTAGGCATAAGAGACTAGGCATGGTAATAAATAAAGGCAATGCCTGGGGTAAAGAATATAATTGTGGATTCACACACACAACTATACATAAAAATATCCAGACATCATACATTATAGAGATAATACCTTTTGAAGCACATCATTAATAAATCAGAAACCAAGTCTTCCACTGGCAAACTTTTTCATCAATGGTAAAATTAGAAATACTAAATCATCAAACCTCATCAAATATTACTCTATAAGTATGTTGCACTGAGTTATACTGAAATTATAGAGAACACTGAACAGTATCCAAATATTACTGACATTACTCACATAAGTATTACAAAATAAAATGGCACACTAAGAATAGAGAGGGGCATTTTCATAAAAAGAATTTCTTTTTAGTTGATAGTTGGTACCATCATTGCTTTTTTTGTTGACTTGTATGAACTGAAAGCAGGGATATAGTAGGAAAACAGGGAAACTACTGGTAACAAAAGGTTCTAAATTCTTTCTCCCATCACAACATCAACTACTACAAAGAATAGTCAAAAATAAATACCAGGACAGAATGCTTCTTTTATAATACTAATTTTGAAAATGAATATTTTTAAAATGCAGAAATATGAAAGTGATGTAAGCTGTGCTCTATCATAATATTTTTCCTAACTTTTATATCTTACTTTAGAAAACAAAAGCATTCTCAAAAATATGCTAAAACTCTTAAAAATAAATTAACAAACATTAACTTAAAAGATTTTAATACATACTTGAGTAAATCATCTATAAGCTAATTCATATCATTTTCTAAAGCAAAATTTATGTAATCTGGTCACATTTACAATATTTATTATATTGACAATAGAAGATAATTTGATTTCTGTGATATCAAAAATCAATATGTAGGGAAAATGTTATCAAATCCATTATTGATGTCTTTCAAGATTCATAGTATAATAAATCAGATGGGAGCACAACAAATGAAAAAATAAAAGTCCCATTATATACTACACAATCAAGAATATGAATTACTTGTTTAAGGTTAAGAGGAAGAAAAAAATTCAGAAAAGAATAAAGTCTATCAAATACGGATGAATCATGAATCCCATTTTGACTTTATTCTGACATTTTTAATGTTATAATTTACCATGGTTTATTAATCTAAATTATAAACCTATACTCTAAATTACAAATTAATCTAAATTTGCCAGGTTCATGTGTAAATACTGTTTATAATTATAGATTATTTATAGTTTTTGTAACAAGTGTTGCATAAAAAAAACTTGAATTAAAATAGACTCAATATAAGAAATATTCAAACAAAGATTCACTATGCATCAGCAGTAATTTGTCAAAGAAGTAATGGAAAGATCATTATGGTTGATCTTACATATTAATTTGCTTCCAATTCTGCAGAGACTAACAACCTAAAAACTACACTTGCTAGACTACATGAAGCTAAGGTTTTGGATGCAAAATATATATTTCACTAATTAAGTGCATTTCTGTCCGATTTAGAAGACAAATTAAGCAGAAACCCTCTTCCAGGTGTTCCTTCTGACTGCAACCAACATCAGTAACATAAGTACTGATGTTTTGGTGGCCATACTCTGCATCTAGTGGCCAAAGCTTTATAGGAAAAAGGCAATTGCAGACAAAGTAGTAGCATTTTCCTGATCTCTGGTTTGCAGGCATGAAGTGTTCTTGAAATCAGGTGGTCCCTGTTTCTCACTCCTCTAGCCTTTCTGATCCTGTTCTAAGCAATTAATTTTCAGTATAAAATTCTTAGTAACTGGGGGAAGATGACAGAGTAGGAAGACCCTAAGCTCACTCCATCCCACATTTACAACTAGATATCACTCAAATCCAAGTTAATAAACTGGAGAACAATCTGAAGACTGGTAGAACTCTACAATTAAATATGAAGAAGCCACATTGGAGAGGTTAAGAAAGGCAGAAATGGTGGTCAAGAGATGCCTTTACAGAGAGGAGAAGCACCAGGGAGCCCACACAGAGAAAATAAATCCCCCTAATATCTGGCCTTGAAAACAAGAGAGCCCGAATTCTTATTTTATAATAAAATAAGAGGTTTTATAATCAATGGGACTTGGAGCTTTAAAAGTCAGCTCACTCAGGACAGTGCAAGCCCAGACGACAAGTGATAGCCAGGTCCCCACCCTTAAAGAGACAAGAGCTTGAGGAAAGCCAACATAGAAAGGCTTGCACAAGGCAATTTACTGATTTTGGAGTGTATTGGGGGGATTTCTCTGGGAATAAAGGAGCCAGCAGGCACCATTTTCCTCCCTTGGTCCTCAGCATAAACACAGAGTCACCTGTGTGAGGTAGTGCTGCATAGACACTTGCTACCTAACCTGCTAGCAGTGCACCATTCCCATGAGTTTTTCTGAGGACTCACCTACTCCAAGCCTGCTGGGGCTCAGCTCTATTTTTGTTAAGGCTCCACCCCACCCAGCCACAGCCTCGCCAAGACTTAGGCAGATAGGCCTAGGACAAGCGGTTCAGTGCAAATTCTGCTAACACTGCTGCCCACCCCTCAAACTCTTCTGCTATCACACCCCCTCAGAGCTAGCCTGCCTGTATCTTACTAATATTACAGAGAGCAAGCACAGCTCACCACAGGCAAAGACTCAGTGCAGATGTCTAATCCGAAAGGAAAAGTGACTCAGACACAATAGAAGGATGTAAGCAACACACATAGGAACTCCCCTGAAGTGCCAGGTTCTGCTGAACAGGGGACACCGCACTGCAGGGCACTATAGGACTTCTTCTTCATAAAGTCACTACTTTCAAAAGCAGAAGATGTAGCTGACTTTCCTGACACACAGAAACAGACAGAGAGGTAGACAGAAAGAGGAAATAGAGAAATATGTCACAAATGAGAGAACCAAACAAAATCATAGCAGGAGATCTAAGAGAAAAAGAAATAAATAATATGACTGATACAGAATTTAAAGTAATGATCATAAAGCTACTCACTGGACTTCAGGAAAGAGTGGAGGACAAAAGTGAGACTGTTGACAAAGAGATAAAAAAAAATCAGAGATAAAGAATTTAATAAATGAAACTAAAAATATAATACATGGAATAAATAGTAGGCTATAGGAAGCAGAGAAATTATCAGTGACCTGCAGGATAGAGTAATGGGAAGTAATCAAGCTGAAAAGATGAGACACAAATACTGCATAATGAAGATGCACTTAAAGAATTCAGTGACTTCATCAAGCATAATAACATTTGCATTATAGGTATCCCAAAAGGAGAAGAGAAAGGGGGGCACAAAATATATTTGAAGAATAATAGCTGAAGACGTATGGAATCTGGAGACGGAGAGAGATATCCAGATTCAGAAGGGACGACGATCTCCCAATAAATTCAACCCAAAGAGGTCCACACTAAGACACATAATAATTAATGTGGCAAAAATACTGATAAATAATTTTAAAGGTTGTAAGAGAAAGGAAGACGATTACATACAAACTGAACCCCATAAGGCCATCAGCGGATATTTCAGCAGAAATTTTACAGGCAAGAAGAGAGTGGCATGATGTAATTCACAGTGCTGAAAGGGAAAAATCTTCAGCCAAGAATACTTTACCCAACAAGGCTATCATTCAGAATAGAAGGACCAATAGAGTTTCCCAGGCAAAGTTAAAAGAATTCATGAACACTAAACTAGCCTTAAAAGAAATGGTAAGGGGGACTCTGAGTGGAAACAAAAACCATAAATAAATATAAGAAAATTAGGAATCACAAAATAAAACAATGTAAGAGACGATACCAAATATCTGAACTGCAGAGGGAAAAGGATAAAGAATGTGTTCAAAAACAAGCTACCATCAGTTTAATATAGACTGTGATTGCAGAAGATGTTATATATAAACCAAATGGTAATCACAAATCAAAAAACAGTAATAGGTATGCAAAAAATAAAAAGTAAAGAGCCCAAATATATAAATAAAACCACCAGATTGTGAAAGAGAGAAAGAGAAGAAAGGATCAGAGAAAAATTATAAAAACAACCGCAAAACAAGTAACAAAATGGTAATAAATACATATGTATCAATAATTACTTTGAATGTAAATGAACTAAATGTTCCAATCAAAAGACACATGGTGACAGAGTTGGAGGTGGGGAGAAAACCCAGCTTTATTCTGCCTACATTTCAGACCTAAAGACACATACAGATTGAAAGTGAAGGATTAGAGGGGCAAAAAGTAAAGAGATGGGAAAGCGTTTATCATGCAAATGGCAGTGGAAAGAAAACTGGGCTGCAATACTTCTGTCAGATGAAATAGACTTTAAAACAAAGACAGGGGGCGCCTGGGTGGCTCAGTTGGTTAAGCAACTGCCTTCAGCTCAGGTCATCATCCCAGGATCCTGGGATCAAGTCACACATCGGGCTCCCCCTGCTCTCAGGGAGCCCGCTTCTCCTTCTCACTCTGCCTGCCACTCCTCCTGCTTGTGCTCTCTCTCTCTCTCTCTGTGTCAAAGAAATAAATAAAATCTTTAAAAAGCAAACAAACAAAGACTGTAACAAGACAAAGAACACTATATAAACTTAAAGGGAAGACTCCAACAAGAAGATATAACAATCGTTGGGGCACCTGGGTGGCTCAGTGGGTTAAGCATCTGCCACTTGATCCAGCTCAGGTCTTGATCTCAGGGTCATGAGTTCAAGCCCCATGTTGGGTTCCACACTGAGCATGAAGCCTACCTAAAAAAATAAAATAAAATAAAATAAAAAGATACAATAAAAAGATATGACAATAAAAAGATATGACAATTATAAATATATATTCATCCAGCATGGAAGCACCTAAGTACATAAAACGGTTAATAACAAAATAAGGGACTAATTGATAATAATACAATAATACTAGGGAACTTTAACACACCACTTAAACAGATCATCCAAACAGAGAACAAAGAAATAGTGGCTTTGAATGACACACTGAACCAGATTTAACAGACACATTCAGAAAATTCAATCCTAAAACAACAGAATACACATTTGTATCAAGTGCACACGGAACATTCTCCAGAATAGATCACATATGAGGCCACAAAACAAGTCTCGATAAATTCAAAAACAGTCATACCATGCAACTTTTCTGACCACAACACTATGAAATTAGATATCAACCATAAGAAAAAATCTGGAAAGACCAACAAATACATGGAGCTTAAATAACATGCTACTAAACAATGAATGGGTCAACCAAGAAATCAAAGAAATCAAGAAGTACATACAAACATTGAAAATAAAAACACAACAGTCCCCAAACTTTCTAATGTAGCAAAAGCAGTTCTAACAGGAAAATGTATAGCAATGCAGACCTACTCAGGAAGCAAGAACAATCTCAAATAAACATTCTAACCTTATATCTAAAGGAGCTAGAGAAAGAACAAACAAAACCCAAACCCAGCAGAAGGAAGGAAAAAATTTAGATTAGAGCACAAATAAATCAAATAGAAATTTAAAAAAATAGAACTGATCAATGAAACCGTGAGCTGGATCTTTGAAAAGGTCAACAATTTTGATAAACCTCTAGGCACACTCAAAGAGAGAGAGAGAGAGAGAAAGAGAAAAGACTCAAACAAAATCACCAATAAAAGGAGAAATAACAACCAACACCACAGAAATACAAATGTAAGAGAATATTATGAAAATCTATATGCCAACAAATTAGAAAACCCAGAAGAAATGGATAAATTCCTAGAAACATAAAACCTACCAAAACTGAATCAGGAAGAAATAAAAAATTTGAACAGACTGATTACCAGCAAGGATATTGAATCAGTAATCAAAAGACTCCCAGGAAACAGAAGTTCAAGACCAGATGGCTTCACAGGTGAATTTTACCAAACATTTAAAGAAGAATTAATACTCTTCTACTCCAACTATTTCAAAAAATAGAAGAGGAAGGGGGCGCCTGGGTGGCTCAGTGGGTTAAGGCCTCTGCCTTCGGCTCAGGTCATGATCTCAGGGTCCTGGGATTGAGCCCCGCATCGGACTCTCTGCTCGGCAGGGAGCCTGCTTCCCCCTCTCTCTCTGCCTGCCTCTCTGCCTACTTGTGATCTCTCTGTATCAAATAAATAAATAAAAATCTTTAAAAAAAAATAGAAGAGGAAGGAAAACTTCCAAATTTATTCTGAGGCAAGTATCACCCTGATAACAAAACCAGATAAAGACACCACAAAAAAGGAGAGAGCTACAGGCCAATATCACTAGTGAACATAGATGCAAAAATTCTCAACAAAATACTAGCAAGCAGAATCCAACAATACATTAAAAAAAAAAAATCATTCACTATAGTCAGGTAGGACTTATTCCTGGGATGGAAGGGGGTTCAGTATTTGTAATCAATCAACATGATACATCACATCAATAAGAGAAAGGATAAAGAACATACAAACATCTCAATAGACACAGGAAAAGCATTTGACAATGTACAACATCCATTCATGATAAAACCTTCAACAAAGTAGGTTTAGAGAGAATATATTGCAACATAATTAAGACTGTGCATGAAAAACAGAGAGCAAACATAATACTCAATGGGAAAAACCTGAGAGCTTTCCCCTTACGGTCAGGAACAAGACAAGGATGTCCACTCTAACCACTTTTATTCAACATAGTACTGGAAGTCCTAGCCACAGCAATTAGACAACAAAGAGAAATAAAAAGCATTCAAATTGGTAAGAAAGAAATAAAACTTCCAATTTGCGATGACATGGGACTATATATAGAAAACCGAAAAAAAAAAAAAAAAAGAAAAAAGAAAACCTGAAAAACTCTACCAAAAAAAACTGCTAGAACTGATAAACAAATTCAGTAAAGTTGAAGGATATAAAATCAATGTGCAAAAATCTGTTGCATTTCTATACACTAACAATATAGCAGAAGAAAGAGAAATTAAGAAAACAATCACATTTACAATTGCACCAAAAATAAGATACGTAGGAACAAACCTAGACAAAGAGGTGAAAGACGTATACTCTGAAAACTATAAAACACTGGTGAAAGAAATTCGAGATGACAGAAAGAAATGGAAAGGCATTCCATGATCATGGATTGGAAGAACAAATATTGTTAAAATGTTTATAATACCCAAAACAATCTACACATTTAATGTAATCCCTATCAATTTATCAATAGCATTTTTCACAAAACTAGAACAAACGATCCTAAAATGTTACCGGAACCACAAAAGACTGCAAATAGCCAAAGAAATCTTGAAAAAGAAAAGCAAAACTGGCAACATGACAATTCCATACTTCAAGTTATATTACAAAGCTGTAGTAATCAAAAGAGTACAATACTGGCACAGATATAGACACATAGATAAATGGAACAGAATAGAAAACCCAGAAATAAACCCTCACTTTTATGTCCAATTAATCTTTGACAAAGCAGGAAAGCATATCCCATGGGAAAAAGACAGTCTCCTCAACAAATGGTGATGGGAAAACTGGACGGCTACATACAAAAGAATAAAGACCACTTTCTTTCACCATAAACGAAAATAAATTCAAAATGGATTAAATGCCTAAATGTGGGACCTGAAATCATAAAAATCCTAGAAGAGAGCACAGGCAGTAATTTTTCTGACATTGGCCATAGCGACACTTTTCTAGATAGGTCTCCTAAGGCAAAGGAAATAAATTTTGTACTTTTGGGATTACATCAAAATAAAAAGCTTCTACACAGTGAAGGAAATAATGAATAAAACTAAAAGGTAACCTACAGAATGGGAGAAGATATTTGCAAATGACATATTTGATAAAGGGTGAGTATCCAGATATATAAAAAATAAATGATACAACTCAACACCCCAAAAACAAATAATCCAATTAAAACTGGTTAAATGAACAGACACTTCTCCAAAGGAGACACATAGATGGCCAATGGACACATGAAAAGATGCTCAACATCACTCATCTCATTATAGTTTTGCTTTGCATTTCCCTGATGATGAGTGTCTGACTCTTGATTTCGGCTCAGGGTCATGAGATGGAGCCCCATGTGGGGAATGTAAACTGGTGTCCCCACTCTGGAAAACAGTAGAGTTTCCTCAAAAAGTTAAAAATAGAACTACCCTAAGATCCAGCAATTGCACTACTGGGTATATATTTTTTTTAATATTTACTTATTTAAGAGAGAGAGAAAACAAGTGGGGAGAGAGTCAGAGGGACAAGGAGACAACCTAGAGGGGAGCCCCATGAAGACCTTGAACCTAGGACCCTGAGATCATGACCTGAGCTGAAATCAAGCATCAGACACTTAACTGACTGAGCTACCCAGGGGCCCCATCATTATTGGGTTTACCCAAAGAACACAAGAACACTAATTCAAAGTGATACATGAATCCCTATGTTTATAGTATCGTTACCTATAATAGATAAGGCATGGAAGCAGCTCAAGTGTCCATTGATTAATGAAAAGATAAAGAAGTGGCGTATAACACATAGTGCTCATCACCACACGTGTCCTCCTTAATACCCATCATCCAGTTACCCCATCTGGGGTATCATTAATGAACACTACATCAAAAACTAATGATGTACTATATGTTGGCTAATTGAACATAAAAAAAAAGGTAAAGAAGAGGTGGTACACACACACACACACACACACACACACACACACACACACACACACACACAAAAGAATATTATCCAGCCATAAAAAAGAACGAAGTCTTGCCACTTGCAACAACACAATGTTAAGTGTAATAAGTCAGTCAAAGAAAGACAAATACCATATGATTTCACCCAAGTGTGGAATTTAAAAAACAAAATATACAAAGAAAAAAGAGACAAAAAGCCAGACTCTTAACTATACAGAACTTATGGTTTGGGGAGGTGGGTGGGGGGAGATGTGAAATAGGTGATTGGGTTTAAGGAGGGCACTTGTGATGATGAGCACTAGGTGTTGCATGGAATTGTTGAATCACTCTACTGTACACCTGAAACCAATATAACATTCTATGTTAACTATACTGGAATTTAAAAATATGAAATAAAATAAAGATGAAATGTGGTATATCCATAAAAAATTCCTAATAATTGAAATACCTAAAGGTTTATATTCCTCCTGTACCCTATACTGACTGATAGGAAAGAAAAATATGTTGACTATAACAAAGACACCTAAATATATATATCCATCCATCTAAACATATATGTAAAGGTATTACAGATGATAAACTAAATGGAGATACACATGTTTCAGGAAAGGTATGAAAATTTTTCTTAATTAATATACAGTACTAAAAAAAAATCCCAAAGTACAAAGGGAATACTTATGGAACTTTTAAAACATGATTCTAAAGTTTTACCTGTAAACATAAATAGTTAAGAATAGATAGAAAACACTTTAAAAAAGAAAATGATATAGATATTGTACTAGATATTAAGATATATCTATAAGTATTAATACAATATAATAGTAGAGGAAAAATCTTTAAATAGTTCCAAAAAACCCAGAATCAACAGCAGAGAAAATTTTTATTATCTAAATAATTACATAATATGGAAATCACCAAAATCAGTGAGGAAAATAAAAATTAAGCAACAAATGATTTGGAACAAAATATTTAAATATAAACAACAAAAATCACAAGTTTTGCCTTACACTATAATTCAAAATTAGTTCTAGATTAACAAACAACTTAGAAAGTGACATATATATACTAAAAGATTTGTTGAAAGTGCTTTTTTAATTATTTATTTGACACAGAGAGAGAGAGAGCACAAGCAGATGGAGTGGGAGAGGGAGAAGTAGGCTCCCCGCTGAGCACGGAGCCCGATTTGGGGTTCCCAGAACCCTAGAATCATGAACTGAGCTGAAGGAAGGTGCTTAACTGACTGAGCCACCCAGGCACCCCACTTGAAAGTGCTTTTAAAAATTGTGTAAATAATTTAAGGATGGGCATGGAGTTCTTTGAACAAAGAGTTATAACAACAAATCACAAAGAAAAATAATGAAAAGTTTGTCCCAATGCAAACATAAATCTTTTTATGCCAACAACCTCATAAATTGAAAACGAAAAATAGAAGGTTAGCAGTGAATATGAAAGACAAAAGGTTAACTATACAGAGAATACAAACAAAATGGAAAAAAAAAAAAAAGCATGTCTCTGGAAAAAAAAACAGAGAGAGCAAGACAACAGTACCTAAAAAGACCATTTACTTATCTTTAGTAATAAGCTAAGAAGTGAAATTAAGATGAAATATTCTTCATGTTTTAATTATTGATAAATAATTGCATTGTTTGCTATATTAAAAAATAGTAAGTGCTTTGGGGGAAAATATAGCAAGGTTAAGGCAGAATGGGAGTACATTTTCATGGTTTGGTCAGGTTAGATTTTTTTTCTATTCAAGTGTAATTAACATGTTAGTTTCAGGTATACAATATAAGGATTGAACAATTCTACACATTACTCTGTGTTCATAACCATAAGTGTACTTCCCCATCACCTATTTCCCTCTCCCTCCCATCCACCTCTCCTCTGGCAACCACCAGTTTATTCTCTATATTTAAGAGTCTGAAAAAAAAAAAAAAAAGAGTCTGAGGTTTGTCTTTCTTCTTTGTTTTATAAATAAGTTTCTAGAAACTTTTATTATTAAATAGAGATGCCATAAATAGTATGGTATAAGAAAGAACATTATAGTGTTGTTTGAAATGATGAAAATTGGGCCACCTGAGTGGTTCAGTCAGCTGATCATCTGACTCTTCGTTTCAGTGCAGGTCATGATATCAGCGTCCATGCTGGGTATAGAGCCTGCTTGAGATTCTCTCTCTCTCTGCCCCTCCCCACCCGGCACTCACTCTCACTCTTTCTCTCTCTCTCTTTCTCTCTCTCTCCCTCTTGCTCTCAACAAATAAACAAAAAATGAAAATTAGAAACAATTTAAATTTGCATACTAGGGAAACTTTGAATAAATTATGCTATGTCTATAACAATGATGGGGAGCCATTAAAATCTTATTTTCTTAAGATATTTAATCAAGAAGTCAAGTGCAGGAATAGGTGATTCAAATAAACATCTAATACTGTAAGAATTCACCTAAAAATATTTAATAAACATTTATCTATTTATTTAAATACTTCCCAGAAGTAAATGCACTAGAATATCAGTTGATTGCACCACTAGGGATGATTTTTATTTAAACTTTTCTGTATTTTCTGTAATAGTATATATTGATTGCATAATCAAAGAAATAAATAAATATTTTAATCTGTAAGTTAGATATTCTTGTTTCCTATATTGGAAGTAAATACAGTATCACACCTAAAAACAGCTTTGATGAAGAGTAAAGGGGGTATTATAAGCAGAATTAGTAAAATATCATCACAGAATTGTATTTTTAGTTTAAAAGTATTTTGCCAGGGCATGATACTTTTTGCTTAAATCATAGGACCAGTATGGAAAAAAATATTAAAACATTTAAAATCTGTCAGAGTGTACATTATACATAATAATTAAGACAAGAATATTATGTTGATGGTAAATGATAAGTTATACCTTTGATCAATATAAAGTAGATGTAATCACTTTAGATTAGCAATACATCTACCCATGTCTGTTCTGTTTCCTGATTTATATCCCAAGTCCCAGGCACTAGGAACACAAAATGACATTTATATACTGATACTGTACCTGATACTCAATTTTCTCAACCATAAAATAGAGATTATATTATGGTCCCTATATTTTTCTTCCACAAGTTTCAAAATGGATTAAATGCAAGGCAGTGGTAGCAAAAAAACAAAAAAACAAAAAACAAAAACAAAAAACAAAAAAAACACAAACACAAACTAAAAACAAACAAACAACAAACAACTGAAGAAGAACTTACAATAACAGGACCAATTTTCCAGGTCACATTAAATACTCAACTTATTTTTATAGTGTAAATGAGTTTAAGTCTGAGTATTGGGATGCCTTGGAATACAAGTAACAGATTCAATCCATACATTAAGAAGGAAATGCATTGGCTATGAAACAGAATGTTTAATTTCAGTGGAAACTTCAGGCTGGCTTGATCCTGGGACACAATGTCAACAAAACCTCAATCTTCTAATTTCTCAGCTCTCCTTCATCTATGTTATTTCCATTCTCAGGCTGACTGTTAACATCTGATTGCTCAGAATTTTTGTCTATTTTGTTCACTCCTGTATCCCACATGCCTGTGTTAGGCACATGGTGGATCTTGACTATTTGTTAAATGATTAAGTTAACGGATGAAAGAAAGAGATGTGGCCATTTTAAGTCCAGCTTCTTACCCTCCCAGCTTCAATTCAGCAGAAAACACTTTGCCAACCTTTATCAGTAGCCCCAGTCTAAATCTTATGAACTTCCTTAGCCCATCCCCAAACCAAACAATGCATGAGTAGAGGTTGACCCCAGAAGGTAGCTGAGCTGCCTCAATTAAGGATGGAGTAATGACTAGTACCCAAAATGTACTAGTATTCCAAAAATGGAAGTATTGTTACCAAAACAAGGTGGTATAATTGTTAGGAACTCAAAAGATGGCAGTCACGACTTTATCTCTGTGTTAATAAAAATATCCATATGTAAACCCAATCCTAATATTTAAGTTATGCTTATGAAGCAATAAATATACTTCCTTCAATTAATAAAGGAAAGACTTAAGAAACATCCCATAAAATCATTCCATGTTAATGCTTTGTAAAATGCTTTGGGTTTTGTTGATTGAGCCAAGAGACTAAGTTTGCAGTTGGCCACTCAAAGTGAAATCAATACATGCTTTTCTTGGTAGAGGGGATCACACAGAATAGAGCATAAATCTGATGCAAACTAAAAAGGTGATGACATGTGAAAACGTATTGGTTACCTTTGTATTAAAAAGTAAAAAATTACAAGAATGGATGACCCCACTCACTAAAGGCCTTTCCATTACAATTTACCTTGGGTATCCTTCAGTGGATTGGTAAAAATGCTTTTTGAATTGGTTTCAAGGCACAAGTCCATTGATTGACTCAGAGTCTCAGCTATCAATACAGTGTCTCCAAGATGTCTGGCATGCCAGTCACCTCCAGGCAGTGTTTTAAATGAAGGGTAGGTAAACTGCCTTTATATTTACTGTAGACTTTTATCTATTAAGAATTATATGAAATAATGAAATACAAAAAATTGCCTATTGCCTAATATTTCCATACATGTTAATGATGAGACTCGATATCTATAAACCATTCCCTAATGTCTTTTAAGTGTTTGTTTTTTAAAGATTGATTTATTTGAGAGAAAAAGCACAAGCAGAGGAAGGGCCAGAGGGAGAGGGAGAGAGAGAGAATTTGAAGCGGACTCCCCACTGAGCTCAGATCTCAGTGCAGTGCTCCATCCCACAACCCTGAGATCGTGAGCAAGAGTCAGTGCTCAACCAAATGAGCCACTTATGTGCCCCTAAAGTGTTTTTTTAAACATTTTTCAGGTATATCCCTAAAATGTTTCTTGAGGATAGATCAAATAAACCATTTTCCTCTTCTGTAAATGTGGAAAGTAAAATGTGAACTAATGTTTCAACCTTCAGTCTCATAGCTGATTAGTTACTTGAAATACTTACATTGTATTAATTCAACTAACATCTATTGAGTTTACTTTCCTGGAGGCAGTATGCATAGTAGTTTACTAATGGCAGTATGCCAATATGCACTCAGATCAAACCCTGTTTTGACACATTCTAGCTATGTGATCTCAGGAAAGTTTTTTTAAAATTACCTGTTTAAGTCTCCAACTCTAAGAGATATGAGAGTGCCTACATTTACAAGACTTTTGTAAATAAATTAACATATGTAAGTCTCTTAGGAAAAACTGTCTGGCATAATAAATGTTCTATAAATATAAACTGACACAATAAATGTTCTATAAATATTGGCTAGTATTATCATATATAAGTTGCCACATAACCCAACATAGCAGAGACTGGTAGCTGAACACCCAAATTATTTGGAGTACAAATGTATGACTCCTTTTCTGTTAAATGTAGCCACGTGACTAAGCTACAGCAAGGGGAATCTAAGTGAGGTGTGCCAGGCCTATAAAAACTTCCTTACATCTGATGCCCATTTTCTCCCTTCTGGCTTGCCAGAGTGTTAGTGTCAATGTTAGCCTTGGAATGGACTTGGTAAAAATTGCAGTCTCTGACATTCTGACTTCCTGAATGTGTAGAAGAGAGCTAACCTGTCCACTTGCCTAGGACTTTTCCATAGCCATGAAATAAATTTCCTATTGAGTAGTGTTATTACTTTTGGGGATATATTTTTACTATATCCTATGCTTTTCTAATTAATATAGGTAGCAAGAAATAAAAAGGCCAATAAGACACATTTTTGGGCTAAAAGAACTTTTAAACTTATGGAGAAGCAAACACAATATTAAAGCTCAAGATTGTGAAAAGTTTCTAAGAGAAAAAAATCAATTACAGAAACTAAGGGTTTCAAGGAAGACGAGATAACACTCAGTGGGGAGATCTTTGACTATTTCTTGTAATTGTGCCTCTTGATGTTTGGCTTTAAGGGTAGAATCATGACAAATATGTGCAGCTTCTTGGGCATAAGGAACACCATGAACCAAGAGGCAAGGTGAGGAAATCCCAAATATTTTAGGAGAAAACAGCAAAGACTAAATTTTCCTGGAGTGAAAGAATGAGTTACTAAGGATGGAAAGGTAGCTGGTATCAGAGGTTTAAAAGATCTTTATCTCCCTCTATTAATAGTCAGGATTGATTTGAAATGGGATTGAGAATACCTAAAGGTAAGAGAGCAAAAAAGAATGCTTACAGACATAATTAAGGAAGATTTTATAACCCTTCCCCATGTGAACCTTGATCCACTTTCTCTTTTCTACTCCATAATTTAGCAATATCACACGACTTGAATATTTCGACTTTTGCTATTCCACATCTCTACCTTTGTACATGTTGCTTCCTTAATTGCAGTACCACCTAGCTTAGATACCCTCTTCTTCAGGAAAACTCATCTAACTTTCTCAAGGTTAAATATTTCACTACTCGGGGTGGTGAGGCTGCACTCTGTATATGAATCTGGCACATAATAGGTATTTAATGAATATTGCGTGTTTAATGAATATACTTTCATAGATTGCCTCACACTTTAGATCTATCTTTATTACAACATAGTGAACTCATGGAATACTCTTATTAGGTCTCATCTAGCTTTCTATCACCAGCATTTAGCACACTGTCTGGCATATAGTAAAACTTTAATAATGTTTGTTGAGCTAAATTGATATGCGGTGAGAAAATAGAAGTAGGAAAACTATTTAAAAATATACCTAATTCTCATTCTTAAATAAGCACCATAAGATTTTTTCAAACTTATTGTCCATGTTATTAGAGCAACAAAAAAAGGAGCACATTACTGAATTAGTAGCTAATACAATATAAATGAGCTTGGGACGCCACAGCCCATTTTTAAAAGCATGATGTTCTTTGGATTGATGCTTTTAAACAGTGTTAAGACTAAAGTTTATGTACTCTAAGCAAACAGTGGTATCACAGCAAAATAGATGGAAATACCAAAATCTCTATTGTATAGATGTTTCTATACTAAATCCAAGGTAGATGTAACTTTGAAATTTAATGTTAATATAGCTTAAATTTTGACCTAAGGTGCCGTGCTTGACAAAGTTTTGGAAACTTATGAGCCAGATTTAGAAAAAAATTTGTGAGGAATGCAACTAAATTGATCAGCTCCATCTAGTCACTAGAATTTTACCTATAAATATTGGTTTGGTTGGCTTGTTTCTTTGAAATAATACCTTTAAGTTAGCATTTTAATTGGTGAGTTGGAATTAATAAAATTGTTATAACTCAATTGTCTAAATAATAAATTTTAATGTTAGTATAGATAGAAACCACAAAATATACATGATATAAAATTCTTTGTTCCCGGGTGTTAGTAAAGCTTACATGCATAAGCTATTAGGAAACTGTCGAATTTTTCTCATCCCTTTATTTAACTTGGCTGATCATATCCTTATAATAGAACTGACATGCCAATGATCATATCCTTATAATAGAACTGACATGCCAAAGAGACATTTCAATCTATGTAATTACAAAATACACAGACTTTAAAATATCAAGACTTCATTACGATAGTTACATAATTCTAATATTTTACTTATTCCATTATTGACCCGCAGACATTCTGTTGAATACCATAGTTGTATATGATTGCCTGAAATGGTTTCTATGCTAGGATCAAAGAGAGTTTATACATTTTCTCGACTTTTGATGATAGTAGAACAGCTTCTACACAGAATGTCATAGAATATGTTTCTTCCATTCCTAAAGGTTATGCCATCTGTGATTATATCTTGTGTTGAACTATTAAGTATTTCCTCAAGTATCAATAAGTAAGATTGAATAAAGGTGCTCACTTATTGCCTTAACTAGTTCTTTTGTTTTTACATTTTCTTGTTTTAATCTTAGTCTACATAATGATAAAATACAATAAAAATAACATACCTGATTTTTATGAATAGACTCTCTGGTCTACAATGAAAGACAGGTGACGTGATTAAAACCACCAGCTTTGGCTCCATTAGAACTGGTTGTAATCTCCGCTGTGTCATATGACCTTGGACAAGTGATTAATCCTCTATGACCAGTTTTCTTCATCCTGTATGAAGAAAACAGTACTTGTCTTCTAGCATTACCATTAGGATTAAAGGAGTAAATAATATACAAACTCCTAGAGGTAAACACCATAAAAATATTTGCTATTGGAATATACAGTAGTTTGTTCTTAGTGTGGGATAGTTGAATGAGTAGAAAATTTGCATTAGAGAAAATACAAATCTCTGATTACTAAAAAGGCATATAATTAAAGCACCGAGTCAAAACCGCTACAAATCTACTTTTATTTCGGTCTTTAATACTCCCTGGGAAATTTTCTTTCGGGTGTCTCTCCTATGCATGCTCTTTAATAGATATCCCTAAACTTTCACCTGTCTTCTCAAAGCTCCTATATTACTTATGCCTCATCCTCAGTCTATTTTATTGAGTAAATAAAGGACATCAGCCAAGAACTCTTTCAACTTTCTTCTAGCCCAACAACAAAGCTATTAGGATCTATATTTTCCCTATCTTTTCCCCCAATCTTTCAGTAAGAAGCTATTCATCAGCTGCGTTCTCAGTTTTATCATCACTCACCTTACCAGAGACCCTGCTCTAACCATCATCAATTCTATAACTGGAACAAATCTCATTGGAGATCTATAAATACCTAAAGCTCAGCAAATCCAAAATTGAATTTGATTATTAATCCTAGAAATCCATTTTTTTCTCCCTCTTTCCTTTCTGAGTAAATAGGACCACCATTAATCCAGGTACCTAAACTTGACCCTGTAGTCACCCTTGAATCCTTGAATTCAGCACAGTTGTAAAATTTAAAACCAAGTTATCTTTTTGCTTTAGAGCCATTCTTTCTCACTTTCCATAAAATTACACTAGCTTATCTATCATCATCTCTGCTTTCGTGTTTGAATACCTGCAATAGTCTCCTACCAGGATGTCCTAACTCTAGATGAGGTATTGAAAACAAAACAAAAATAAAGAACTACATAACTAAAATACCACTCTCTGGCAAGTGATGTGTTAGAAACAGCTTCTACCAATTCATGAGAGCCAACAGTTATATATTCAGGGATTTTTTTTTTTAAGTGAATTTTCAAATCATTAGTAGCTTGAAATTGACCATGATTGGAGCAAGTATTTGTACTACAGAAATTAACAAACACTTCAGTTGCTTTACCAGCACACAGTAGGTCTTCACTCTGAAGCAACACTAATACATTTCATAGTTTATTATATTATTTTATATATAAATATATTATATAAATATAAAATAATATATATTATATAATATCTATTATATGTATAGTATATATTTATTTATAATATATGTAATAATAATGTATTTATTATTATTTGAGGGGGGAGAGAGAGAGCACATGAGTGGAGGGAGGGGCTTAGGGGAAGGGAGAGGGAGAAAATCTCAAGCAGACTCCACACTGAACACAAAGCCCAACGTGGGGCTCGATCTCACAACCCTGAAATCATGACCTGAGCTGAAACCAAGAGTCAGATGCTTAACTGACTGAGTCACTGAAGCACTCCAATAATTTTTTCTTTTTTTAGAGAGAGAGAAAGAGTGCACGTGCATGGGCACAGGTGAGTAGGGGGGAGAGGCTGAGGGGGAGAGAGAATCTCAAGCACACTCAGTGCTGAGTGCCGAGTCGGAGGCAGGGCTCCATGTGGGACTTGATCCCACAACCATGAGATCATGACCTGAGCTGAAACCAAGAGCTGGACGCTTAACTGACTGAGCCACCCAGGTGCTCCACAACACTAATATTTTTAAAGCATAATTCTTATGTTATCATTCTCATGCTTAAATTCTTTAAGTCAACTTGTCTCCATCTACTCAACAGTGTCAGTGGAGCAATAGGACTTATCAACCTCCACACCTTTGCTGTTTTTCTACTTGATGAACCCTTCTGTCCCTGTCAGCAAACTTAATGCCCTTGTGCCTGTCCCAGATCAATACAATCACCCACTTCAAAGTCTTAGAATGGTCTGTCACCTGCATATCCTTATTACATATATATTTCTCTTCCAGTGGCTTTTCACCCCAAATATTGGGTAATGTTGCCCTATGACTCTGGTCCCAGACACATTTTGTAATCTGATCTATCCACCCCACCATCCCTTCTACCACATCTGGGGTCCCAATGCTCTAGTGTGAGTTAAAAATAAATCTGACATTTCTCCAGTTTAGGTCAATCACTGGGGACAGAGGAGACATAGGGCCATCATCACCATCATCAGGAATCAGGAAATAAAAAAACGCACCTCACACCCTGGGCAAATGCAAGTTTACCAAACTTCGTAGACCTAAGCAGAATAACCTTAAAGATAAAGAAAATGTAAGACCCTTCTACAGTAACATCAGTCCCAGTCACTATCCTGAATAGGGATATGATAGAGATCTGAATAGGGATATGTTAGAGGTGAGAATGTTTGCTGATGGCCAACCATTCTGTCATTAGGGACTATGAGACATGCATGTCAGCACATGACCTGAGGATCACTTTCTAGCACTTGACCATCTTTCACTTGACCATATTAGAAACTTTACTTCAATGACAGATGCTCCCTCATTCTCATCCATTGTTGTCACACACCTGGTTACATCACACCAAAAAAATGGCAACTTTGGACTAAGTCCTGCCAGCTTACTAGTTCCTGTGTACAGGCTAACCTCCTACTCTCAAAGAGTTGACACCTTGATACCCTAAGCCAAATTACTTTTGACTGCATGTCTGATGTCTAGGCTAATGTGACAGTTTGTGATATTCTTGTCTTTTAAGTAATGACAATTGAGTAAAATTTATATGTTGTAATACAGCATTAAAATGCAGTCTATAAATGCACATTTCTGAATAAAATAAAATTATAAACTCCATGAGGGCAAATTTTGTCAGTTTTAGTCACTACTATATCCTCTTCACATAAAACAGTGCTTGGCATGTTCTGGATACTTAACAAATATTTGTTAATTTAATGAATACATGGCAATAGGAATGTGTTGTTAAAAGAGATCCAGAGGAGGCTGATAACTATGTTTCAAAAGCACAGGCACTGTGTTATCCGCCAGAATAGAGTAAATCATAATTCTGCCTTTAAGGCAATATCTGTCTGGATAAGGCCATAAAACTCTTAACAACACCTTGGTTTTCTCTTCCTCTGAACATGCAATGTAGGATGTCTAGATTTCTGATCAATGTCTTTACTAAAGAAAAAGCTCTAATTGTTTTCAAAGTCCTTTGTTTGAAATAGAGATGATCTAGGTATTCTGGTTACACTTATAACTAAGAAATGCACCTGGCCTATAAAAGGACCCAGGCATTGGAGGTGGTGATGAAGCTCAGTGTGGAACTCGTTGCAGGAAGGTAGAAAGTGGCACTAGTCTGGCTTGATCCCTGATTCATGCATGTATGCTGTGAAAACAGACATGATTGGGGAATTCTAGACTTAAAAGGCTATCTTGTCTCTTAAAATTTTCCAGCAGAGTGGTTGGAAGGTCAAGAACAGTGTAGAGATGAAACATGATAAAATCTTATGGGGACTTCACAGACCCTCTAGAAAGAGCCACACTATAATCAAGGAAAGACACCAAATTCATTTTCTGAACCTGGGATTGTGACTTAGAGTTGGAGATGATGAGGCTTCTGAGCACTAACGCTCATGCTCTTTTGGTTCTCTGGCCATGGGCTCTTATATCCCTAGGCCATCTGAATTTAAAAGATAGGGACATCAACTCACAGATCTACTTTAAAGGAGTCAAATGCTAAGTGTTCCCTGGTATTGACTGTACATATAATGAAGACTAATAAATATTATTTATTGAGTCCACCATTCTATTTTTGATGTCATGAGGTATGTGACAACAGTGAGTTAAATTTAGAGAGCAATTGTCACTGGAGTAAAGCTACTAACAGCAAAGGTCAATTACTAGAACTTGATCTTCACGTCATCAGCTGAAATGTATATCTCAAGTGATTTATAAGACCTGATAAGCTTTCTAGCTTCTCAGCTCAGTCAATATGATTGGTCATTTAATTTGCTTTAAATAATCCCATAAAATTATGTGAATATTTTATGATCGCAAAGATTATAATGCAGAAGATAAACTGAAAATTGATTTAAAGAAGGAGAAATAAGAAATAATTAGTAAAGAATGGGCAAAATGTATGATGATTCATCTTGAATTGCAAATGATCTTTACATGTGCCTAAATCATCATTGTTAAGACCCAAATTCTCTGACTGGAAACATTGATTTTCAATCAAATTGCCATTTTAGACATACTGTCAAGTTAACCAGTCAAAGGAGGCATCCCAAAGTAAGAAACTGGAGAGACAAAAATGAGTAAACAAGGTGAAAGTGAAGAAGAAGGAAAAAAAAAAAAAAAGATACTACCTGTATAAAATTCTAGACTGATAGAAGTAAGCATGCTTATCTTTGGAGCAGAGAGAGCAAGAAATCCCTTGGCAGCAATATCACAGTATCTGATGTGTATTAGGCACACTATAAATACTTGTGAATTATTTTATTTTGCTTATATGTATCTTGCATCATGAATATGTAGTATTTTTGCACTGGAAAAAACCCATGAACAATAAAAGTAAATAATTATAGTTTTTAAATAAACCCTATGGGGCCCCAAATTACCAGTTTTGGCAAAACAGGTGACTGGGAATGTTCATTTTCACCCAGCGAGTCAATTCAAATACATTTGTCATACACACCAATGTCCAGTAAGAACTCTAAATTGTTGTTCTTACTGCCCAGCAACTGTAAGCTCTCTGAAGAGAGGTGACTAGTTGACCATTGTCTTACCAGCACCTAGCTCAGTACCTGCAGCTCACTATACACATTTGACAAATAACTCTGGACTGAATGAGTATATGCTCTTTCTAACACTTGTATACTTAGTTTAGAATGCTCTCGTTGATTTCCAAATCTATACATCCCATACCTCCTGAATATTTTCACTTGAGTGTCTCACAGACACCTCAACACAAAATTTCAAAACTTGTCCTTTTTCCCATGTTCACTGAGCAAATGGCACCACCACAACTGAGGTCATTAACTTTTGATTACCTTAGATTTCTCCCTTCTCAATGGCTGACTCCCTTCATTAATTACTAAGACCTATAGATTCTCCCTTTCTAAATCCCTTGAAATCATTTCACCTTTGCTATTTCTCCTGTCATTCTCCAGGCTCTCATCCCTTATTAACAGGATTATAGTCATATCCTTCTAATTCCACTAACTTCCATCTCATTGTTACCACAGTGACATTTCTAGAATGTAAATTTGATTAGTTTTTTACCCTTTTAAGAATCCTTTAATATCACTGGGATACCTTTTATGATAAATTTTAGACTCTAAGGTAGTCCCTCTAATAATCATTTACATTAAGAAAATGCAGTTTTAGAAAGAATTTATAGCCCCAAAGGAATTTATAAATACTCCCAAAATTTTGCTGTAAATTATGAGATATCTAATAGATATCATATATAAAGTACATATGATATCTATCATGAGTTATCTACTAAAAATAAAATGTAGGGTAATTTTCCTCATGATTCTAATAGCATCAGAAGATCCACTCCCTGTTGTAAGTATTCGTAAGATCATACATTTTTCATATAGTTTTTGCTCATGCTTCTTTTCTTCCTGTGCTTATTTTGACATTCCTAGGTAGATATACAGCCCTTTGGGCCTAGGTAACATGACCTCAGCATTCTATGTAGCTCTAAAAGTCATACTGAGGAAGTGTTAATAACAGTATATTTTTTCTCCAGGAGTCCTTCTCTTTTCGTTCACTAATTTCCAAAAAAGTTTTTCTGCATTGTTAAGTGTTTTAGCTGCAGGAGACAGTCAGTATTCTTGCCTTGTTTGTTCTATATTATACTTGCTCGTGTCTCTTAACTGTAAGGTCTCTGGGGCACCAACTTGGTATTTGTCTAGGACTGGTCCACCATGTACATTTCCGGTCTTAAAAAGTGAATAATAACCACCTGGTAGCTATAATGTGAAAGAACAGCAGGACAGAACTGCAAAGCAAAATTGTGATTCAGAATGCCACAATCATCTTGTGCACTCCCATTTGCATCAAAATGGTAGAAAGTCCAATTGCTCTTTCCTCCTCATTTAAAATAGTCAACACATCTATTTATTTCTTCATGCAATGCTATACGGTTTTTTTTTCCTATTCATACTTTAGGTGATGAAACCTCAATTTTGACAGAAAAGCAATTAACTTCATTCAATTTCTGTCCTCTGCCCCCATGGACACTACACTATAGATGTTTCTTTTTTAATGCAATCAAAATTTGCTATTGAGCATCTCATTTTCGACTAACCCAAAGGCTAAATATTTATCTAATTTTTATAGGACATTTTATTCTTATGCTTTTTCTTGCACAAATAAATTAAAACAGAGGGAGAGTTCTATTAGAATGTCTACACCTACAAACAAATGTCATTTATAATAAAGCTATGTTCAGATCCCAAATGTTTACCCATAGAAACAAAATATTGAGTTTTACAAAGAATTGTCTGTCTGTAGAAGCAGAGCACTCTATTGTGTCTAACCACATATTGGTAGATTGCAAAAAAATGCCCACAAATTCCTCTATCCCTCTATGCATGCATCCTTCCAATATGACTTCGCTGTATAAAGTGTTAAGCTCTATATCTCCACCTGTGGCATCTGCATTTGGCCGTGTGACTCACTTTAACTGATTAGATATTAGCAAGCAGGATGTAAGAAGATGCTTAAAAATCACTTTTGCATTATGGCTTGTTCCCTCTTACTGTTGAGAATATTTTCATCACCATGTGAAAAAGCCTCAGGCCAGCATAATGGAACACAAGGAACCACATGAAGCAGAAGCAAGTTGAGGGTCTCTGCACTTGCCAACATAAAAATCAATCATCCTGGACTCTTCAGCACCAGTCAAGTTACCAGTTGAGCATAGATATCAACTATGCTAATCCAGACCAGAATAATCACCTAGAAGCTGACCTAGAGAAATGTGAGTAAATGAAATTGTGACTGTTTTAAGTTTTAGGCTACTTTGTTATATAATAATAGATAACTGGGGCGCCTGGGTGGCTCGGTCATTAGGCATCTGCCTTTTGCTCAGGTCATGATCCCAGGGTCCTGGGTTCAAGCTCCACCTCAGGCTCCCTGCTCAGCGGGGAGTCTGATTCTCCCTCTCCCACTACTCCTGCTTGTGTTCCCTCTCTCACAGTCTCTCTGTCAAATAAATAAATAATTTTTTTAAATAGCTGAGTGATAGAATAGCCATTTGCTCTTTGTATTAGAAATAGGTAGTGAAGAAAATGGTGCAATTTACAGCTGCAAATTAACAGCCTATATCTTGTTTCTTCTCACCAAGAAGTAATTATCCTTTAACTTCTTTTACTCTTCCCTATGTTTGCTTTTTTGGTTTCTTTTCTTTTTTTCTCTCAACCTGCAAAAATTCTTATCCAAAATCCTAAACCACTCAAGAAAGCCTAACGACAGTAAGAGAATTCAGAAACTAGAAAAGAGAGTTGTTATGTACATATTTTAATTGCTATCATTTTCATTGATCCACTACTAAATATGATCTAATACCTGTATATATTTCTAGGGCCTCTAAAAGTAAATGTGGTTTATAGAACAATATTAGTTTTAAACAGTATCAATATAAAAAAGTAACTGGCGGGGCACCTGTGTGGCTCAGCTGGTTAAGTGACTGCCTTTGGCTCAGGTCATGATCCTGGAATTCCAGGATCGAGTCCCGCTTCAGGTTCCCTGCTCAGCAGGGAGTCTGCTTCTCCCTCTGACCCTCCCCACCTCATGCTCTCTCTCTCGCTCTCGCTCTCTCTCTCTCTCTCTCTCTCAAATAAAATCTTTTTAAAAAATAAAATAAAAAATAAAAAAGTAACTGGCTATCTCAGAAAGTTTGTTATAATAGAATTTAACAATATAAAAAGTTACACTTTTTATGAGTCTTGTAATTTAAAACCGTTCTAGCTTGATAAATATTGGAAAACCAGATAAAGATTGGAAAAATTCAGAGAAAAACAGCCAAGTCATTGTTCATTTGATTATATTTTCTTATTCCAGGTAATGTTTCATAGACCTCTAAGTCTTATATCTAGTCAATAAATAATGTGAATTACTATAACCTATGCTGTGAATCATATACATAACGTATGCTGGTATTTTTTTATTATTATAATATCTTACACTCATAAGCTCCAAGGAGGGGAGGGTGTCTTAAAATGGGAGAGTTGTCCAAATCCTAAAGTGAATCTCAAAATTAGCAAAATCATTCTTATATAGTTCATTTTTGCTCAAAGTATTCAATTCTAAATATTTTCTATGTAAAATGAACTACAATAGTCTTTAGTTATAAAATATATAGATAGATATCTATATCTATATCTATACAGGGTAGGCTCCATAGCTCCGTGGTTAGAGCACTGGTCTTGTATATCTATCTATCTATCTATCTATCTATCTATCTATCTATCTATACATATATATATTTATCTCTTGTGTCTTTTCTTTCCCCCATAGAGAAAATTATTCATCTGTAACAGTACATTACATTGCTTAAATAAGCTTTCAGTTCTGGGTGGAGAAATCCCAGAAAATAAATATCCAGATATAATAATATATTTACAATTCTATCCAAAATGTTTGCTCTGCTTTCTGTTTGTTTTTTCATTCTTATATTTGTGGAAGGCTATGAACCAGCCTGCCTTAGGCCAGATGATGGCATTACGAAACAGAATATAAGAACTAGAGAACGCTGGCAAAGCAAGAATGGCAGAATGACCTTACTGGTAATAGGGGAGACCCTTGATTATAATTTGGATTTGTCCTCAGGCTAATGTTTAAAAAATAAAGTTTAAAAAAGAAGAGGCAGCAGCAGCCTGATCGCCCTGCTCTCAGGGCCTCCTCTAACAGGATAGATTCTGTACTCTGTAGGAAGTGCATTCATGACTGAACTTGGAGTTTGCCCTCAGGAGGAATAAGGCTGGCAGCACAATGGCTCCCACACTTAATTGTGGATCTCTCTTACTGTTTGCTTGTTTAGTGGTTAAACAAAACGAAAGAGACACAATATTCCATTGTATATATGGACCATATCTTCTTTATTCATTTATCTTTTGAAGGGCATCTTGGCTCTTTCCACAGTTTGGTGATAAAAAAAAAGGAAGGAAAGGAAGAAAAAAAGAAAGAAGGAAAAGAAAGAAAGAAAGAAAGAAAGAAAGAAAGAAAGAAAGAAAGAAAGAAAGAAAGAAAACTTCAACCAAGTATAAATTGTCATTCTAAAGACATTCTACAGTCTAACCTGGATTCACCACCCTCACCTAGCAAAATATATCTTCATATGCTCCTTTACAGCTACTTTGTAACTTCTTCAATCAGTTGGGCTTTGTGCTTCCTAGCATCTGCTTCCATGACATGACTATAACCAAGGCAAACATAGTAATGGCACTATCTGCCCCTGAAATATGCTCAAATGTGGCATTATACTTTTTTAATTTTCTCCACTCAAAATAATAATTTACAACCCTTACATATACTTATTATTTTCTGCGTCTATCGAAATTAACTGGCACTGTAATATAATGTATTATTTATATTGCTCCTAGAATTTAAGTTCTCCGGTGCTTAGAGAATTGTGATTTATAAAATTATCTTCTTTCATATTACATGACAAATAAGTCATCACAATCCTTCTCTTAAACTTACTAATGTGAGAAATAAAACAGGACAGTAAGAAGACCAGAAACCTGTGAAAATGAGACTGGAAGAGAAATGCATATCTTCTACTTTAAAATTTGCTATCTGCCAACCTTTGGTTGTTTTGTATGAACGACCTAAAGATTATGAAAGTTACATGGAAAATAAGCATATGTAAGAACAAATTAACAGCAGTGATTTTTGTTTGTTTAACAGCAAGTGCCTAAGATACTAGAAACTTTGTGCATGATGATCACAATACAAGACTAAATCAGGGACATGGGATAATCTACTTATTTCAAGTAGGCTCTAGAATTAGCTCCTGTTTTTCCTGGCAGCCAAGGCAATAAGAAAAATACTGTAAATATAGATTTCATTGTTGGACAAATGGGAATATTCAAGTGCATTCTGAAAGCAAATACATTCTTTGCACTCAAGTCTGTGCAGCACCCACACTGTGCTTCCTAACATCATAATGAGGGTTTTCAGATATGGTTTTGTAACAGATACAGAATCATTTCTCAAAAGGCCATGTCCTCTAATAAGCACTGGTAGATAAAGCCCAGGACATGAAACTAAGTGATAACTCAAGAAAGTCTCTGTATGAGCAACTAAAATAATATCCAGGTATTTTAATTTATTGTGCTCTACATTAATACAAGGGTGTGTTTAGAAAAAACTACTTTCTAATGAGGATAACATGATTGACCTGTTCTTTATATTCTCTTTCAGATACTGCATGTTTACACAGAGGTTTTGGCAAGCACTTGGATTACATGTGATTCAAAGTTCAAATTTCTATTTCCATAGAATTTGTCATGAAAATGGTTACAAGAACCATGTCTTATATTTTCATAGTTCTTTAAATTTTACAAAACACTTTCTTTTCTATCATTTCATCCAAAAAAACAAAAAACAAAAAAAAAAAACAAAAAACTCTTGGATTACACACATTTTCCATTTTACAGATAGGAAAACCAAGGCCTTTAGTAAAAGATGGATTGACCAAGATCAGTTTATTTATTCAACTGACATTAAGACTCTATCCACTGCCTTTTTTTCTCATCCTGGGTACAGTGCTTACAGTGGGGATACATTAATAAATGATGGCAAGACAGACGTGGTCACTAAGGTGGGCTCTCCACACAGATCTCTCGTTCATCAACCATGTTATCCGAATTCCCTCTGCAAGGCCCAACACAACCCTTATCTCTAGACCATGCTCAAACTTCTACAGAGAGATCTGAGATACAGCACCAGGGGACATTTACTGAGAGTTTGTCTCTATTTTTTATCCAAGATCGAGTAATTATTTTTTATTGCTAAGGACCAATAAAAGTCCTGTTTTTCACCTAATTTCTTCACAGCATTGTGAATGTGAACACCACAATCTTTCAAGGTAGATTCTTCTGTTCAAATCTGAGGTGAGCCACTCTTACCAACTTTCCAAAGTATGAGAATATTACTTTATATACTCAAGATTCAATGACAAGTGTAAAAGCAGATATTAATACACTCTATCTCGAAGGATTTTCATGATCAGATCTAATATATTTAAAACACTTAAAACATCAGGCACACAATAAATGCTCATTAAAACTAAATCCTTATTATATTAGCCCCTGCCTGTATCATAGCAGCACATGTGAATCTTAGCTTACATTAGAATTTAATTTTCTTCAACTCAGCTTAATTGCTTACTCCAAATCTATTCTGCTCAGATGGCTAAACACGCTCTCTTTCTCACTCCTACACCAGTGATGTGCTAGCAGCCTAGAGCCATCTATGGTGGCAGACTTGGTTAAGAGAGGAGGCTGGGGATATAAGGTCCTCTTTCATCAGTCAGCTATATTAACTCTTTTGTGTTATGTTTGTGGCAGGGAAATCATGATCATGGCTGCCTCGGATTCGGAGATGTCCCCTTCCACCATCCCTCTCTTGGGCTTTGCTACCTGTCTATTCTAGGACCTCATATCTCCATATACTCTCCCTTCCATCCTCCCACTACCCAGAGTGATTTTTTTCTAGGCAAGAAAAAATATTCTTTCCATCTCATACACTAGTTGTAAATCCTCTTCTCACTGTAGGGTTTAATTATTTGGAGAAAAACTATCATGGAGACCACTATTTCCTCCCTTTCTTCTAAATAAAGGAATGAGGGGAAACATATCCTATAATGCCTCAAAATATTATTTGATCTTGTAATTTTGGTACTTTGAAGTCTGAGACCTAGTGGCTAGGTGTACCACCCTCTGTGGCTAGCTTTCCCTGATGCCTACTGGTGCTCCACCTCCATTTAAAAACAGTGTCGAGGGGCGCCTGAGTGGCTCAGTCAGCGGTGTCTGCTGCAGCTCAGGTCACAATCCTGGGGTCCTGAGATTCAGCCCACATCGGGCTTTCTGCTCAGCTCCCTCTGAGAGGGAGAGCTCTCCCTCTCCCCCTGTGATATCTCTCATTCTTGCTCTCATTCAAATAAATAAATAAATACATTTAAAAGAAAAAGCAAATTAAATTAAAGAATAAAAACAATGTCAATTCCCAATTGTCTGCCATATCATCTGCCTGCCTGAGACAAGAACACTGCACCACACTTACCTCTGAAAAGTCTGGCTCTAAGCTGAGATTCTGTGTAGGATTACCAAGGCCCTACCGTAGGCAATCAGAAGGGCATCAGACAGCAGTTCTCCTGGGGAAGCTGCACCCCCCTCCAAGACATGTGCAGAGCCAGGGTATCGTGGTCCCTGGCGCTGCTCAGCTCCCCTGCTCTGCCACTCTCCCTGGCCAGCCACGCTCTTCTGCAACACTACATTCTTAACCCAGACACCCTCATTCTCAGGCCTCTTTATAGGGACCTTGAGCTGAGGCCTCCCCCCAGGTCCATCTGCTGAGACCTCCTCATGGAGAAGGGAGTATCTTGAAGCACTTTTCTCCACTCTCAGTGCTCAGTTAGCCCTTCTCTCTCCCTCTGCTCAGCCCACAGGTCCATTAAATGGCCTTTTGGGCAGGGCTCCCTTGGGAGTGAGAGGATGCCCCCCACATGGATGCTGATCCCCCTGCTCCTCATCTGGAGATATACCATGAGGAAAACTAAACGTTGTGGGAGCCAGCACTCTCTCCCGGTCAGTCTCTTTCTTACACTGGCCCAGCAAGTGATTAAAGGTGTGAATGTGACTTTCATTTTGGCTGATTGCTCAACTACTGATTACTCAACTACTCTAACACCTGGCAGCTCAGCTGTCTCCAGTTCAGCCAAGCTCTTGACAACCCCCCACGCTTAGAGCAGGTCTGGACTTGTGTCTATCACTGTATTCCCTAGAATTACATTTTTTCCACATTTAAATAACTTAATAATCTAAATAGTTCTTTACACCTGCTACTGTGCCTGCAGCCTCATCTCCTCTCCCTGTATATTAATTTGAATTTTGGTCGCAGGATGGTTTGCCCTGCTCCTCTGCGGAAACCAAGGACCTCACCAATGCTGCCGTGAGATTACAATATATGGGAGAATAAGAATTTCTCTTCCAACTCCACCATTTTTCATCTATAAAAAAAATACATATGCTTTAGATATCATAAAGTTCCTTTACGTCTTGAAAGTATAAGAAAAAAATTATATGGGCCTATTATTTGTAGGAAATAACACTTTTATTTTTTTTTTCTCCAAGGAATTTCTCATGTAGTTTGCTGTGTTGAAATTTATATTTGCTTTGGAATCAGAGCAATGTTGATTCTGATCTCAGCTCCTCCACCTCCTAGAGTAACTTTATTGAGTCTCAGTTTTCTTAAATGTAAAAATGATTAATACCCCTTCCATAGTATTACTAAATAAAAATAAATAAAATCAGTGGCATATGTAATATACCTGCGAATGCCCTTAGCCTTGAGTATACACTCAACAATGTTGAGTCTAACTCTACTCAGTTTTTCCATGTTTCTGGACTCTAGTAAAAAAGAGCTGATAGACATAGTGAGTCAAAATAGAAAACTTTTTTTTTTTTTTCCTGTCATGTAACAATGAGCAAACTAAATGTCACAGGTGTAATCACTGGTTAATATAGTATTCTTGCCTGGAAAATTGTTCTCCACGTCACCGTTTTCAGTCTAGCTGAGTTTTATAGCACATAAATAGGACTTAACACCTCTCCCTTCCTTCATTCTTTTTTCATCTTTTCTCCCAATATATGAAATGAATAGGGAGTATTTTGCACAAAATATTACTCTAAAAGGATGTCTGATTTAGTTACAAACATAGTGGGGATTTAAATACAAACAAGAGCTCTCTAACAGTCATTGAAGTCTATCCATTATTTTAATGATGTTATTTGTATTCAATCACACCTAGAATTCCTCATTCAGAAACTGTCATCTCAATATATTTAGAGCCTACAAAAGTTATTTTCTTTTCTCTAAATTACATTTTATTTTTGTAGTAGCCACATAAACATATTACTAATGATAATATAATAATTAGGCTTGGTTGTGGATAACTTTTGCAACAAAAATTTCAATTCATATTATAAAAATAATTTTTCAACTAAAAAGGATTTTCTTTAAATAGTATTAGCGTTGGAAATAATTCCTAAGTACAT
Organism: Potos flavus; assembly: GCA_028534135.1. Lineage (NCBI taxonomy): Eukaryota > Metazoa > Chordata > Mammalia > Carnivora > Procyonidae > Potos > Potos flavus. The sequence goes on along the minus strand of CM052899.1, from coordinate 134,295,359 downwards.
ATTTTGTTGTGTGGCTTTTTAAAGCCAGTCTCATTAGATAACACCATATATCATGGTTGTAGTATTCATAATATATAAAATGAATCTCTTAGCTTTAATATACATCTAATCTGAAACTGACTTATTTCAGGTTATATTCCAATCCTGTCTAATCAATTCTGGTCCTGTTTCTAGTTATCTCACAATACATATCTGGTCCTGTTTCTAGTTATCTCACAGTACATATCTACCAATAAGAGCAAACATAAATATAGCAAGAGAGAAAAGAAAAGAAAATGGAGTAGAGAAAATAAATGATATAGTCCTGCCATTACATAGACAGCTATTTAACCTCAGAACCTACTCGCCTCCTGGCTAGATTTCTCCAAGAGACAACATCTTGAAAACTAATTCCATTTCCTTAGAACTCTCTAAAAGCTTCAATTAAATTGTGTACACACGCAGAAGCTGAACCAAAGGTCACCTACCCAAGCAACCAGGGAAAACATATAATTGTAAAACATTCAATAAATGTGTTTTAAACAACTGCAGAATGCATCAGGTTAACTTCCAAATTATATAGTAGAGTGAGGGGCTAGCCTAGAAAGCCAGCACATAGTTGGTTTCCCTCTTTCAGCCTCCCCCTTTCTAATCGAGCCTAGGATGTTTCTAAATCATTAAGAAATTCCCATCACTATTTAATGTGCTTCTTTAAAGTCCAATGAATCATGTCCATTAACTTCATCTAGATAAGCTCATTAATGAATATATTATCATTATAATTGGCTTTGGACTCCTGAAACAAATAAGAAGAGTGAAACATTGAATCTTTAAGTACCTAGTGTTCTATATTGTGCTTGGATTGCTGAAATATGTACCGTTTCATAATCAAACAAAAACTCATTTCAACAAATTCAAGAAGGAGGAAAAATAAATAGATGGTTAGAAAAAAAATAAGTATCTTTTCACAGGAATTGTTTTTACAATATTTGGGAGATCAGAGAGCTGTCACTTTCTCTAACTTTATTTGCAATTTTCTGTAGCCAAGCCTGTTTTATCTACTTTGTTAGTGAAGTATTTGTTTTTGTAAAGCCATGGCAATAAAGACAAAATATAACTATAATGCATCACATTGCAGGCCTACTGTTTTATCATCTCACACATGTGACAATGAAATAGAGTTTATATTTTAGAAAGTTAATTTTTCAAGTTGCCTAAGTATGGACAGTTTAACAAGCCAATTTTACATAACTCTCATTGTCCAATAATTAGGGGAAAAATATTTAAGAAAACATTGTTTTGGGAGGGGGCAGTTAAGCAAAACTTTAAAAATATAGGGCACCTGTGTTGCTCAGTCAGTTAAGCATCAGACTCTTGATTTCAGCTAGGTCATGGTCTCAGGGTCATGAGATCCAGCCTGGTGTTAGGCTCCACACGCAACAGGAAGTCTGCTTCTCTCCCTCTCTCTTTCCCTCTCCTTCTGCCCCTCCCCCCCACTCACACTCTTTCTCTCTCTCTCAAATAAATAAATCTTTAAAAAACAAAAATAAAAATAAAATTGAAGCCCGAATATGAAAATGAGAGATCACATTGTTATGAATAGATATACTCAGTTTAGAATGCATTCCCTGAAGATTTCTCAAGGCCTGTGGACTTCTGTATATATATATATTTTTTTAAGATTTTATTTATTTATTTGACAGAGAGAGATCACAAGTAGGCAGAGAGGCAGGCAGAGAGAGAGGGGGGAAGCAGGCTCCCTGCTGAGCAGAGAGCCTCATGCAAGGCTCAATCCCAGGACCCTGAGATCATGACCTGAGCCGAAGGCAGAGGCTTTAGTCCACTGAGCCACCCAGATGCCCCTGGACTTCTATATTTTAAAAACTACAGGAACTGGCATGAACCACTTATTTCTTTTGAAATCAATCTGGAGAAGCTACAGAAGCCAGAGAGGAACTTGGACTCAAATTAGGAGTTAAAGTTAATGACAACAATCAAAAACCCAGCAATAATAGAAATGACAAGTCCCTGGGGAGACAGACCATTTTCATCAACTGGTATGTGCTAGATGCAAAATGAATGAGGGCCAGTGGGCCAACCCAGAGGTAAGGACAATCATAGATGGCAAGGAGAGGTTGGAAACAGAGTTTTACCTTCTATTTTTCCCTCTCCCCAGCATGGACGTTAGAAATTCATACCAGGCCCTTTCCTTCAGAGCAATCAACAGCAGCAGTCCAGATAGAAGCACAGAGGTCCATGGGAGAATCATGAAGTGAGCACAAGTCCTGCTCCCTATTGAGATGAAGTTGAAGAAAATATAAGAGGACTGACCAGAAAACCATGAAAATTCATTCCTCCACTACTTCCCTTTGAAATATCTGGTATGACTGATTACATTCTGGAGCCAATACTCCTACAAAGATGCTTCTCTATAAGGATTCATAATGATAACCTCACTCAAGACAATTTGGGGCATGTTGTGGCTTTGAAGTCAGCCACCCTGGCACTCAGTGTTCACTTCTCCCTAAATTCCATGTGACCATCACAGATAATTCCTGGCTTTGGTCCTTTCTAATAAGCAATGCAGACAGTACAGCTGATATTTCTTCCTAGAAGGGCATGAAGCCACCAGTCAAAGTAACTGAACCCTTAAGCTGTATGACTACCTTAAATATAAAATAACTTACTGGAAAACATATTATTTAAAACAGAGTTACTGAAAGGGATGCATAAATACTTTAAAATAATAAATTTGTACTTAAAAAAAGATCAGCAAAAGTATATCAGAAATTATAGTAATGATCAAAAAGAAGAAAAATGTGGTAAATCGAATGAAACAATCTATTACGCAAGATGGAATCTGCTGAAGAACAAATTAGTGAGTTAGAAGATTGGATGCATGAACTCTCCTAAAGGTAGCAGGAAGGGCTAAAGAGATATAGAGGATATACAGAGAGAGAGAGAGAGAGATGCCAATTATCAGATAACAGGATTCCCAGAAAATTAAAAGAATAAAAACAGACAAATTAAAGATGAAAAATTCCAAATTTAAGTGATCTATACATTTGACAAAGAGGATAGATAATGTGAAATGTTAAAACAATAAAGACAAAAGAAAATTCTGTAAGCCCACAGAAAGGGATCACCTATAAAAGTGAAAGGATCAAAGAATGTTAAATGTCAGTGGATACAGGAAGACAGTATAATATTTCTAAAATAGTAAAGGGAAACAACATTGAGCCAATAATTTGATATCTACCTTAAAAATAATTTAAATGGGTTGTTGCAGCAACAGCAACAACAAAAAAAATCCCTGACATACAAGGCCTTAGAAAATGTGCCATACAGAGACTCGAACTAGAAATACTTTGGAAGTAAACACTCAAATAATAAGAAAACTTAGAAGACAAATATTTGTGCTGGTATGTAAGCCTCAGTCAGCCTGCTTATAAAGTCCTATTCTTTTCACTCTACCATACTGACTCTATATTAATAGTAATATTATCTATTTTGAATGTCTTTGTAATTAAAGCATGGTGCAGACGCAAAGACTCTTAACAGCGGTTTTAAATTCTTAGTAGGATTTACCTAATTATTTAAAATTCAATTCACTTAAATGACATGACTTCTTTACATATTAATTAGAACACCTTTCACAATATTGATGAGATTATAACATGATGATTATACTGGCTTAAACAGCCAATGTGTGTCTGAGAATGAACGTAAGATATCCAAAATCATTAAGGGGAGCAGCAAACATGGAATTGACTATACCATATGTGTAGCCTTCATCATGTGCAAGATATTGTCGTGGTATATAATGTGACCGAGGGGACATGATGGTTATGATGGCATAGTGATAAAAAAGATAGTCATTTTAACTCTTATCTGGCAGCCCACATAAGTAAATCCTATTTGTTCACCAGCAAAATATATCCTAAATATAATCACTTCTTACAACTTCACCGGCACCATCTTGTTTATCACTGCTTCTACAGTAGTAATCGTCTAACTCTTCTCCCTACATCTACACATCTCTTCCTTCTGTATATTTTTCCAGTATCAGCTTGAGTGATCATTTTAGCACTTTGATCAGATGACAGCATTCTCCTACTCAGTCTTCTCCAATGGCTTTCCATACATTAAAATAAGCACTTTCTTCATACACGGCACTGTTCTCCATGCCAACATGCACCAACTCATTTGTTCCTGAAATATACCTAGGATCCTGATGAGTAAATTAGGGCATAGAGAAATTAAGCAGTCAATTTTGGAATTCATGGTCTTCCCTTCCACTTCATTTGGCTCTATCCAGACTGCCTAATTGATGAATGTATTCTCCTCCACTATCCCATTACTGTTACTGCTGCTCTCTCGGTATTAGACTCCTACTCTTTGCTAGACACATGGATGCTTCAGATAAAGACCACACTGTCTAGACTTTCATGGGGCTAGTTGTGGCCATGTGCCTAAGTTACGGCTAAAAAGATATAAGAATAAATGTTCTGTGGAAGCTAAATGAGAAACTTCCTCACCAGATGTCAAGAGGGTCCCTTTAACTTTTCTTTTTCATCTCCTTATCCTTTCTGATCTTTTGGGTGCCAACATGATGGCAGGTGCTTGAGTAGTCATCTTGGAGCTGGTAGAAGAGACTTAGACTTAAAGGATTAAGGAAAAAGTCAGAAAGGGCCTGGGTCCTGGATCATAATCAGCCCTGGATATCCTACCTCCAGACTTCTCTTACTTGAGACAAAAATAAACTCTATATTGCTTATGCACTGTTATATATGTGTATGGGGGGGTGTTTTTTTGGGTTTGGTTTGGTTTTTTTTTTTTGGGTCACATGCGGCCAAATCAACCCTAACTAAAAAACATTCAAGGAAAAATGTTGAATGTTTAAGTTAGATATAAGAGGAGTTGAGGCCATTTACATTAGATATGAATTAGCTGTGTAATACTGAGATATAAATAGCACGTAGACACTATTCAAAGTCATGAAATGGGTGAATATTTAGAATCCATAGAGACATCATTATGACATTCCCTAAACTAATGAAATAAATACATGGATGAGGTTATTATGTTCAAGATATTATGAGAAATCAGGATGTTCATACTATGTTTTTCATTTCTGAGACTAATAATAATAAAATATGTATGAAAGACTTACTTGTGCTGGGTACTTTTATACTTATCAAAGGGATTAAATTTTTTTATATTCACATCAACACAGTGAGGAAGGCATGACTTTTATCTCCATTTGAAATAGGAAACTGAGGCTCAGAGAGGTGAATAACTAAAAATTAAAGTGTTTATAAACATTGGAAGTTGTGGTTGAGCCCCAGCCATCCGACAGTGTTTACGTACATGTCTGATGCCTCTGTCAAAGAATGCATTATTCTGGTTTGTCAAAATTACTTGTTCAGTGTCAGTTTCTCCTCAGTCTGTGATGTTGTCCAGGCTAAGAAACGAGCCTTATGCAGCAGTAAATTCAGAGCCAGTAAAGTACCTGGCACACAAGAGTCACTGAATAAATGACTTTGCATGAACAATGGAGTTAATTGAGGCAAGTATCCCAATTCTGCCTTTATTAAATACAACCAAAAGAATAGGTTCTAAAGCCATTTCTATTTCCAATATTAAACAGCTAGATTTCCAACATTTATATGTTTTTTAAGACTTCAGTGAGTCTACTCCTTACCAACAGTGAAGTGAACAAGTAACTCACGTAGTACCCTGCTTGACATAATCAAAAAATTATCCTGAAGTTTTCATCTAAGAATGCAAATCTGTGTACACTAAGCATTAAAGTCTGATTTCAGTTAAACTATGCAACTTGATTACAAGATAGTGTAAAGTTTGCTCCAGATAAAAACCCTATCAGTAGTACTTCTATGGTGCTTATTGCTTTTAAGATGTTAGAGCAGCATGATAAACGATCATACATTCAGTTCTGGTTTTGTGGATTTGTATGACATTGGCTTTCTTCCTTTTCTGAATCCATTTTTTTTTTTTTTTTTTTTTGGGTCCTGCTTCATATGGAGGCCACGTCATTAATCCAGCAAAGATCTGAAAGATGCTGGGATTTTTGTTCATTTTTGCCCATTTGCTCAGTTTTATACCCACTTCTATGCATATATCCACAGAGTCACACAGCTAGATTTTTGGAGATGCCAGTAAATTGCATGGTCCCCTCATAGTAAATAAGAGGACACATACCACCCTTTACTTCCCTCTCTGCCTTTGTTCACAGACTTGCATAAGTGGAAGCAAAAACAGCCGGTCTGTGTTGTCAAAAGTCAAATGCTTTCAAGCAGTTGCCCTGGCTCAACTCTTACCTCCCAGCAGATGTAGGAATATTTTCCCAGCCCACCATTACAAATCAGAAACTGCGTACTGCCAAACAGGGCCAACAAATTCCAGACTCAAATTCCAGAAACTGAAGAATAATTCACAAAATTGAATAACACCAAAACAGGGTTCCCAGCAAGATGGTCTAACCCTAACCCTTATACCTGGCCCATCCCAGGTATAAACACCTCTAAATAGTGCCAGGGGCTGGGCAAAACACTGGCAGAAGTGGAGTAAAAAGGCCTCCCATGACCCATTCAGAAAATCCTAATAAAATCTTCACGACTTCCATTTGCCAAAACATGAACATGATGAATAAACGCAAAGCATTATATACACTAAGATTAGCAACATTTTCAAATGTGAGCACTAAAGAAAAAAGAGAAGGAATGGTTCACATGGCAAGATTTCCATTTTCTTTCTATAATGAGTTATTTAAAATTGTGAGCATTCTTAGATGCCCAGATAAAAGACATTGATTTCATTCAGACCTGGAGTCTATTTTTTTCTTCTTCTCTAGATTTGGACATTGAATAAACACCACCAAACCTCCACTGGTATCATCACAGACATCCTTCAGGTTCCCCAGTAGGACACCTTTCTAAAGTTTTCTTGGCAGATCTATACCTAATTTATTGTAGCAATGATTCTTTGAACATCTGTTCCCTCCCACTACTACTGTTCAAATACTGTACTCACCACAGTTCCATACTTTCCACCAACCTTTGAGCAATCAAAATCATGAAGTATGGACAAAGTGAGCCCAGGCCACATCTGGCAAAAACAAAATAGTGGAAGGGACTTTTTATTAAACACCTACGATGCATACCAGTATCATTCTAAGCATTTGACATTATATTAAGTCATTTAATGCAATTAATAATGTCCTAATATAGTTGTCATTATTATTGACATTTTTTTCACAGATGAAGAAACTGAGCCCCAGAAAGTTTAAGCTAACACCTAAGATCACAGCAAGTAGTAAGTGATGTGTCAGGATTCAAATCCAGCACTCTCTTTCCAGAGCCGAGACTTTTAACTACTATCTATGCTACTATCTGTCATTAATAATGATAGCTAACATTAGTGCAGCACTTTCTAGGTCTTTCCTAAGTGCTTTGTAGAAGTGGGGTCATAAGTAGCCATCTTTCCTCAAGGTGATCAGCAGACTGAGAAAGAATCTTCCTGGATATTCAAGTCATGTCAAAGTGGTAGAAACTGGTGTAGTCACCAATATATTTTTCTATGATGGACTTTAGGAATAAAAAGGCAAAAATGGGGGGTAGCTGTATGAAAAAAGTGTCTTTGGTTTATATCCCCTAAACCTTGAGGTTAACCATGTCCTTTACAAAGCTAGAAAAATAGTAAAAGATTAATATTTCGATTCACCATGACTTACTATTTTGTTAATAATTGTTGTATACTACTTGGCAACTCCTTCTTATATGCCCAGTTTAATATTTAAATATGAAGAGAAAACTATTTTGGGCCATCTGAAGGAAAATTTAATCTGAATGCAATGTGATTCCTGTTCACTGCTCTTTAAACTGAGATTATTCAAAAATTATTTAAATCATTGAGTTCAGAACTTTGATTAAATTATAATTGGAATGAGGGTGTGGATAAGAAATCTCAACACATAGAGAGAAAGAGGTAACTAGTGATGTACCAGGATTAAGCATTGCTCTTAAGGAAATAAAATGGTTTTCATTGCTTTCACTATATTAAACACTTAGTAGAAACTTGCTGAGTCCACATTAGGAAATTTGAGATTCTCAGTGTCTGAGCATGAGTGAGAGCAAGATGGGAGAGGAACTTGTATGCATGAGAAAGTAATAGCAATGTGGAAGACTTGAATTTGGTAGCCTAACAGAAGTAACAAAGGATATCAGCTTGGAGAAAGAGGCCCAAGGAGATGGTGACAAGCTGAGGTCTAATGAAGCAATATAGTCAGTAAGAAATTCCATGTGGCATGGAAAACCTGATAAATTTTTAGGTTAGTGGTTTCTATTTGAATTTGAAATTTTTTCTTCCTTGGGCTCCAATTACCCTTTGCTTCCCTGTTGGTAAGTGTCAGTAATATGCAATAACCTTGTATGAGTAATGATGTAGGAAAATGAAGGGAAAAATCAGGCTATTGGGTCTGACATGATGGCAGTGACAGAAGTTGAGAGTGAGGTTGAGAAAAGGGTGAAAATGGTGAAGCTGGATAGATGAAGCACCCTGTGGAGCATTGCAAGCCCCCTGCAAGTGACCAGGGACATAAAGGTGGCCCCAGAGAGTTAGATCAATTGATCTATGTACCTTTCTGAGAGTCAAGAAAGAGAAAGGAAGAAAGAAGGAAGGAAGGAAGGAAGGAAGGAAGGAAGGAAGGAAGGAAGGAAGGAAGGAAGGAAGGAAGGGAGGGAGGGAGGGAGGGAGGGAGGGAGGGAGGGAGGGAGAAAGGAAGAGGAAAGAAAGAAAGAAAAGGAAAAGGGCAGGAGAAAAAGTTATTTTGCCTAGGAAATATTAGTTATTTTAACAAAAGGCCTACAAAGGATGATACACATTCCCCTACCTCATGCTCACCCCCAGGAATAAATATAGAAAGCACCCCAAAAACAATTGCAACTCACAGAGTAGATAATTCCCACAGTAGTTACTGCATCAAAAGAGAGACCTTGATCCCAAACTAGAAATATGATAATCACATTATCATCTTTTCTCTAATAAAAACAATGACCTCAATCTACTGGTTTTATTCAAAACAGTGGAAACAATTATTGCATTAGGCCTGTAACTGTTTCATTTTGTCTGCCAATAACAAATAGTAGTATCATGTACGTGAAGGAAAGGAAACGAATTTTAAACAGAGTTGACATTTTTAGTCTGGCTGTTCACCAGCTTTCATTGAGTGACTAGGACGCCCATGAGCACATGCATAAATAGAGTCACAAGAATACATTTTTGAACTGATTGTGGGGACATTTTAGGCATGTTAGATAAACTAGAATCATACAGAGCAGTTTCTATCTAGGATATAAGAGAAAGGGAGAAATACATACATACTGTTATATTTACAAGGTCATTAAACAAGGGCATATAGACAAAAACCCAGCTTTAAATCATAGATAGTAAAAAAAAAAAAAAAAAAAAGAGAGAGAGAGAAAGAGAAAAGGAAAGGACAAGAGAGAAAAGAGAAGGGAAGGGAAAGAGGAGGAGAGAGAGAGAACTTTTTATCTGCCAATGTGCATTTTTCAGGCTCAATAGCAAGGTAAAGAATAGGCCAAGGTAATACATTGAACTTGCTGAATAGACTTGCTGAACTCTACATATGTATTAGAACTGCATCTCTTAGACTTCACCACACCCCAGATGGATGGAGTTTTAGTCTGTTCAGGCTGTTATAACAAAACTACTACAGACTGGGGGCTTCAACAGCAGACATCTATTTCTCACAGTTTCGGAGGCTGGAAAATCCACGATCAAGGTGCCAGCAGAGTCCATATCTGGTCAGAACCCACTTCCTGGTTCACAGATAGCTCTTTGCTGCTGTGTGTTCACAAGGGGCAAGAGAGTTCTCTGGGGTCTCTTTTACAAAGCACTGGGTCTTTCAAACCCTCCATGAGGGTTCCATTATCATGACCTAATCACCTCCAAAAGGCCCTGGCTCCTAGTACAACCACATTGAGGGTCAAGGTTTCAACATGTGAATTTTAGAAGGACACAAACATTCCGTTTAGAACAGATGATGCACGTGAATAGACATGAATTTATCAGTCAGTTTCTAGTGAAGGAACAGGCAGGTGAGTCAAAGGCTGACCTACCAGGGAAAATGTGACTGCCTATAGCATGGAAGTAAAACTGATAACTGTCTGTAATTTAGCAAGGAACCAGGCCTTTCCTAACTCACTGAAAACACAAGCCATTCAGTGGATATTACTTTTCCTGGAGTTTCATATCATTTCAAAATGAGGAATTGTCTCCAGTTCTGTGTCCTGGCCCTTCCTTTACTCTAGTGACTGAATGTTACTTAAGATTCAGTTTCTAAATCTTTAAGAGAGTGTTTTTAAGAGAGAGTTTCATCAGGAAGATACACACTTTCTTTTCTGGGCTTCAAATCATATGTCAGCAGTTTCGTATTTGTCAACCCTGGAAAGAATTTGTTTCTTCTTGGTATATAAGACCTATGTCTCACACGTCTCCTACACATGGTAATTTGGAGATGAAGAATTAGTTCATAATAATTTAAATTTTATTTTACAAATCCATAGCCACAAATGTTAATACTGCAGGCCTTGTCTCTGCTGCTGTAATATTCAGGACAAATTATGCATAACCACTTGGAAGAAAGATTTGGTAGCTTTTCATTCATATGTATAAAGTTAAACATATACCTATCCTATGACACAGTAATTTTACTTCTAGGTATTTCCCAAGAAAAATAAGAATATGTACAGTTCCCCCAAAGATTTGTTCACAATAATTATAGTAGCTTCATCTCCAATTTCAAAAAGTGTAAACAATCCAATACCATGTGGTACAGTCATACAAGAGAGTGCTACTCAACAATAAAATCAATTCATAGATAGACACATTAATAAATCTCACAGACATTATGCAGAAACAAGCCATACCCAAATGAGTACATACTGTATGATTCAATTTATATGAAGCCCTCAAACAGGAAAAATTAATCTATGGTGAAAAAATAAGAAGAGTATATGTCTCATGGGATGGGTTATATTTGGAGAGGTAAGAGAACATTCTGAGTAATGTCTTCTTTCTAATAAAATCTTTTTTATTTTTATTTATTTACTTACTTACTTATTGTTCTCTCTCTGATTCCTAGTTTCAAAGAGTGATCCCAGTGACTGTAATTGTTGAAATGGCAACTCATTTCAAGTGGACCAAACATGCCTAAAAAGGGAATGATTATCCAAGCTTGGGCTACAGCCTTCTCTCTTGCTCTTCCAATGGACATAGACAAATAAATATTGCCATATATATTTCTAGCAGCTGTTTTAAGAATATGACGGGAACCAGTATCAAAATGAAGTCTACAAGTGGGATGATAGAATAGAGATGTAGAAAAAACTCGAATTTTTGGTCATAGTCCAAGTCATTAACTCAGCCAACTCTGGAGACTGCCCTAGTCTGTACTTCTTCATATTGGAACCTTTACATTTTCTAAACTTTACAGCAATCTGAGTGAGATATTCTGCTGCAGACAGCCAAAGCATGCTAAATGGAATGACTCCATTTTTCATTTGAGATTTCTATTAAATTATTTCACTAAAAATTTTCTGGAATCTGGTTTCTATTTTGTCTTGCCTCATGCAAGATTTCCTCAACTTCAAGGAACTTACTATACTTCAGAATTTTAGATTATGGCCTGACCCAACCAATCTTTAGATAAGAATGGGGGGAAATTTATCTCTATAACTCCAAACCAGCTTCTAAATGCAGTTTTCCTTGTCTTTGTAAATCATATCTCCATACTTCCAATTGCTCCTGACAAAATTTAGAAATATCTTTGACTTTCTTTTACATCCCACAAACAACCCGTCAGGAAATCTTACCACTTCTGTGTTCAAAATATTTCCATATTGTTATATGTAGGTGAATGTTCTTATCATTAGGAGCTATACACTGAAGTATTTAGGAGTGACATATTATGATTTTTCTATAAAATTATTTTAAATGAGTTAAGCTAAAAAAGAACACAGTTGAATGCGTATGTATATATACATACATACTTACATTCATACATAAATGGCTGTGCCAGGATTTATGACCTGATTTGTTTGACTTGGAAGCATTATGCTAAATGCTTAATAGAATACTTTCCTGGTCCAGGTGAGATGTGATGAGGCTAGGAATTAAACCAATAGAAATGTGACTGGAAAGAAGAGGCTTGATTTATCATTGGCAAATTTTGAAGAATAAATAGATATGAAAATAAAAGATAAGTTAATGTTAAAGATGGCCTTAATGTTTTAAACCAGAGTAATTATAACATCATTGGCAGAGATCTCAAGAGCAGAAGGATTAAGAGCATGGAGGTGAGGTCGATAATGATTTAAAACATGTTTCTCAAAATTTTCATTCCTGATGAAGTAGAATGTAAATTACAGTAGGGCAATTGGAGAGAAAAGGTGAGATTGAAGAAATGGAAGAGAATAGCTTGAGATATTTTAATAGGTTATATAAAGAAAGGTATAAAATATAAAATCACTATTGCTCAGATAATGTACTTGTGCTGATGTGAAGAGGAAAACCATAAATCTTTTCTCTGAAAGATTGTTTATAAGATGTACTACCTTACAAGTGGCTTGACTAGAATAAATGATCAATATAATATTTGTGGTTGATGATGATGCTTTTTTTGGAGGAAATATCTATATCCAGCGTTTTCTTCAAAAAACATCTTGAGGACAAAACTTTACATTTTTTCTCTCCTCCAAGAAGCCTAAATTCTAGCCTTAATTTTTGGGCAGTAGATCTGTAGCAATTAGGCTTAACTATATTAGATTTACAAAGTTAATTTATTGCTCAGCCACAGTGATGGGTCACATTCCCTTGGCCATAGGGAGCAAGAAGGTACACCAAATGCTATTTCCACACACACTGGTGTCAATGTGCCCTTCTTAGTCAAATATGACATACATTCTGGCTCTTGAACTTGCTTGCCCAGGTCCATCTGCCATGATGGCAGTGTGCCCATTCACAAGATGCTCTGCCAGGTTTATCTGGACAAAGGTACAGCCAAGGAGAGATTAGACAGGGAGTTTGTTTCACATGCAAATGGACATATGAAGGTAATAAAATGTGCCTGATCTTTGAAGGCCCTACATTTGAACTGTGAACACTGAAAACATTTCCCACCACTTGATCAATATGGCGATAGCCTTCAAAAGTCTTGAAGATCCAGTTTATTCCCTAATGTGTTAATCACAGGTCATTTTATTTAAACTGCAGGAACTAACTGCTGACTCTTCCGCACATCAGTTTGGACTTTAAGAGCAGTAAGTCATTGTAAGGGGAAAATTTATAAAATAAAATAAAAGTTATTATGCAGGGCGCCTGGGTGGCTCAGTTGGTTAAGCAACTGCCTTCGGCTCAGGTCATGATCCCAGAGTCCCAGGATCGAGTCCCGCAACGGGCTCCCAGCTCCACAGGGAGTCTGCTTCTCCCTCTGACCTTCTCCCCTCTCATGCTCTCTCCCACTCTCTCTCCTAAATAAATAAATGAAATCTTTTAAAAAAAAGTTATTATGTAAAATTAGTAGTGTCGTAGAGGAATAACAGAAAACTCAATAATCATAGTCTTCTTGTCAGTGTCGAGAGGATAGTGTTTAAATTAGACATTCTACATTCTTTAGCTTGCTTATTTTGCCATTCATAATTGCATTAGTTCCTCATTTTATTTTTCTATCATATGAGGTCATAGGAATTCCACCACTATAAATATGTCACAGGATTTATAATGAAAGTATAACATTCGCTTGAGTAATGTTTTATTGGAGCATCTAACTGTCTGAGAGATAATCAGCATCCTCTTTTCTTTAAGGAAAAAAAGAGGTTCTTTATGGTATTTGGATATAACAATTATATAGGTAGCCAGTTACCAGAAATAAGTCACTATTGCAGACTATTCTGTTTTCAGGATCATATTTTAACATTTGACTAAATATTCATCAGTTTCTGCCAAGTCATAGGTTTCACTTATTTAACTACTCTTTTATTTAACTATCTATTATTTTGCTGGTAACTATAAAATTTACCATAAGTTCTTAGTGCCCCAAGCACATTTTCACCTTCAGACCTACAGATACACACCTCCCACCTTCCTACTACCTGGTTTCTTTTCATACTTCAGAGAACCTTTTCTGATTTAAGTGGCTTCTTCTTTTAGTATATCACTTCATCTTACTGATTTTCTTCAAAACACTAATTATTATTTGAACATATATTTATTTATTTGCTTGTTAATTATATCTCTCTATACAGGTTTTAGCTTCCATATCTAGGGTTGATGTCTATTTTAATTCACCAGTTTATGTGCAGCATCTAACCCAGTGTCTTATGCTCAATAATTATTTTGAATGAATACACATATGAATAAAGATGATCTTATATTAAGAAATTTTAATGAGTCTCCTGTCTTTCAATGTTCAAAATTGCTGTATTATTTCAGGATTCTTAATTGTAGATAACAAAGTCCACTCTAGCTGATTTAAGCAAAAGAGCCCTTATTATAGTCTGTTACTAACTCTTAGAATTTTGGGGAAGTCCAGGGAACTAAACTTGATACTAAACAGCCAAAATGACCCAACTAGAAGATACGCCTAACACTATCACCAGAGATGTCACTAATGCTTTGTCTGACTGCTGCTTGACAGTCATGAAAACCAAATGTTCATACATTCATACAGCAGGATCTTCTTACAGATGTAGGAATAAAAGGCCTCCAAGACTATTTTTCATTTGTCCCAAATGTTTACTTTTGCCTTCCTAGTCTCATATTTGTGTATCTATTTGGTGGAACAAAGTCTCATTGGAATCCTAATGCATTGAAATCTAATAAATATGGTCTTTAGTTTTTTTGGACTCTGATTTAAAGGAAGGTATGCTATGAGAGAGACAATAGGCATTGAATGAGCCAATCTACAATATTTTCCACAATCTCTGTGGTTGAAAAAGATGTAATGCAATAAAAAATGGAAAGAAAGCCAATGCAGCTGAGGCACAATGAAGGTAACTGTGCACTTTATGTATATCTTCTCACTAAATTCTCACCACAGTCCTTTCAATCAGACAATTGGCTATTTAAACCCATCTATTTGACCCCAGAACCAAGTACCTAAAAATTTACCTGTATTTCTTGTATCATTATTACTAAATAGAACAACAAAAACACCTAAAAATTACTTCTGTGTTATATAAAAATATAGAGACAAATAGATGTCTTGGGACGTTAGTAACTTAAAAAAAATACCATTGTTAGACCTCTTTTTCCAGTCCTCTAGTTGTCCTTTATTTTAGGATCTAAATTTTTAAATCCTAGTTATTGCCCATTTGTAAGCCCTGAGTAGTCCCACATGATTCCAGAAAATGAGCTGTCAATGTTAGTTCATCTTGTGGGAAACAGTCCAAAAGTATCCTGTTGGTCTACTTAAACTCAGTCATGCATAATTTACTGAATAATCACTAGCATCCTAATCAATATCTCTATCTACCTACTCACTAATCCAGTTCAAGAACTATGTGATTTAATATGAAACAGACTCAGAACTAGCCCTTTGCAAAATTGAAATGTCTGTGGTATCTTCACTTTTCTTTTTACCAGCTATCTTTCTCCAAACTCAGACTATTATTCTCATAAAACATAAAGCAAAAAAAGGACTTTAAAATAATTTTTTTTCAAGTCCTCTCTCTTAATATGAGGAAATTGAGGCTTATAAAGAGTTATTGGCCTAAGGCCATTAAATTAAACAATGACAAGGTCAAAGCTAACATTCTTTTTTAATTATTAATTTATTTAGTTTAGAGAGAGTGAAGGAGAGAGTGCATGCACACTACATGCAGGGGTGAGGGGCAGAGGAAAAGAATCTTCAGGAGACTCCCTGCTGAGCACAGAGCCCAACCCAAGGCTCCATCTCACAACGCATAAGATCATGACCAGAGCCAAAATGAAGAGTTGGACACTTAACTGACTGAGTCATCCAGACACCACTGTCTAGAGCATTCTGATCCCACATTCCATAACACTGCCCATGGTCCCTCTCTAAAATGTTCTAGTATTGTCTGTGTGAGCCCTGGTTGGCTCTATGACACACCCACCAGTGGGTGATGGGATAAGTAAGGTTCTACCCATTCCATCTAATTCCAGCTGAAGAAATACACATTTGTCTTAAAGCAGCCTGGAATACTAAAAAAATAAAAAATTAAAAAATAAAATTAAAAAATCACTGAGTTTCTAGTCTAGCTCTGGAACTAAGCAGCTCTTATCTTGGGCAAATAATTTTATCTCTCTGCGAATTAGAAGTAAATTACTTAAAAAAAACAATATATTGGAACTGATGGCCTCTAAGTTCTCTCCCAGCTTTAGATATTGATAAAACAGTAGCACTGCTGCTATATCCACTAAAAAAAATGACTTCAGGCCAATGATAACAAATCCACGTTCTATGTATGACAACCATTTATCTCAGTTTGACAAAGACAATGTTACTTTACACCTGTTGTCCCCATGTACTCAAACACTTTCACTCTCAAAATTCTTCTGGTTTTAAGGATAAACTGTAAACCTAACTTTATATGTACACATAGGAGAGATCTATCCTGGGTCAGACTGATATATCTACATACTATGCAGAGTACTGATGATAGTATAATAATTTCTACACTTACAAGAGCAAGCATGCTGTCATGCACACGTTTGGACATTATGCCATTCCAGAAATACAGTGTTATTGCTAAGAGGATGATCTCTTAAGTTTTATTGCCGGATTCAAATCTTATTATTCCCAAACAAGTATATGAGGTAGCTCATATTAGACCTATTTTTACAGACTCTCATCTGAAGTTTCTGGGAGGTTTAAAATATTACATAAAAGGTGACATATTTTCCTTCGTTCAACTTTCTAACGAGCTCCGCTCTTCCTTGTCGTGGGACTTATAAACTCCACTCCCATTACCTGAATCACTCTTCCTGTCAGTTCCAAATGGCTGCCTCCATTACCACTCAGAGTCTCAGTTTAAATGCCCCTTCTTCAGAAAAGTACTGTCTGATCCATCGATACCAACTGAGCTGCAAACCCCAAATCCTATTACTTTCTATCACATCACTCTGTTCTTCTTCTTCATAGCATGGATCTCAATGTTCAGTTATATTTATTTGATTGGTTGCCACTTCGTACCCATTTCTCCACCAGACTAGACACTCAAGGAGGTCAAGAATCTAGTCAGTCTTTTTCATTATGGTATATAAGTATTAAACATAGTACCTGGAGCATAGTAAGCACTTTAATAAATTTTTAAATGGAGTTTGGATACGCATTTGTTCAATGAATAGACAACTTGTAAGTGCCTAATTCAGGATTTACATCTACATCTATTCTTCTCAAGTTCTGTCCACACTATCCAACATGCTTTGTTGGTGCCTTCATTACACTGCACCTCTATGTTAGTTGATTCATTCAAGAAATCCTGTGGGACCATTAGAACACCAGTAGAACTAACCTTGCAACTAGATTCCTTAAAACACAATTCCTAGTCAATCCTCTAGTCTGTCCATACATGGGACAAGAAATAGTTGTATTAGGTTTAGCCACATGAAGATGCCATTTTGTAGGTCAATATCAGTTAAATAATTTCTAGCCCAGAAGAATTATTCTACCCTTTATAAAGATGTCTCTTCTTGGGATTCAATTTTCCACTATATATACAGCTAATATGGCTAGAAAAATAAAATGATTTAGAGGCAGAGAATGAACTAATAAATAAGAGCAAAAGGAAATTCTGCAGAAATGGGAATTTATCACAAGTCCCTGGGAATAAACTAAAGAAATGAATTTTTTCTAAGTCTTGTTGGAGATTTTATATCTGTGAAATAATATTGTTATGATAAAACTTTGCTTTATCCTGATCCTGATTTGTTTAGGTTAGATTAAGAGACAATGTCTGTATTAATATTGCATTCATGTAATAGGAGAATAATTACTTCATAAAAGACTAAAATGAACTAAGGCAATTATATATGAATAAACAATATTTAATGACTAAAAATGAGTAATATGTGATATTACCTATTTTTAGCAAACATTACTTTTGGTCCTCTCTTTTTTAGCAAGCAGTTGGCAACCTCATTTCATGGTCTTCCAGGGACTGGGGTTCTTTAGATAAAGATTAAATTAGATACTGCAGCTGATTCTAGCGTTTAAGACAATTTATTTCTACATTTTCCCTAATTCTCTACATCATACTTAGTTTAGATCTTAGCATCCTGAATGCTGTACATTTTACATTTTAAACAGATAATTGAATAAAATTGCAACTAAGAATTAATTACATCTTTGAAATGATCTCTCTCCTTCCTGTTCTTCCATGAATCATACACTGGAAGAAACATCCTCTGCAGGATGGGAAGATTAGCAGGAGAGACTGTTTAGTCAGTTTTCACATTAACAGGCGGGCAAGTTGAAATTACTCTCCAGACTTGATTTGGCCTGCAGCCAGATGGTTGATACCGTTAATAGAGAAAACATCTGTTTACCCTAATGTGTTAGTTTACTGTGCTTGGAGGCCATCAACATGAGCTGCTGTGAACAGGTCTTATGAAAGGAGTGAATAATATTTTTTCCTTTGGAAGTCAATAACAGATAGAGGAATCTTGTTTTATAGTCCCCACATTAGACCATGCTCAGACACTGAAGATAAAGATTTACAGATAAACCAGGGACCACACAGTGTGCTCATTAATTCTAAATAAGTATTTCCCTTCTTTCAGTCCTGAGTGAAATCAGAAGACTTTATATTCTTATGCAATTGGGTAAAATAAAGCAATTAATAAGAAAAACATATACACTACATGCGGCTAATCAGCTAATTCAACAAAATCACCTATTATTTAATTCTGTGACTTCTTCTGTAATAGCCTTAGAACATCAGCCTGGAATTTTTTTGCATCTGAAAGAAAAATGCTCAATTTAAATACTTTCAGAGGCCTCCTCAAATTCACTGGTGGTACCAGAAATTCATCACTGTGAATAGATGCAGCTTTGCAACTCTATAATTGTGTGAGAAAAAGACAATGAAATGGAGTATCTCCTCAAAAACTTGGAAATAACATGTTCAAAGAAGTTCTTTTGAAGGTCATAATGTGACCAAACTCTTGTACTATCTTAGGTAATTATGCAAACCTTCATAAATAATTATTAGTTATTGAAGTACAAGGAAAACAAGTTTGAGTTTATATGGAGAAGGTCATTACTTAAATGTAGACCGTCTCATTGCTTTGTGGGATAGGCTAATGAAAAATGTACTTGCTCACCACAGCAAGAATCAGGGCATGAACTAAAGTCATAAAACTTTTATGGAGCCTTTCCACAGATACCGCATTGTTTTCTTTGCCTTTGCTTTTTGCAGTACACTTGATAGGAAAAAGCTAAGTGCAGTACCAACATTTCAAAAGGATTGCTCAAACTTAAATTATTTTGCTTTGAGGCTGAAGCAGAGTCCTTCTGACAGTTTTACTGACTGCAGGTTTGGTGGGAGGTAAAGCCATGCTTCATGTAGTGTTGCAAGTATGAAGTATAAATCAGGTTTCATAAATATGCCCATTTGGTGTACTCAATTGACTGTAAAATAATTATGCTCTGCTGTGTAATTGTTGTACTGTGGAAGAAAGTGGGACTTCTAAACATTTAACAGAAAATGATTATGCGACCTGAATTAAGATCGTATTTTCTCCCACCATCTTCTGTAGTGCAACAAAAGCATTTTGTAACAACTTCATCTTAAATCTATAGGGTGCAAGGCTACCTAGGCATTAGTTGTTGTTTTTCTTTTTGTGTCTTTTCCATAATTGTTTCTGGATGTCTATCTATCCTCTTGTCCTCAATTTTAGATCCAGAACATAATGGTAGCACATTTTAGTGAAAGTATCAGGAATTTCTTTTACTCTAGCAGCATCTTACTGACCAACTAAAGGGTGAGATGCAAGGTTTGGGAGAAAATATTTATATTAGCTAAAATATTTTGTTTAGTCCTTTTGTTCTTTTAAAAAAGATAAAAACCTTATGCTGGAAATTTGATAGTTTATGTTTCAAAGACTACCCTTCATCTGGGAACCTTTGGACACATTAACAATATAAACATTTCAGATACACCTTGAAATGTATGCCCAATGATAGAGTACCATCCATTTACCTATCATGGTATAGCCTAACAGAAATGTTCAAGTTCTGTGCATTTTATTTTTCCAGATATTTCTATTGAACTAAGTAGGAAAAAAACATTAGAAAATGAATGAGTTTTCAGTTATAAAATGTTCTGTTCTGTCCTGTTTTCTGTTTATATGATCAATAAGAACTCACTGTACAAAACATATGGCAAGTTACCCACAATCCTATTGTTAATATTCCTATTTGCCAAATGCACATTTTAATATGAAAATATTTTTCCCACATCAAATCATCAGGTTCTGAACATTTGCCAGTCAGTATGTGGTCATGTTTCTCAGTACACTGAGCGATGGTCTGAAAGTGAACCATAGTGTAGCATGTCCTAGTTTATAAATGCTATTATATGGGTATATTAAAGTCCCTTCAGAAATGTTATTTCATTCCCTAGCCTTTCATGCCTAAATTTGCCATATGTTTTTATATTTTTCTCATGAATCTAGAAGAGAAAATTAGGAAAACAGTAATGTGATCTCTTCTGTCCATCACTGTTAGTTTCCTTAAAAAAAAAATAGAATTCTCTCCAGCTTGTTTATCAAGTCTATTTTGTGGTCTCTGTTATGACTTGCTACCAGTTGCAATCAATATAATATACAAATCTTAGGGCTATGACATTTAATTGCTCCATATATGAAAAATCTATCTCAATCTTTATTTTATTCACTTTAAATTTTGCAGTAGCTGAAGAACTTTGGAATTTAGGATGAATTTAGTTTAGGGTGAAGCCATTATTTCATATCTAGGTTTCTTCAAAGACCATCACAATCTATGGGATAGTGCTTTGAAGTTTAGCTTTTTTCTACTTGTCCTTTGAATCTTCAGAGGCCAAGCATTTAATATTTCTTTAATCCAAAGCCAAAATGACTTCCTGCTCCAGTGCTGGCCTCAATTACGTGCTAGAAAATTATCTTCTCTTAATTAAAGGAATCACAGTGCTATCTTGGAGCACTGAACATTAAATTTCAAGGAGAGAGATGACCATCTTCAGGTAAATGTAAAATATTTTGTTTTTATATGATTTCTGGCAAGATTTTTAAAGAAATCATCTAATTAAAAGGACAGAAGCTAGAGATTCAAAAGAGGATAGAGGCAACAAACCAGTTCTAATAGTAATAGTTACTTTACTTAAATTGAATGTGCTATTTTTCTGGAAAAAGGATAACACTAGACTAGATTTCAGGAAAGTTATTAGAATAATTTGGTGATAATGCCACATTCCTCCTCATTTAGACATCATTTAATAATTTATAGAAGGCTTACAATATGCAAAGTATTATCTGGTATTAAATGGTTGGTTCACCAATTTTCCTATATATTATTCCCTTAGGTGAAACATTTGTCTTTAGAGGCATCTTCATTCTTATAATCTCAGTTCTTCAGTGAAGTTCTTTTAAGTATATTCATGTTCAGTATTTCTGTTAGGACAGTACTCTCCTAAGAAATTTCTGTGATTATGGAAATGTTCTATAATCTGTACTGTTCAATATAGTAGCCCTTGGCATATGTAGCTATTATGCACTTGAAATGTGGCTGGTACAACTAAGGAACAGAATGTTTATTTTTTTCTAGTTAACTACAATTTAAACTTAAATAGTCACATGGTGGCTAGTACTCTACTGGATAGTGCAGAGTTAAAAGACATCCATACAAATTCTCAGCAACACATGCAGATATGATCCTTTAGAAAAATCAATAATATATTTTCTGTGTGTTTAAAGACCCATCTACATGCTGCTTACAAGAGACCCATTTTAGACCTAAAGATGCCTGCAGATTGAAAGTGAGGGGATAGAGAAACATCTATCATGCAAATAGATGGCAAAAGAAAGTTAGAGTAGCAATACTTACATCAGACAAAATAGACTTTAAAACACAGACTGTAACAAGAGAAAAAAGAAGGGGACTATATAATAATAAGGGGGTCAGTCCAATAAGAAGATACAATTGTAAATATTTATGCACCCAACACAGAAGCACCGAAATACATTAAACAGTTAATAACAAACATAAAGGAACTAATCGATAATAATAGAGTTCTGTAGGGGAATTTAACACAGCTCCTCCATCAATGGACACATCATCTAAACAAAACTACAAGGAAACAATGGTTGTGAATGACATACTGAAACAGATGGGCTTAACAGATATATTCAGAACATTCCATCCTAAAACAGCAGAATACACATTCTTCTCAAGTGCGCACAGAATATTCTCCAGAATAGATCACATATTAGTCCACAAAATAAACCTAGACAAATTCGAGTATATCAGAATCATACCAAGCATATTTTCTGACCACAACACTATGAAACTGGAAGTCAACCACAAGAACAATTCTGGAGGGGCGCCTGGGTGGCTCAGAGAGTTAAAGCCTCTGCTCAGGTCATGATCTCAGGGTCCTGGGATCGAGCCCCACATCGGGCTCTCTGCTCAGCAGGGAGCCTGCTTCCCTCTCTCTCTTTGCCTGCCTCTCTGCCTACTTGTGATCTCTCTCTGTCAAATAAATAAATAAAATCTTTAAAAAAAAAAAAGAACAATTCTGGAAAGACCACAAATACATGAAGCTTAAATAATATGCTACTAAGCAATGAATGGGTTAACCAGGAATAAAAGAAGAAATTAAAAATACATGGAAACAAATTAAAATGAAAACACAACAGTCCAAAACCTCTGGGATGCAGCAAAAGTTCCAAGAGGGAAGTTTATAGCAATACAGACTACCTCAAGAAGCAAGAAAAAGCTCAAATAAACAACCTAACCATATACCTAAAGGAACTAGAAAAAGAACAACGAACAAAACCTAAAATCAGCAGAAGGAAGGAAATAATAAAGATTAGAGCAGAAAGAAATGACATAGAAACTAAAAAACAATAGAACAGATTAACCTGAAGAGCCGAAGTAATCTTAAAGAAAAGAAAAGAAAAGGAAAGAAAAGAAAAGAAAAAAAGAAAAAAGAAAAGAAAAGCTGGAAGTATCACAATTCTGGACTTGAAGTTATATTATAAAGCTGTAGTAATCAAAACAGTAGGGTAATGGCACAAGAATAGACACATGGATCAATAGAACAGAATAGAACATCCAGAAAGAAGTACACAATTATATGGCCAATTGATCCTTAAAAAAGAAGGACAGAATATTCAGTGGGAAAAAGGCAGTCTCTTCAACAAATGGTGTTGAAACTACATGTAGCTACATGTAAAAGAATGAAACTGGAGTACTTTCTTATACCACACATAAGAATAAACTCAAAATGGATTTAAGACTTACATGTGAGATCTGAAACCATAAAAATCCTAGATGAGAACATAAGGAGTAACTTCTTTGACATCAGCCGTAGCAACTTCTTTCTCAATATCTCCCCATCAAGTGAAACAAAAGCAAAAGCAACTACTGGGACTACATCAAAACAAAAAGCTTCTGCACAGCAAAGGAAACAATAATCAAAGCTAAAAGGCAACATACAAAATGGGAGAAGATATTTGCAAATGACATATTTCATAAAGGGTTAATGTCCAAAATATATAAAGAACTTACAAAACTCAACACTCCCCCTAAATAATTCAATTAAAAAATGGGCAAAAGACATTAACAGACATTTCTCCAAAGAAGACATACAGATGGCCAACAGACGCATCAAAAGATGCTCATCACCACTTATCATCAGGGAAATACAAATCAAAACTACAATGAGGTACCACCTCACACCTGTCAGAATGGCTAAAATCAATAACATAATA
Source organism: Potos flavus (assembly GCA_028534135.1). Taxonomy (NCBI): domain Eukaryota; kingdom Metazoa; phylum Chordata; class Mammalia; order Carnivora; family Procyonidae; genus Potos; species Potos flavus. The sequence continues at coordinate 134,271,344 of CM052899.1, read as the reverse complement.
AACAACAGGTGTTGGTGAGGATATGGAGAAAAAGGAATGCACTTGCACTATTGGTGGGAAGGCAAACTGGTGCAGCCACTGTGGGAAACAGTATGAATGTTCCTCAAGAAGTTAAAAATAGACCTTATGATCCAGAAACCACACTCTTGGGTATTTACCCAAAGAATACAAGAACACTAATTCAAAGGGATACATGGTCCCCTATGTTTATAGCAGTGTTATTTATAATAGCCAAGTTTCAGAAGCAGCCCACATGTCCATCAACTGATGAATGGATAAAGAGGTGATATACATATATATAATAGAATATTATCCACACATAAAAAAAAGAATAAAAGCTTGCCATTTGCAGTTACATGGATGGAACTAGAGAGTATTATGCTAAGTGAAATAAGTCAGAGAAAGACAGTTACCATACAATTTCACTCATATGTGGGATTTAAAAAACAAAGGGGAAAGGGGAAAAAATAAGTGAGAGAGAGAGAGAAAGAGAGAGAGAAACAAAGCAAGAAACAGATTCTTAATTATAGAGAACAATCTGATTGTTACCAAAAGGGAGGTGGGTTGGGGGATGGGTTAAATAAATGATGGGGATTAAGAAGTGCATTTGCTGTGTGGGCATAGGGTGATGTATGGAACTGTTAAATTACTATATTGCATACTTGAAAAACATAACACTGTATGTTGACTAACTGGAATTTAAATAAAAACTTAAAAAATATTTTGTTTGTTTAATCATGTATGTGCAAGTATACTCTGCAGCAGTTACATTTCATTTATTTATTTCATTTTGTACCATTCTAAAGATAAGAATTAATGACAGTTTAAGATTCTCATCACTGCCTTATCATACCAATACTTCCTTAGGAACTGAGTGGCTCAGCAGAATCAGATCAGATTCTGAACACCTGATCAGAACACTTTTGGATAACTTTTTAAATCAGAAACCCAGACGACTCATTAAGCTGGGGTGAATTTTCATAACATAAAGATATACTTACATGTGGTAAAATTTAAAGTAAATGTGTTTAAGATAAATTATGCCTGAGAGAGACTAAAACATATTAATATAAAAAGTAAATTTTTAATCATTCTCCTCCACCTTTCTTGAACATAAAATACAATCTCAGTGTCTTGGCACTGGCCATTTGCCCCACCTTTTCTCCAAAGTTCCAGGTCTTACTACCTATCTCTTTTAAATCTGCACCAATATCACCGTCTCAGTGAGGTCAACTCTAACCATCTATTCAAGAGCAAATCTCACCTGCCCCTCAAAACTTCTCAATTCCCATATCTTGCTTGATTTTTCCCCATAGCATTTTTTTACTTTCTAACATAGTATATAACTTATTCAATTTATCCATCTACTACTTTATTTTCATGTCCTCTAAATAACCTCTAAATGAGATTCATAAAAGCAAATAATCTGTGTCATTTTTCTCACTGATGTATCACCAACTCCAGGACATAGCCAGGCAGTCTGTAAACCTCAATAAATATTAGCTACTATTCAAAAGACTTAATTAATTATCTAATTCACAGATTGGTAAAGGTGAACTTTCTCTATAAAGGACCAGAAGTAAATACTTTTAGGCTTTACAGGACACACCTTTTGTCTGTGGCAAAGTCTTTAAAAATATAAAAGCTTTCTTAGCTGACAGACCATATAAAAACAGGCTATGGATCAGATTAGAACAATGGGCCATAGTTTGCCAAACTTGGTCCAATTTAATAGAGAGATGCAACAGAACAATACCCACAAGATGATTAGCCATAGAATTGTTTGTATTTGATATTGCAAAATTTTTTGTGATTATTTGTGTCATGTCCAACTTTTCCTTCAACTAAAAAGGAAATATAGTTGTGGCAAATTCAGTCAGAATGGCCGGAAAGCAATCTTACTTGGCAACCTACCTTCTTTTCATTCCCCAGTCTACCAGAAAATTGTTATTCTGTCTCTTATAAAACATTAATACTAAAGTAGAGTTTGGTCCACAGCTTTTAAATAGATCATGAGCTCCACTTAAGAAACCAATAAAGGATATAAACTCTTTTCTCACCCAAAGTGTGCATATACCCATAATTTTGCATACTGATTTTAAGGGCTTATGAATTAAGCCCTTTTCTAAAGAATCACTTCTCTTCTCCTTAGATTTGTTGGCTCTGTGTTTCTGTGGCTCATATTTGCTTTGTATATTTAAAAGAATGCAAAAATTTGCTTTAAATGGCCTTTTCTTACAATGTATTGTTAAATGGCATAGTAGAAAATGTCAAAAGAAATTTAATCAAATATGGTACCTAGTAATTCATCAAATACTTAAAAGTATACATGGCCTAAAATGATATTTCAGGCAAATAATTCCTTGAGTAAACAGAATTGCATTATAATGGAGAAATGATTTTTTTTCTTTGCTTTTGTTTGATTGTTTTTACTAATCAAGCCCATAGCATCTTTGGACTCCTCCAGGTTGATAAGATGCTCATTCTTTCATTTTGTGAATTTAAAGTCATAGTATAAGCAAAAACAAGAGCTAAAGAGTTAACAAGAGTAAATGAAAGAATACTGGTATCATTTCATTTACTGGTATCACTAAGAAGTCTAGGAACTGAACTTCTCTTTTCCCTATTTTCCTAACATGAACCATACTAATTTCGTAACAGCCTATTATATAAAAAGAGGTGTGCAATGGTAGCCATTTGACCAATCTCTGAGTTTTCAGTGTTGAGTCTAGGTCTATAATCCTAGATACGATCTAGAGCCACAATTCTCAACCATGAGTAAGGTACTGGTATGCTACACGGGTGATAGAGGGCCACGTTAACTGATTATTTACTGATGATATTCAAAGCATTGCTTTTCCGAAATAATTTACTTTGCAAAAAAGTGTTTAAATAAAGCTATTTGTAGTTATTCCTATAATAGTAATTCATTGCCATAGTTGGGAATTCATGAATGAGTAGGATGAGTAGACTCACATGGGCGATTGAAAGTCCTCCCATGTAACTCCATGAGAATATGTTGATCATGAGATTATGAGCTGTTAAGTGTGTTTCTGTAGAAAATAATAAATGCTGAGAACCTCTGATCTAGAGAAATTATCTTTCCTTATAGAAATATATATACTCAGTGTCCTTGTTAAGGAAAAATGCTATACATATTCACTAATATTAATGGGCATCCTGTTTAATAATTCCCAAAGATATAAAAAGTAATCTGATTGCTTAGGCTCAAAAAATATGAGCTGAAAATTATGCTGTTGCCTGATTAATCACAGTCTATTTACTGAGGCTATGAGGGAGGAAATGAAGACAAAGTTGTGGCAAAGCACAGCCAGGATTAACAATGTCAAGGTCAAATTCACACATATTGCTTGGAAATGACAGAAGTTACAATAAAAAGAAAAACTATGACAGAGCTAGTATAATGGCAATCTTTTAAATAGAAATGGATTGCTGCCAAGGAAGAAAGAAGAAAAAAGAAAGAAAAGAAAGGAAAGGAAAGGAAAAGAAAAGAAAAGTGAGCTGATTTTCCTATTTGATGATTCATAAATCCCACTGCCCTTTGGAAAGACATCTCTTAGTCTTCTTTTGTCACATTTTTAGATAAAGAAAAAACAAAATATACCCCATTAGCCAAATACTAGATAACATTAACAGATCAGAATTTGAGATGCATAGCAGTCACAGAAGGCCTAATAAATTATGGGTAGAGGGGATTCTAAACAAGCTATCTCGTCTCTCTTCCAAATATAATAAATTTTTTAAGATCAGAATGTATATCACATGAAGTTAATAAAGTATAAAATGATACTATTTATCTTCATCAAGTAATAAGTCAAGATATTTATAGCTCACCTCCTCGGAAATTTGTCTTATTTAGCCTGCTGTTTTGTGTAACATTTTAATAGCCAAAGGCAAATGGGGAACATAAAGCATGTTAGGCCAAGAAAAGTTTTTAACACAGTATTTACTTTATTTACTGATTTCTTAGAAATATTATTCTCATTTTTTCCTGTGGGTGGCACCTGTTAATGTCACAACAATTAACATGTAATATTAAATCACTGGAAATGGAAGAGTTGCATGGTAAATAACTAGGTAAACCACTAAAGGAAGAGATAATGGGCATGATGACTTCAGGAATAAGAGTTGTCATTATTCCAGATCTGTCTACAGTAGGCTAAAGGTCATATCTCAAAGAATGTTTGCTTTTCTGATCATAAAAGGGAAGAATTTACCATTCCAAATCATATTAATGATTAATTTAGTCTACCATCCTTTCTATAGACATGGTCAATTTTTAAAAGGGAGATTGGGGAGAGAAAGAGAATCCTTTTAATCCCATTTTTCTATTGTCCTACAGGAGTAGATTCTATCTAAACTCAGTAAGAGAAACATAAATTCACTGTTCCTACCATGAAATAAGAACTATTTCTTGTTTTATCTGGCATTATTACTTACAGCAACAATAAAAACAAACACAAAAGCAAACAAATTTAGTCTCTCGTAGTATTACATCAAATCATATAATTATGTAATGTTGAACAAATAAAAAAACTTATAGTTTACAGATATTTTAAATCATTTAAATTATTTGGCATTTTTAAGCCTCAGTATTTTTTTAGTTAGTTAATCCTCATTACCTGTTCATGTGATAAATGCTTTTCAATACCAGCTTTATAAATGAGATAGTGAGATTGAAATGACTCAGGAAAATCTTAACACATAAATAATATTCTGGCAGGCCCATTTGTACTACATCATTTCAGGATTCTATTAATAGTCATTGAACAGCTATATGCCCACTCATTGGTGTTATAAACTTTGTGTGGCTCAACATCTATTGAGGTGACCCTACCACCAATGCCACCGTAGGCATTCATTCAGTTTTTTGACATAGATGAATTTTAGAAGTTGTTTTTCCTTATTTGGAACTATATCTATCCCTAATTATAATGTTGTCCCTTAGTGTCATATAGAAGTATAAACTTGTTTTTAAATAATGTTTTTGTATATTTGAGCTGCCCACATTGGTGAAGTAATCAGGAATTTTCTATAAGATTTATTTTAATGGGGTACCTGGGTGGCTCAGTCGTTAAGCATCTGCCTTCGGCTCAGGTTGTGATCCCAGGGTCCTGGGATCGAGCCCTGCATCAGGCTCCCCGTCCTGTGGCAAGCCTGCTTCTCCCTCTCCACTCCCCCTGCTTGCATGTTCCCTCTCTCGCTGTGTCTCTCTCTGTCAAATAAATAAATAAAATCTTTAAAAAAAAGATTTAATGTGTACCTTTTTAAATTAATGAAACATTTCATTAAAAGCACAAAACTATTTCAAGATATGGATGCCATCTCTTACATATTTTAGTAACTAGTAGATTGTTTGGTACTATATTATTTAGAGCTGGTTAATTATAACACATAGTTCCATATTTAAATAATGTTTCAAACACAATACAAACTTGTTTGTTGCACAGAGGGAATTTCTGTGTCAGCAGAAATGTTCTCCTCCACATATTGATCTAGGGACATGGATTGATGGTGTGTCTGGAATCTTCAACTCACTGCTATAAAAGTTGGTCATGGAAAAAGCATCCAACTGACAAAAAAGGAAGAGCATGTAAGCCTTAATAGAAAGATCTTTTTTGTTGAAATCACAAATCACTTCCGCTCACACCATATTGGCTAGAACTCAGCCACATGGCCATACCTGACTGTAAAGGAGGCTGAGAAATGCAATCTGTCTGCCAGGGAAGAAGAGAACAATAATTCTGGTGTATAGCTGCTAGAATTTACTGCCACAGACATATGGCAGGCACAGGAATAAAAGCGAATTGAATGGCAAACTAGTTCTTTGAATCAGGATTCTCTATGGAGCTTTTTTAAAAATACAAATGCCTAAACCACTATCCTATACATTTTATATCTAAATATCCAGCTATGAAGTTAAGGAATCTGTATTTAGTTACACAGGTGATTTTGCTGTATAGGAAGGGGAATGATTCTACAGGTAATAACTAGACTACTGAACAGCCCTTACACAGAAATGGCAAGCCTTCTTATGGCACAGACTTAATTAGAAGACTTAAGAAAATTTGGTTAAATACTAAATAGAACAGAATAGTTGATCTATCTCATTAAAAATACAATAAAATGAATGTTAGACTGAACACTTCAGAAACTCTTCATTGTTTTGCACATATTCTAAATTTCCACCTATAATAAACACATACTATGCATGACCAAGTATAAACTCTCAGAGGACTTGTTTCTTAATTTCTTTTTCTCCTCTAAGAGTACCTCCAGCAATAATTAGTACTTTCTTGGAATCAATAAATATCAAAGGATCAAGTTCTATCATTTGCCCTTTGCTTTGTAATAGGTTTGTGTAAAGGACTAAATATAAATTAATGAATGACTTGAGAACAAGAATAAGTGGCTTTACTTTTTATATCTCTTTGGTTACATTATTTATGTGCAAATCAGGCCTCATTTTTGTTTCAACTCTACTCTTGTATTCCTCAATCACTTCAGGGCCACCTAATTGGTTTATAACCTGTAATCAATTTAGCCTTTCATTATCCAATGTGAAAACATTTATTCACAAGTGGCAATAAGTCGTACAGAACACTAGACTATGCTATACTGCTACTGTGTTCACTGAGTTCTCTGGCCTTCTGTCAGTTAACTGGAATAAATATCCAATCTAGAGAGGCATGAATACACAAAAATGTAATGGTTTTTATTTTTCTTAATTCTTTTAAAGATTGTATTTATTTGACAGAGAGAGAGAGAGGGAGCACGCACAAGTAGGCAGAGAGGCAGGCAGACGGAGAGGGAGAAGCAGGCTCCCTGCTGAGCAAAGAGCCCAATGTGGGACTTAATCCCAGGACCCTGGGACCATGACCTGAGACAAAGGCAGACACTTAACCGACTGAGCCACCCAGGCACCCCATGTAATGGTTTTTAAATAATACCTAATTACATATAAGATAAGCCTATGTTCAATTCAAATAATTTTATTCACTATACTGAAAACCATGAATCATTACCTGGTTTATTTGCAATAGCTAACAGTGAGTTATTCAAATTTTCAAAATGATTTTTTTTTTATTTTTTATTATTATGAGCTCATTTCAAAGCCTTTAACAGTATTTCTGGACATGGGAACATTTTACTCAAATCTATACTGCTATTTGGATTAGTCCCAAACTTACATAAAGATGGGGTAGGTCAGATTCTTTGTAAAAACACTGTTAAAATATACTTGTTTCATAGAGATGTGGTATTGATTTGTCACTGAAGCTTGAAGAGTTACACGGCAATGGATTTCTACTTTTTGTCTAGATGGAACTAAAGCCGTGGCCATGGAGGCACTTTTTATAAAAGGCTAGATGTTAACAATAATGAAAACGCTAAAGGAAACTGTAAAAAGATTACTGTAATAGAAGGGAGGAGAATCACATTTTTTGTACATCTATGTACCAGGCTTTAGGTACTACTTTTTTGTTTTGTTTTGTTTTGTTTTGTTTTGTTTTGTTTTGTTTTAAATCTGTTGCAGTTATAATGAAATGAACCAAAAAATATCTAGGGAGACCAAATAACACTCTCTTGAAACATCAGGAAGTAGAAGGGCTTTGGTCAGTTTTTTCATTTAAGGATCCAATCTTTAGCTTGGCAGTTCTAGAAATTCAATGGTTGGACCAAAGGATTGAACAAGTTCACAGAAATTACTCATGAAAAACAAGTGCAAATGGCAGTTAAGTGAATAATAGAATTAAACAATATTGTTTTCATTAGCTACAGGTGCAAGGATACTTACTACAACAAGGCAATTAGGTGATTAAAAATTATTACTCAGAATATTAGATGGTATGAATGGATGCAATATTCTTTCATACATTACTAGTGTATCTACTTATAAAAACTGTCAGTGTCTACTGAAACTAATCATATATGTACTCAATCAGCCAGCAATTCCATCTTTAGCTATATACCCAATAAAAATGTATCCATGTAATCAACAATAGCAACAAAATGTGTAAGAATATTCTGAGCAACTCTACATGTAAGAGCCCAAAACTGAAAACAGTCTAAATGTCCATTAACACCAGAATCAATCAATAGTTATATTCTTACAATGAAATATTAAATAGCAATCAGATGAACAAATAATTTACCATATGAAACACCACAGATAAATTAATAAACATGAAGTGAACAAAATCATTGAAACATAAGAGAGGACATACTATATGATGCCATTATATAAGTTTAGCCACAGACTAAATTCATGCATGGTATTTGGAAGAATAGATATTCCTTTGAGAACAGGAGTGGTCTCCTGGGGAGTTGGTAATATTTAAATTCTTGATTAAGATTCTGAATATATACACATATATACAATGAACCATATAGTATAATGTTTTCATTTTGTGAAAATGTATTGGGCTAGATACTTAGGATTTGTAGTCTTTTTTTTTTTTTTTTGATTTGTAGTCTTTTCTGTATACATCAACAATTTGCTTCAAAAATGTTAATAACTTGGGAGTATGAGGAAGAGGAAAGGAATACACATGAAACAAGATTGGCCATGAGAGGATAACTGTTGAAGGTGGGTGATGAATACATGCAGTTCTCTTCTATTGCATATGTTTGAAATTTTCATAATTAAAAAAATACAATGGAATTCCTAGGAAAAAATCTAGGAAAAACATAGTAATCTTTTGAAATTGTGTTAGGCATTTATCTAAGCTTATGTACACTATCAAAAGCAGCATGTATAAAAAAATGATAAATTAGACATCATAGATTTAGAAACTTCTCTTTGAAAGAGAATGAAAGAGAAGCCACCACTAGGAGAAAATATTTTCTACCTATTTGTTAAATGACTTTATCCAGAATATATAAATAATTCTCAAAATTCAATAGGAAACCAATTTAGAAATGGGCAAAATAAGGGCACCTAGGTGGCTCAGTTTGTTAAGGGCTGACAAACTCTTCATTTTGACTCAGGTCATGATCTCAGGATCATGAGATCAAGCCCTGTGACAGGCTCTGCACTCAGCACAGAGTCTGCTTGAGACTCTCTTCCTCTCCCTCTCCCTCCCTTTTTGTCCCTTCCCCCAGTCACAGGTGCTTAAACTCTCTTTCTTTCTCTCTCAAATAAATAAATAAAATCTTTAAAAAAAGAAAAGGACAAAATATTTGAACAGACAATTCAATACAGATGACATAAGGATGTCAAATAAGCTTATGAAAAGATGTTCAACATCATTAAACATTAGAGAAACATAAATTAAAACCACAAGATGCCACTATATATCTATTTAAATAGCTAAAATTTAAAATATTGATCATACTAATAGTTGGTACGGATGTGGACAACTGGAACTTTCCAATGTTGTTGAGCATGTAAAAATGTCCCTACCATTTGGAAAACACTTTGGAAGTACTTTAAAATGTTAAATATATACCTATCTTTTAACTCAGTATTTTCATTACTAGGCATTTAACAAGAAAAGTAAAAGTATAAGAGCATACAAAGACCTGTGCATAAATTTTCATAATGGCTCTATTTGTAATAATCAAAAACTGAAAACAACACAAGTATCCACCAACAGACAAATGGATAAAAACATTGTTGTAAATCTGTACACGGGATTATATTATTCCATTATATTTAAAAAATGAAGTACTTATATATGCAACATAGAAAATCTGACAATATTTATGATAAGTTAAAAAAAAAAGCCAGGCAAAATGAATTTCTGAATGACTCCATTTATGAAAAATTATAGGAAATTCAAACTAATTTTTGGTGACAGAAATCATATGAGTGTTTGATGATTGGGGGTGGGAGGCAGAGGTAGAAGAGAGTTAATGAATGAGCATGGAGAAACTTTGGGGGTGATGATTATGATCACTATATTGATTGTTGTGATGATTTCATGGGTATATACTTATATCAAAACTTACCAAATTTAGCGGAGCTTGGGTAGTGCAGTCACTTAAGCCTCTGACTCTTGGTTTTGGCTCAGGTCATGGTCTTAGCGTCCAGGGATGGAGTCCTGCTTCAAGCTCCATACTCATTCAGCATGGAGTCTGCTTGAGATTCTCTCTCTCCCTCTCCCTCTGCCCCTTCCACTCATGGTGTCTCTCTCACTCAAAGAAATAAATAAAATCTTAAAAAAAAAACACATCAATTTATACTTAAATGTATGTCATTATTAGTAGGTCAATTACACTTCAATATAGCTATTAGAAAAAAGAAATAACTACACAATATGTTACTTATTTTTCCAGTATGAACTAGAATTACTAGTTACTTAAAATTTCTAGTATGAACTTACACCATATGCATTTCTTCACTTGCAGTAAAATAAAATAAACTTGAAAATCTTAGTTATTTTACTCAATTACAATGAAGCCTCATTATCTATCCCTACTTCTCAACAATCTACACATCTTCAATGCACAGAATATTCAAATCCATTTTTATGGACCATCCTGAAAAAAAATGAGGCTAAATTCTTCCTATTTTAACGGTTCAAATAATTCTGTGAATATTTTCTCTCATGTCAACTTTTTTCTGTTAAATAAGAGCTAAACACTGGAGAGTCTACAATTGGATTAGAATTTAAATCTTCCAGCATGCTTAACCATTAAATTGTTGTTATATAGACATTTTCATTTCTTCTGATAAATCTTACATGTGGATTGTCCATAATTTTATTTTTGAAATGTAACCTCATCCTCAAGTTTTAGAGGAATAGCACATTATACCCTTATGCACTGTCAAAATATGTGTAATTTAAACTTCACAAACTCTGAAGTTGTTATTATAACAAACTTTTCCTGATGAAGAACTCAGATTCAGAGTTAAAGCAATTTGCCTAAAATTACACACATGTTAAGTTGCTAAGCAAGGACACAAACTCAGATACAACATTTTATCATATTATACCACTTTCCAACAAATTAATGTTATGGCACTTCCAAGAAGCTAAAATTTTAAAATTTATTTCCTCCTTTACATCATTTTCTCTCAGAACAAAAATTATTTTAAAGTGACCCATATCTAAAGGCACTTATGTACTACTACATAATCTTTTGCAGTTGAAAATTCAGTCATTGACAAAGGTAGTGTGTTTCAGAAGAAAAATGTGGGATTTTCAAATCAGGCATATGTACCTTCAAATCTAGATTGAATGACCAACAATGAATGTGAGTGAGCTTTGGAAAGTTATTTCAAACTGCTAGATTTCTATTTCCTAAATCTGTAATATTTCAAAATAATACTTACCTAGCTGACTACTGTCAAGTTTCCTGGTAATGTATACAGAGTGTGTAGCATGAAAGCAGTGTTCAATAAATGGCTGCTCTAAAAAATAGGATTGATGAGTACAGATACTACTTCAAAAGGCAGTCATTAAATATTTCTACTACTTCTTAACAATCATTTACATTTCTGAGGACACATTCTGAAAATACATTATAAGAACATTGAAGAAGATGAAAAACTTAAGCGGTATGTATGTGTAGTATGTGATACACACACACACATGCACATAAACACACACTTATTCTTTACACTAAAACAAAAACATTGTTTTCCAAAGAAATATTTGGAAATTTAGAAGACTCCTCAGATGTGAATCACCATACTCCAGTAACTCTACGTATTTATTAGGTAAGGTTAAAAAGATAGGATATATGAAAATCATGTTTCCACAACCTCTCTACCACCTACAGCTACTTTGTGTGGCTTTAGGAAATTTATAGCTAAGTTTTATAATATGAAATAATAGAACTAGATATTCTTTAAACTATATTCAAATCCCAAAATTCTACCCTGACTATATTACTCTTTCTAATTAAATAATACAATATTAGCACAATTTTGACTATTAATTCCATCCCACTATTAATTCCATCCCACAAAATTAACACTGTGTAGGATGATAAATTAATCAATGCCAACCACATTCATAGTGCTTATTACTGTAGAAATGTAATGAATCACATTGGCTGGCTTTTTCATGTTAGTTGTTACAGGATTAATACTGTGCTGGCCAGTTCTGAGTTTTGTTCTTAATTTTGCACTGCACAAGCTCAAAATTATCAATTCAGCTAAAAGAAATCCTAGATTTCCCGGGATTAGATGCACTCTCTAAAATTTAAACTCTAATGATTCTCTTTTCTGCTGCAGCAATTTACCTTTACGGTAGAATTGCCAGTAGCATGAAAACAATCTTGAATAAAAAAACTCTCTCTGGACCCCATGTCCTCCTATAACTGCTACCCCTCTTCCCCTTTCATTTGTCCTAGAATTGCTTCTCTGTGTTTATATTATTTGGCCACTCAACAATATATGACACTTCTGGCTATCCTTTTTTTCTTGCAGCTTTGTTTGTTTGCTTCGTTTTGTTTTCTCTCTCCAAATATCCAAGATAACCTTTCCTCTTTACTGGCTACCATTTCTCAGTCTCCTATTCTACTTCTCTACTTGCACTAGACTTCTCGCTGTTCACAGATAGTATCTAGAACTTGTTTCTCCAAATCTTCCTTGACAATTTCATTTAGCTCATAGCTTTACGTATATTGATGCACTGTTGGCCTCTAAATGTATGCATTCAAGCTTGAGGTCTTAGTTGAACTGCAGACTCATATACTGAACTATCTGTTTGATATATTTATTGGGATTCTAAGAGGCATCTCGAAATTAACACGTCTAAAGAAGAACTGTGTTCATTATCTCCCAACCCATCTCTCAAGCGATTCTGATGAACTTAACTTTTTATTATCTTTGCTGTTCTCATCCAAGTCATTCATCTTTCATCTAGATTATTGCAAAAACCTTATAATTCATCTCTCTGCTTCCACTCTTGCCCCCTTCCAATCCATTCTCAACAGAGCAAACAGAAGGATTGTTTAATCCTTTATATCTCAAAATATAAATCAGATTGTATTGTTCCTCTGCTTAAAACCAAACAAAAGCTTCCCCTTACACTTAAAATATAACACAGGTATATACAATACACCTCAGTATCTACCCCTGCAACTTCGGACTACCGAAGCTACCACCACTCTGCCCCTTAACTTAGTACACTAACAATGCTGACCTTCTTTCTGTTCCTCAAATACATTAACTTATTCAAATACCAGGCCCTTATCCTAGGATATTTAAATGGATGATTCCCCAGGAATCAGCTTAAATGTTATCTCCTCAGGGAGGCCTTCCCCACCCACTTAATCTCTAGCACACCATCCTGTCTGATATTCAAGATATTGTACTGATCATCTTGTATTTATCTATTTGTTTATTGTCTGCCTTTCCCCACCAAATATAATCTTTAGACAGAACCTTTTCTGTCTTACTCAATTTTTTATACTTAATGCTTAAATATCTCAATAGATATTGAAGGAACAAAGTGTAAAAATATGTAGATGTAGTTATTCACAATAGGCATGAAAATGGTATCAGATTTTGGAGTAGAGCTAGGATGGTCTCTTCAAGAGACCATAAAATGGCAGCTTGGCTTAGGCTAAGAGGAGATTTATATAATTTAGTAATAACCAGAAATCAGTGATTTTTAGTATTTGTGAAGTGTAGAAGTTATGAATTTCGTGTCTTTAGAATTTGTATATATATTTTTTTAAGATTTTATTTATTCATTTGTCAGAGAGAGAGAGAGAAAGCCCAAGCAGGCAGAGTGGCAGGAAGAGGCAGAGAGAGAAGCAGGCTCCCCGCTGAGCAAGGAGCCCGATGTGGACTCAATCCCAGGACCCTGGGATCATGACCTGAGCCGAAGGCAACCACTTAACTGACTGAGCTACCCAGGCGTCCCTAGAATTTGTATATATTTTTTGAATAGTATCTTTCCCAAACCAAAGCAACTCTAATACATAGGCAGCTACTTAAAGCAATAGGCATTAGGACAAACATCGTCCAAAGGCCAGTAATTTTTGGCCTGTTAATATTGGCACCTAACTGTGACTTTTAAGTTAAGTCTGTGGCTCTAACTTAATTTGAATAGGAAGAACTAAATAAGAAAAGTCAGTACACTCATTTCTGCACGGATTACACTAATAAGCTCAGTTTTGGAGAGCTCTAGGTGCAAGGCTAACAGTTCCATTATTTTAGAGGTATATACGGACACAACACAAATCCTGGAGTTTGGGATTAGGCCATATTTCCTAGGCCAATAGTCAATTTTTCTATTTTTTTTTTTAAATCTAGAATTGAATCTAGTAATTTATACCATTGCAGGTGTATTTTTAAGAATTATTGGTATCAGGTGTCTGAGTGGATCAGTTGGTTAAGCGACTGCCATCGGCTCAGGTCATGATCCTGGAGTCCTGGGATCGAGTCCCACATCAGGCTCCCTGCTCAGTGGGGAGCCTGCTTCTCCTTCTGACCCCCCCCCTTCTCATGCTCTCTCTCTCTCATTCTCTCTCTCAAATAAATAAATAAAATCTTAAAAAAAAAAAGAATTATTGGTATCATAGGTCATTATTTCTTTAGGAATATTCTAAAGAGTTACTACAGTTAACCTTAGGTATTGGAAACCATATGTGTTCAATCCTGAGTGTCTTTAATAAGCACAGACAAACCCCTTCCCTGCTGAGTAATTCATAAGCACACTAGGCGAAGGAAAATACAGGCAGGAAAAGGTTATTCTTTAGTGACCTGAATCTTCTAAGTACTTGCTTGAGTGGCAGTCATCCAACAGAGGTTGCATCCCTGAGGATTCAGAGACATTTGCCTATTTGTAGATTCTCATCCCTATGGATAGCTCACTGTTAGACCATTTCAGTAAGTGTAATAGGGCATAGATGCCTATCTTTCATTTTCATAGAGAAATTCTTTCTCTCCTTATTTCTTTCCTCACAAACAGAAACTTCTAATAACAGAGTTCTTGAACAAGTCTAACCTCATTTATCACTATATGTGCTTTCATTTGATTTATTTAATTACTTTCCATTTTGCTAATTGTGATTATCCATAGTACCACAATTTATCATATTTCTCTACTTTTTAAAATGCTCATTTGTAGTTCTTGTTCTTTCATGTTTTCTTATTAACATTCATAATTGCAGCTGCTTTGGAGGACCTTTCATATCTCCTTCTCCTTCTCAAAGTATAGCAGTATTTATCTTTAGTGTCTCTAATCATTTTTTTTCTAATTTTGCTATTTCATGTTGCCTTCATAGATATATTTTAATCCAGGCTTTTCTACAAGGGAAATTTGAACCTGTCATTGATTTTCTGTTAAGACAATAGCGACATAAATGTTACCTTGTAGAAAAGTAAAAGCAGATAATTTGAATGTTTTATTTAACAATTAATAAAATGCACTGGATTCAATTCAATGATTTGAATTAAAAATAGACCCTAAATAAATACATAAATAACAAATAAATTCTGCAAAAGAAACACAGATGCTCCATAACTCAGCATGCTAGGTTTCTAACTTATCGTTTGTTAGCTTTTACCCATATCTATATTCAAGAACACATATAGTTAACCCATGAGATTTAGGATGCTACTTTAAATGGTGATAAAAATTAAAGATGAGTTTCTATATTAAATATGTAGTATCTTTTAGATGTGAAAAAGATATAGAGCAGATGCAATGTACATTAGAATTGAGCATTTCTTCTAATTAGGAAAGTCATGGAAGACTTAGGAAGAGGTAAAATTTGAGTTGGAACTTAAATAAGATTTATAATATTTGCTATAATAACTAATGCTTGTACCCCAATAAAGCATATAAGCAGAAAAATATAGGACGTGTTTTGAGGATAATAATATAGTAGGACTAAAGAAAAAGGTCTGTAGGGTATGATATACAATCAAGCCTAAGTGTAAGCTGGGCTTCCATTGCAGAGAAACTGAAATGAAAATTTAGCCCTAGTATGCAATAGAAAAGCACTCAACAATTTAAGTTTGAGAGAAATCTGATTGCCTGTATTTCCTCCATAATAGCAAAACTAATCTTATAATGGAAGGCACTCCAGTTATAAGACTATTACAATAGACTAAGTCAAGCTTGAACTAAGGTGTCAGGAGTGGAAATAGAAGTCAGCTTGATTTAATGCTAACTCTGGGATATAGAATAAATATATTGGTAACAAATGAAATTAGAACAAGTCTTAAGCCAAAGCAAGTCCAAGATTATGCACCCAAGTAGCTAACAAAAATATAAATGATGATATCAAAAACTTACTGCAAGGTGGCTAAATTTCAAACGTCCCAAATGTATTCATTTATTTAGCCCTCAGACCATTCCTATGAAGTTAAGGAACCAGACTGCCATTAACAGAAATTAGAAATTTTGATGGAGCAATAGGTTTGGAATGAATGATAATGAGTTCCATTGAATTTTGTGGTTTTAGATACAGCTTTAATCAAGACAAAGTAAGCAATGCTGCAGAAATTATCTCTCATACTTTAGAAATCAAATATAATAAAGGCTTATTTTTCACACTCATTATATGTCCCACACAAATTGTTTAGGGACTATGCTTATACAGTTCTAGGCAGTGAAGTTTCTGCCATCTCAAGTAGCATTTTCAACTTAGTTCCTCTGACAGTTTCGCAGGAGAAAATGTGAATAGAATAGGCACATACATTTTACTGCATCAGCCCAGACAGGACTGACATAATTTCCACTCACAGTTCTTTGTACAGAACTAATCACATGGCTTAAATATAATTGCAAGGGAGGCTAGGTTATGTAGGGGAGCACGTGGACTACTTGATGGACTACACTACTATCTCTGCCACAGGTACCATCTGCTCATTTAAAAGACATAGTAGTATAATAGAAATGGGATCTAGAACTAAGTATAGAGTTTCAAACTAATTTTTCCAGTCATGTGCTAAATTATTTATAGGTCTTAGATTCCACTATTTTTTAATTACACTTTTGCCTTCTACCGTGTGATTACATTTGTTGAAAATTCCTTCCCTTCCTTGTCCTCATAGTTAAATCCTATTCATTCTTCAAAATACAATTCAATATATTCAAAAAACAGTGCTATGGTAATCAGTTATCTATATTGAAGGGGAAACAGTTACCTGAAATATAATAGATTCTCGGTAAAATTAAGAGTGAACATAATTTGAGGCACCTGGGTGGCTGAGTCAGTTGATTGTGTGCCTTGGTTCTGGACATGATCTCAGGGTACTGGGATGGAGCCCCCTGTCGAGCTCCCTGCTCAGCAGGGAGTCTACTTCTTCCTCTTTCTCTCTCTCTGTTCCCCCCAACCCCAATCCCCACTTGCGCTCTCTCTCTCAAATAAATAAATAAAACATTAAAAAAAAAAAGTGAACATAATTTAAAAAGACACAAAACACTGGAAGAAAACATTACTTAATATTTTGAGTACGTAATAGGAATAGTCTCAAAAAAAGATCAACTGATCCAACTACAAAAACAAAATTTCTAGATATAAAATATACTGGAAGACTTAAAAAGCAACGAAAACACTTGCAAAAAAAAGCAAATATTAAAAATTTTACATCGCTGCCCCACAACTAGAAAGAATAAACCAATTCATAAAATATAGATAACCACAAGAAAACTTTAGAAATACAAAATTGGTAATTATTAAAGAAATATCTTTTAATCATTAAAGAAATCTTAAAATGCACATAGCAATGAGGTTATTTTACATTTCTAAAATTGACACTCAGAATTCTAAACATAATGAATGAAAACTCACACTTTTTATGAATATCATTACTAGAGAAAGTTTCTGGAAAATAGTTATTAAGTTCATTAATTCATTCCACAAATATTTGTCCACTTCTTTTGCACTTGATGTTATTACAGGGAGTTGAGATACATCAATTAAAATAATAATAATAATAGTAATAAAATAAAAAAATCCTTGCCTTCATGAAACTTACACACCAGTTGGTATCTTAGTTTGGGTTTTCTCAAAAGCATAACCTGAATTTGGATTCAAATAATTTATTTAGGAGTAGATGTTTTGGAAAGTATAACGTAGGCAACTGAATTAGGGATATGAAAGCAACCAATCAATGATATATTGTTATGTCGAATACCATGGTGAGAGATTGCTACTTAGTATCGTACAGAAACTCTGAGAAATAAAAATTAAACACAGCCTTGGAAATTATGCACAAAAGGCCTGAGAGAGCTGTCATAGTTGTGGAGTAACTCATGTGAGTTTGTTGAGAGCTGCTTTTGGTGTGTTAATTTCTCCACACATTCAGTCTGCCATACATCGAACAGTCTTCTATAGAACCAGAGGGAAGTTATCAAGGCCAAAGATGCAGAAACTGGCACTTAGGTATGAGCAGTAATACAGTAAAGGTCTACTAGGTGTAGGTAGGGCTCTGGAAGTTATGCTAAACTAATAAAAACGATAAAGAAAAATATTTTTAAAAAGTTAGTTACAAGCACATTAGAAGATGACAAATATTACTGACAAAAAGAAAAGAAGTGGAATAAGGTAAGAGGGATTGGTATATCCAGGCAGAGGAAAGAGCAGATTCCAGTATTAAGTAGGGTGATCAAGAAAGACCCCATTGGGAGGATGAGATATATGTACGGATTTGAAGGAGGAGGGAGAATCTACCAAACAGATATCTGTGCAAGATTATTAGAGGCAGAAAGGACATCTGAGCAAAGAACCCATTGGACTTTGCCTGGAAAGCCTGAGGAACAACAATGAGGCTAATTTAACTGGAATAATAGCCACACCACAAAGAGAGGTAATTAGTTGGCTTGGAGGGATAGTATGTGAATTGTTTAGGACCCTAGAGATTTGTAAGGCCTTTCATTGTAGTTGAAATGGGGATCCACAGCAAGGTTTTAAAAAGAGGAAGACATAAAATATTTTCTCTTTCAAAAGGATTATTCTAGCATTTTCATTCCTGCTCATGAGGAAGTAACTGGTGTCAGACTTACTCTACTGGAATAAATAAATAAGACACTAGACAAAATAGATGAGGTAACTGTTTTACATACAGTGGAGAACAGACAGCCTAAGACTGTGTCCCTGAGAAAAAGGAAATTTACAAGCTAACATAAAAACACTTAGGAATAG
Source organism: Potos flavus (assembly GCA_028534135.1). Classification (NCBI taxonomy): domain Eukaryota; kingdom Metazoa; phylum Chordata; class Mammalia; order Carnivora; family Procyonidae; genus Potos; species Potos flavus. The sequence goes on along the minus strand of CM052899.1, from coordinate 134,252,264 downwards.
ATTTAATGAATGTCAAGCACAGCCTCTACACTAAAAACAACAAAATTCTGTAAAGAGAAACTAAAAGAGGCCCAAATAAATGGATAAATATACCATGTTTATGGATTTTAAGACTCAGTATTGTTGAGATATCAATTTCCCCAATTGATCCATTATGTTTCAATACGGTCTCAATCAAAAGCCTAATAAATATTTGGTAGCAATTTAGAACTAATTCAAAATTTATATAGAAATGCAAAGGTCTTGCATAAACAAAATCACTTTTTAAAAAAGTCCCCAGTTTTATTGAGGTAAAATTGATGTATAACATTGCATAAGCTTCAGGTATACAATACGATGATTTAATATATCTATATGCTACAAAATGATCACCACAGTAAGGTTAGTTAACACATACATCATCTCAATAGTTATAATTTATATGTATGTGTTGAAAACTTTTAAAATCTACTCTCAGTGACTTTCTAATATACAATACAGTATTGGTAACTATAATCCACATATGTATATTATAGCCCCAGAACTTATTTATCTTCTAACTGGAAAAATCTTTTTAAAAAATAATATATTTGAAGGATTTTCATTGCCAGACTTCAAGAATTTCTAAAAAGGTATTGTAGTTACACTACGAAGTATTGATGTAAGGACAGAAAATAATTCAATAGACCCAAATAGAGCGTTCAGAAATAGAACTCACAAAAACTTATTTTTCATCAGAGATGCAATGTAAATGCTACTGAGTAATTTACAAAATGAACTATTAATTCAGCCAACAACATGGAAGAATCTTTAAAATAATTATACTAAACACCAAAAAGAGAATGAATCATTGTGCTTAAATAATACATGCAATAAGAAGTCAAAAATGTCTGCAGTCTAAATTCCCCTTAATTACATATCTACATGGCCGAAGATGGCCATGAAGTACTTTATAATGCTCTTTCAGATCAGATTATTCTTTTTTTCTTTTTAATTTTTTTTTATTAACACATAATGTATTATTTGCCCCAGGATACATGTCTGTGAATCATCAGGCTTACACACTTCACAGCACTTACCATAGCACATATTCAAATACATTGTTTCTCAACTCTGCATTTGTGATGTCATAGAAAGTACTAAAACTGTCTGAAAGGAGGGTAGAGTGGCACATTTTTTTTGTTGCTTTCTCTCAGCATAACAATACTTGCCAGGCTTCTGCAGTGTCTAATACTAACTCTGCCTCCTGAATGCCATTTAGGGGATGACTCAAAGGACATCTGTGCTGTTCTGAAGTTCTGGGTGCAAACATAATGGTATTAGAGAGAAAGATAGAGAAGGACAAGCTAGAGGACCCCAAAGATTCAGGAATGTGTTGAGTTTCAAAGTTTTTGACTTTTTTGCTGAAGTATATATTATTATTAATTCACTTCACCATAATTCATATTTGAGATGGAGGTTTTGTTGAAGGCAGAGGAAGGTATAATCTTCTTTGGCTCATGAGCCCAAGATTCTTTGGCATAGTTCTTATCACAAACCTAAAATCCAGATGGACAATGCAACATTTTTATAAAAAGAAATGGCTGCTAAAGTTGGAAATAAATGTCTCTAGTATAATCTTACTTATTGTGCTCAGGTTCGTGCTTAAAAGGGGCAGCTCTGTTAGGAATTAAAACATCCTTCATATTCATTCTTTCCCATTTTTTCAATATGACCTGAATTGGATTGGAGCCATAGTTGATGTAAATGATTCCAAACTCCAGGGACAAAAGCTAACAAACAGGATCTTTGGATCCTCCCTGAGGGTCCAAACTGAGCATAGTTCTCACAAAGATCAAGAATTCTCCTCCTATTCTGCCTGGTTTTAATAACTATGCATAGGGATTGGAAGATAAATGGAGACCATTTCAGGTATATTCTGTGGCTCTTCCTTCTGAGCTCCCAAGTCTCCCACTGAGGATCTTAATTACTTTTAATTACAGCAACTTTAGTCTGTCCACCATTCCCTATATTTCCCAAATGAAAACCTTTATTATATAAAGCTTTCAGAGGAGGTCCACATAATCCTGAAAATGTAGACAAATATGACTCAGCTCTCCAAAACTTTAAATTCTTGAAGGAAATAGAAATACCCTCATATGGAAAGAAATAAGAACCCAATGCTGCAGCTACCTATAAAATCAGGGAAATTATGTTAAGTGGATGTCCTTACAAGGAGTTCGATGGAAACACAAACTGTGAAAACAACAGGGTTTGCTTTTGACTTCCATGTAGTTTTTGCTGTTGCTATTTTTAGGCCCTCAGGCACATTCGCAGGTGCTGCATCAAGGAGCAGCTGAACCAGAAGGGGTCCAAGGTTTACTGGAGTGTATCAGTAAGGATCATAGCTCCATCAACAGCACTTGGAAATTTGAAGGGCTTATGACTGTCAGTAGCCATGTTGACAGTGCTGAAGATTGCAGAGACAAGCTGTTCATCTTCTGATGCTTCTCTCTCTTGTTCATTGTCCATTATGTCTTGGGAGTACAAGGCCATTGTCATTGGTGAACAACACTCCAAGTGATTTATTGTTTTTCTGCTGATATTTAGACTTTGGCTGCTCTGTATTATTTCCAAAAGCACAGATTTCTATGTGTCTTGGTGTATTTTGATGTTCAAAATGACCTGAACTGGAAAGGCAGAAACAGTGGGCAAAGAAGTCCATTAAGCTACAAGAGGCAATTTTAACTTTATGGTAAGGGGCTGCAAAAGTTCATCAAGATCATCCTCTTTTTTTGAAACAGAACTTAATCTAAAAACTTTATTTCTCACCTAGTAAAACATTCTAAGGACTTTTAATAATCAGAAATCTCGTGCCATCTCTTGTTAGTGTCAAAGCTTCCCCCCCAGCAAGCATTAATTAAATTTCTGCCTGTCTCTCCCCTAATGAAAATGTGATACAAGTCATCATCATCCTCATTCTTTCTGTCTGTTTCTCTCCCTTTCTTCCTCTCTCTCTCTTTCTGTATTTCTCTCTCTCTGTCATACACACACACATATGCACACACACACACACACAATCCTGCTCAAAAAGCTTATATTGTCTCTTGAATACTGGTACTCTAATAGCAGTGGCACCAACAGCATTGCTCTAAAAAAGGTACATCTAGAAATATTCATGTGAACATATCTCAATAACCTCCTTTCACTATAAAAATTAAGATTTTTCTCAGTTTTTATATGTACAACACCCAATTCCCAAAGGCATTGTTCTGGTTTTCCTCAAAAGGTGGCGGCAAACACAATGCTATCATCCCTTCTATTAACTGCTCAATTTTGTGCTGGGCTGACATACTACATGAGGGTGGGGATGGGGAATGGTGCCTAATCTTGGCCAGTGTGGATCCCATTACAGGGGATTAGGTTGACACTAATGGGGTTGATTCTGCAGCCTGTTCATCCCGTCTGCCAATAGTCAGAGTGAGCAGCCAGAGAACAGCACATCTGAGTGTTCGTGCCAAGACAACTGCAATATTTGAGGCTTGCTGCTATCAATGCCTCTGCAGAACGGAGACAGCAGGGAATGTGGACAAGAGGAGGGCAGCAGCAGGGTTTTCAGATTTGCCTGGCAGGAAGGAGACCGAGAATGTCAGGTGTCGTATTTTGTTGTCAGCCCTTCTTGTTTAGGAAGAGTTGATTCTCACTCAAGTGTGCCCCTCAGGCTATAAAGGTTGGTTTACAAACAAGCCCAGGATTATCAGATTCAATAAATAATGTTGTCTGCTATGCTTAGGAAGAATTGTTCCTATATTTGGTGTCTAATAGATAAGATTGCTTTCATATTTTTTTTTCTTGGCACAAAAATCTGGAAAAGAGGTAGAATTTGTGCCCCAAATGGCAAGTTTCTATATATTTCCACATGAGCCTTCTTTGGTGCCAGTTGGTGCAGGCACAGCTGATATCCATTGCAGATAACAAGAGCCAAGTCTCAGAAGCAAAAAGGAGGTAAAATTGTGTCCCAAAACAGTCTCTAAATGTTTAGTCAAACTCTCAGAGATGTCACAGAATCGTTTAACAATATATAGTCCGTGATTTATTTTTGAAAGATGAAAAGAAGAGGCTTTTTCTCAAAATCAGAGAACCAAGGTAATGGTGTCTTCACTGGACAATTGGCACTTTAGGTTCAGGTCCTTAGATGTCACTATATTGTCCCACTCATCCAACCTTGATGAGAGAGTTAAAACTATCACACTGTCATGTTAATATTGCTTCAAATATTAGAAATGACCATCTTTAATCTTTTTAACATGTTTATTATATGCCAAGTACATTACGAAAGACTTCGAAGTTTATTATTTTCGTATGTAATTTTGGATCTAAATATTTGCATATCTTTTTAGTTATTTCCTTGAAACTACTATACAAATTCGTGAGCCCCCCCTCAGTTCTTGGTGTCAGTGATTATGACTTTCTTTCCCTGATATCGAGGGTATCAGTATTATTCAAGGATAAGAGTAAGAGGTGAGACAAAGTACCTAACTTCAAGAGACTACCATTTCAAATGGGAATTTATGCTATACTAATGGTTCAAAATACATATGTCTATCTGCATTTGAGTATCGAGAGGTGATAAATAAGACTGTATTTGTAATCCCTGCAACTGAGGTGAGAAAGAACAAACATAGTCAATGACAGTTTAATAATGTGCCTAGACTCCTTCTTATACAATTTAATTTTTTAATTATATACACTTAAATATTTTATTAATGTAACAATTCTTAACTCTCAAAATATTTTTAGTTAGATGATTTCTTACTTCTGTCAAAAACACATCATGTAAGTAGGACAAGAATAACTATTTTACTGTTTTAGAAGAAGAGACAATCAAACAGAAATTACACGTTCAGAAATACATTTAGAAATAGGCCACAGTACTGATTCCTTTTCTAATACTATAATCTTTCCATCATGTTTTCTTTTGCACTGCACCCTTATTATAACATGTCACTCATTACCCTGCCTGGTCTGCAATGAAGAACCTCACCAGGCAATTCAAGAATATTTGAATGTGTGGCTAGAATGAGATCACTATGAAAAAAGATTTGTTTTGTTTCTTTTTTTTTTAACCAAAGAGCTGAAATTTGTGCCTATGGGATCAACATCAGAAGGCCACTTAACTCTTTCTTCCCCTAACTCTAAGGACTCTTTTAGAAACTGAAATAGAACCCAAAATATGCCTTAGACATTTTAATTAGCCAATGATTCAGTCCTCCTTGTTAGTCACAATCCAGTCTGGATGTAGAGGTCACACAGCTTTGATAATTGAGAGAATTAAATATAAATAAGTGCTAACTAGGTATTAAAGAACTGAAACGTTAAAAAGAAACACTGAGGTACCCGGAAGCAGTGACTGCAGGAAGCAAATGCTAACCCAGGGCCTGGAGAACAAAAGGACAAAGTTGAAATTACTAACCTTTAGAATCTTGGAGAAGGGGCCCAGTGGGACTCTGACTCGAATCTCTGCAAAGGCAACAAAGTTCAGATATTACTGGAGTGTCAGAGGAGGGACCCTAAGGAGTTGGGATTCAGAACTCTGAGGAGGATGTCTCTAATGAGACTGGTTTTGCTGTTTCTGGAAAAACTGTAACGGAATTGGCTGCTTCAACCGTGACAAACTTCTGCCTTTAGGTGAAGAAGTGTTGCATAGTATCAGAGTCTCTTCCTCCACTTTCAACCTTCTAGTATCCCTGTGGCACCCCCTACAGGCAGAACCTAACAGGAACCAGCAGGTAAAGGAGAAAAACCTCATGTCCACCAGTTTCACACAGCAGAGTATGAAAGGGTGGCTTTGAAACTGAGACCAAACAGTTTGATAATTATCACACATAAAGAGAGCATAAAGAAATAATAAATATCTTCTGATAGTTTATTTTACCGGTATTTATTCTCCCAATTTCATAGAGGGAGGCTCAAATCTGAAGTTGTATGTTTAAGAACACAGAATACTTATTGATGAGTTTCAAGTAGTTCTCAAATCTGATTAAACATTATCAACCCCTGAAGCAGGTTTTTTTTTGTTTATTCGTTTGTTTTAAATGCCAGGGCCCACTCTGGACAAATTAAATCAGAATTTTTAGAAGTGAGACCTAGATATTATCTTGTTTTGTTTTGTTTTTAACTTACGAGGTTATTTTCGTTTTCAACCAAAATTAGAAATCATTGGTAATACTAGATCAAAAGAAGAAATATAAATTAGCAACACAAATAAGACCGCAAAAATAAATAATAAATAATTCTACCTCTACAATAAAGAATTCAAAGTGTACGAGATGTTATTTTTTTATCCAACAAATTGGCAGCATTTCTTTTTAATGTAATATTGCTTTATTTATTGTTTGAAAAACACATACCCTCATCCATAGAATTAAAAGTTAAAATAGTATTTATGAAAGAAATTTAGTTGTTTGCTTCAGAAAACTTAATCTTTTATACCATTTGGTCCAGGAATTCTACTTCTAAGAATTCATTTGAAGAATATGCATTCATTTATTCACAAAATATTATTGAAAGACTATTACATGCGCAATGCTGTTAGAAGAAATAGGAACAGGCAGGAGACAAAAAAGATAATGTCACTAAATAATATGGAATTTATATTCAAGGAGGAGGCATAAAAATGCATAAGCATATATATAATCAGATAATATAGTACTTTAATGAAAATCAGTTCAAATAATGGGTGCAGAATAAAATTACTTTAGATAGTATGGCCAAGGATGGTCTCTGAGGAGCTGTTGTTTATAGAGTCAAATCTACATAAATCTGTTATAGTTGAAATACTGGAAGAAGTTCAGTGTGGCCAAATTCAACAAAGGGCAAACAAGGTAAGAAAGAAAGTCAGTGTTACTCAGGAACAACTTCAAGTAAAACCTCAAAGACCACCATAAGGAGTTTGAACTTTAAGTCCAATGAGAAGTCATTTAGAGAGTTTTAAGGGCAAAGTGACATAATCTCATTTTGATTTTATAATGGCACTCTCATTGCTGTGGTAGGGAGGAAAGCGGTGGTAAATACAGAATTAGGGTAACTGGTGAGAACAATATTAAAGTTATCTAGTTACAGGGCACCTGACTGGCTCAGTCGGTAAGGTATGTGACTTTTGATCTCAAGGTTGTGAGTCTGAGCCCCAGATGGAGATTACTAAAAAAATAAGCTTTAAAAAAAAGTAAAGTTTTCCAGATGAGAGATGAAAGTGGTTCTAGCTAAGTAGTAGTTGTGGAGGTGTAATAAGTGGATAAATATGGAACATATATTTGAGGTACAGAATTGGATAATGAATAAGTAAAAAGGAAAAATACCTATTTTTTTCTTTACTAAGATGAGATCCTGAGGCAAAACAACAACAACAACAACAACAAAAAACCACTTTGGATGAAAAATTTTTAAATGCTTATTGTAGATTTTCTTTTAGAGCATATGCCAACATGATGGATGGGTAAAAGAATCTGTCAATGAAGGGAGCAAATTATAAGTATATAGCTGGTAGCTGGGAATCCTTAGCAAATAATGCTAATCAGAGATACTGACAAATGTCTTCACAAGATCAAGCTGGAAAACTTTTGTGTAATGGAAAACTTTGAAAAAAATAGGATAAAGATTAGTGAGGCTTGTAGCATAGGTAAAAATAAAATCAGATTGACTTCTGATCTACAGCTATCATCACATTTTCTCTAATTAGGTAAAGTTACAGTGGAATAACAACTTGCGTGGCTCTGAAGCCACATATATGATTGTGACTAAGAAAAAATCTATGTGGCTTATTAATGGTTCATTCATGATCATATAAAGACTACTTAAGGAATAAAAACAGAGACATCCTTGATTTACAGGAACAGTTTTCTGTAAACACAACAGCTCTACTCCATGTGTGAATGCATCTGTGTTAGAAAGACTTTCATTCTTTCTGGTACATCTTGGTGGAAGTTATGATCAGTTCATTAGTTAGCAGTTAATGTCAGATTCTTTCAGATTTTAAGTATAAAATATGGGCCCTTCTATTTGTTCATGTTTAGATCTAATTACTGTATTCTGCCTTCATCTATTATCCTTTATTTGGGATTTTTGCTAAACAAAAGATTTCAGATGCAAGGGATTCACTATGTAAGTGCCAGTGTAGATTTTCTGACACAGATCATCAGACAATGGGGTTCTCACACAAGCTTTTGGTTTTTAGGTAGTTTTTTTGTTTTGTTTTGTTTTGTTTCAGCAACTTAAAAGAATGCAAATTTATTATCTCACCTTTCTTTAACTCAGAAGTCTGGTTTGGCTTGGTGGGTTTCTCTGCTCCAGGTTTCTTAAGACTGAAATCAAGGTGTGGGCCAATCAGGCTCCTTGGAAGTGTCTGGGAAGAATTTGCTTCCAAGCCTACGGGTTGTTGGTAGGATCCATTTCCTTGTGACTGTTTCCTCACTGGCGGTCAGCAGGGAGTCAATCTTTGTTCCTGGAGACTGCCTACATTCTTTCTAATGATTTCCATGCAGTCCCTCTTCAGTAATCAATTGAATTCCTCTCATGCTTCAAAGCTCTCTAATTTCCCTTCCTGACACATCTCTGACAGACTTTTTTTTTTCTTTGCCTTTCCGTTCTGCTTTCAACTATTCATGTGATTACATTGGACCCACCCAGATAATTCAGGTTAATCTCCCTATTATAAGGTCAGTTGATTTTGTTTTTTAATAATAGTACTGTAACTCACCTTTTTTTACTTTAAAATGCACACCTGACCTCAAAAGTAAATTACTTACCAATTTAAAACCAATCTAATTGAAGTAAATTCAATGACTTCTCAATTACACATTTTTAATGATTTTCTTTTGGCCCATGCCAGAAGTTAGTAAGATTTATTCACATCTTGATACTCATATCTGCTTTTATTTTTATTAAACCATTCATGTGAGATCATTATTATTTAAGTATTCTTAATATGGGTGTCACAACATAACAAATATTGTTAAATTCCATTATAGACCTCTTCATCAATGAGAGCTATTACACATACAAATCTTATCCTTCCTAATGTTTAGTAGTTGTGGAGGCAAAAACAAGTTTGCATACTCTTCCAGCATTAGCCAGAAACCATTTGTGGTAAGCCTTATTTCAGTCCAAGTCGGCACTACCTATTTCTTGATTAAAACACTGATGTAGACTTTCAGGGTCCCAGACCAAATTTCCTTCCTCTAAGCACTAAGACTTTTAAAGAAAACAAGGAGAATATATACCTCCTGCATAGAAGGAACCTTCAAAATTAATGATGAATTAATGATAACTAGCTAGTAATAGAAATAATGAGTAAAGAAAAAAATAAGCGTGACACATTGGAATCAATTCAGGATTTAAAAGAGAATGATGTTTTTTCGGAGAGCTTTTTATTCCCCATTTTCCCTAAGCTGCCCTAAATCAATCTTATTCTCAGAGAAGACAAGGGGAAAACAAGAAAAGTGAGAAGGAAAGAGATAAAGTAAAAGAGAAAGTTTCCTATTTACTTGGTATGTTTTAGATAACACAGAAACAAGAAAGACGGGACAAATTTGTCCTTTTTGAAAATTGTCCTATTTTAGAAACTCTCATACATTATTGGTGGGAATGTAGAATGGCTCAGCCACTATGAAAAAAAGTATGGAGATTTCCTCGAGAAAAAATAAATAAATAAAAATAGAACTAGCATAAATCCAGCAATTCCACTTCTGTGTGTTTATCCAAAGAAAATAAAAACACCAATTTGAAGAGATATAAACATCCCTATTTTATTGTAGCATTATTTACAATAGCCAAGATATGTAAGCACCCAAGTGTTCATTGATATATGAATGGATAAAGAAGATGTGGTATATTGGGATGCCTGGGTATTTCAGTCAGTTAAGTGTCTGCCTTTGGCTCAGGTCATGATCCCAGGGTCCTGGGATCGAGTCCAGCATTAAGCTCCCTGCTCGGTGGGGAGCCTGCTGCTCCCCCTGCTTGTGCACACTCTCTTTCTCTCTCTGACAAATAAATAAATAAAACCTTAAAAAAAAGATGTGGTATATATAAAATGAAATATTACTCAGCCATAAAAACCAATGAAATCTTGCCATTTGCGACAACATAGAGGGACCTAGAGAGTATATATTAAGTAAAATAAACCAGACAGAAAAAGACAAATACTATATTGATACCAAATGATCAAGTGGAGTTTAAAAAACACAACAAACAACAAACAAAACAAAACAGAAACAGACTCATAGATACAGAAACAAGTGGTTGGTTACCAAAGTGGGGAGGGATTGAAAGGCAGGCAAAATAGACGAAAGGAATGAAGAGGCACAAACTTTCTTTTATAAAGTAAATAAGTCATGGGGATGTAATGTACAGCATAGGGAATATAGTCAATAGCACCATAATACCTTCATATGGTTACAGATGGTAACTTATCACGGGAATCATTTTGTAATATGTAAAAATATTAAATTTATGTAATGTACACCTGAAACTAATAGGATATTATATGTCAGTTATACTTCAATTAAAAACATTGTTCTGTTTAAAATTATTCTTTTTTTACATGAGATTTTTAAAACACAACAACACAACAACAGCTTCATTAATTAATTTGAGGGATCATGCATTTAACTTTAGGTATAATATTTCCTCTAACTTAAAAACTATCTCTCTAAATTATGAAAGCACTTGCAACTACAAGTAGTAAAAAAGAAAGAAAGAAAAAGTGACCTCACTATGTAAATAGAACTATCCATTTCCTTATATTAGCCCTACTTCTCTATCATATATCAGATATATGATAGTTTTCCTAGAGATACTTTTTCAATTTCTTCCACATATTGGAGAAAGAATAATTCTCAATTGATTCAGAAAGAGAATATGTTATTCTCTTCATTATCAAAAATAATGAGCAAGTATCGTTCATGTATTTGCACATGCTATACACAATAAATCTTTGAGCAATAGCTCAGTCCCACAGTTCTGTAATAGTAATTCTTATCAATCACTGCATAGCTCCCTAAAATTTCTGGATTCACCACAGGGTTATAAAAACACTATCACAGTTCTCTTAAGGTAGTGTTAAGAAAAAAAGTTCTTGATATTCAAAATACTTATAGAATGCAGAAGAAACTGCTTTTGGTACTTCAGAGCTAATTTCACTAACTCACAAATAGAATAAAATAGAATGACTGGAAAAAGCAAGAACTGGAAAACAACTTTTTCCTTAACTAAGCTTCCAACTTTTGATATTAAAAAAAAATGAAGAAAAAAAGCAGCAATGTAAATAATGCAGGTAAAATATTTATTTTATTCCTTCACTTGTTGAACAAAGTCAATAGTGACTACTGAGCTTTTTTCTGTGCACAATGTTATGGAAAACACAAAGTAAAAGAAATGTCCTCTTCTCACATTTTAAAATCTGGCTGAAGAATCAGAACACTGGAACATAAATGAATCAACTGGGAAAACAAAACAACTGATGCCATCAAAAAAATACACATAAATGTGTAAGAAATATCAGATAAAGGGTGGTTATTGCACACTAAAATTCAAGTTAAAATTATTTTGGCAGAGGCAAGTATAAAATTTATTCATTCATATAATCTACTTCATTAAGTACAATTTTGATGATGTTAGGGCTTTTACTAATCCCAGATAATACCAAACTGAATAAAAAAGCAATCTCTACCTTATATATGTGAACTAATTTTTAAGCCATTTTATTGTGTGGTATATTCAAATATGAACCAGAGGTTAGAGAAGTTTAGAAAAAGAACTACTTAGTTATGTGAGGAGATGGCAAAGAACGTATCACATAAAAAGTGATGTTCATGCCACTGTAAACGATGGTTAATGGAGCATTCTTAGCAGACGAAACCACAAGTCAACAAATACACATAAAATATTGGTAATACCTCCATGGTGGTTTCCTAGGGAAATGTGCTGAAGTGTTACAAATGCTACAAAGATAAGTAAGATTTGGTCATGAATCCCTTTTTTTTTTTAAGATTTTACTTATTTATTTGACACAGAGAGAGAGAGAGAACATAAGCAGGGGCAGCAGCAGAGAGAGAGGGAGAAGCAGGCTCCCCACTGAGCAGGGAGCCTGACTGGGCGGGATCCCAGGACCCCAGGATCATAACCCAAGCCAAGGACAGATGCTTAACTGACTGAGCCACTCAGGCACCCCAAGTCATGAATCCTTTTAATTTGAAATTAAGAAATTTCTAATTTTCATATGAGATTTGTGGAATACCTGAAGTCTTTTAAGACTGGATTGGTAGGATTCACAATTTAGAAGACCAGCCTACTGGCACTGCAGAAAATAGACTAGATGAAAGAAAGAAGGAAAAAAGAGTTACAAAGTATGCTAGACACCTCTTATAAAACAATGCAGATCCACTCAGGCGCAGCTATCTCTGCATGGCTCTGTCAGACCTCAGATGTTTGCAACCTGACAGCACTTCCCCAGATGGCCTTGATGGTTGTATGCCTTGTGTCTCTAGTCTTGAGGCTTCCCTGTTGACCTCTGTGGTCCCACTTGACACTCACATATGTGTGACCCAAAAGTGTGAGTCTATAAAAGTCCTGGAACAAATTTTTGACTAGCAAGATATGAGAAGAGATTGATAAATTCTTCCAACATTTCCTTAACCTCTCACCTTCCCAGTCCTTAAACATAGGAAAAAGGATCTCAGAAGATGGGTTCTCAGTCACACTTAGAGGCACCCCCCTAGATATTGTGTTCACTGATTCATTCTCTTTCCTTCCCTACTTTATTTCTCCTCTCTCACTCCTTGTATTCCATTAAAAGTATTTACTAGGGAATTTGTTTTAACCATGGCAGTAAAGGAGGAAAGAAAATGGGTTTTAAAGGCATTAAAAAGATAGACTCCGGATGGCCTTA
>CM052899.1:134147524-134238863 GCA_028534135.1 Potos flavus | reverse complement strand
GTGGTACTAATTTATATGCCTCGGTGTTCATGTAAAATTTTTTCACATTTCACAAGTGTATTATTTTATCGTGGCAATCAATTTTTGTTTTTGCTGGTTTAAAGTTATAACAGTGTTTAAAGGTCAAATCTCTATTATTTGTTTTGTTGTTGTTGTTTACACAGGAGTAAAGTTAGGTCCTCCTACAGGGCTGTTCATCTAGTGCCAGATGATAATATGCAGCCACAATAGTAGGTTAATTAAACTAGCAGTACTCCAGAATAATTTTTAATACCATCTGTTTGGGGAATCATCACAGCTGAACCTTCCAACCTACATACCAGATTCACGAAACCTTCATTAATGGGCCACATCAAATTTATCTCATAGACACCCTGTGACATTCACAGAGCATTTCTGAGTAAAATTATGACAACTGTAAGGATCGATGTCTGCCATAAAGGACCTCTTCCCACTAAATGGCCCTCTTTTCCCCCCTCTATTTCTTTTTCATTCTTTATTGTATTTTATTACAATATGTATTTATTATAAGATGGAAAAATATATAAATTTTAAAAATCACTTATCCATTCCTCTTCATCATGCCAGTCAAATCCTAACTTCATGATAACCAATATTAACAGCCTTGTGTGTATCTTTCAATTGTTTCTTTGATGCTTATACAAACAAATGTTGAAATGTTTAACAACTTTTTTTTTCCCCTTTAAGATTGCTGGGACTCTCATAATCATTACCAAACTCCCGCTAAAAAAATGTCCTCAATTTTTAAAATTTACATGAATGACTAATCATTTAAGATATTAATCCCCCCAAAATAATTATTGTCGGCAGGTCAAAAAGCTGTAAACAGAAATCAAATTCTGACAGCAGAATTGCAAGCATCAATCAGTGGAAAAAAGAAGATTGGGGACAGTTGGAGTAGTGGACGGGGCAGTATGTACCTTCCTAAACCTCAGAAATATCTTTGAGTTCTTATCCTTTCTTATATGTAAGGCAGTCTTTAAGCAATTCTTACTCATTAAACATACATGATCTGGAAGGTTCCAGTTTATAGAAAGATGTTGATATAACCTCACAGTCGCATACATACATAAATATGTACCCAGTTATTCCTTCATCCATTGCAGAATATACTAGTTCTTGCATGTTGCTGAAGAGCCATACATGTTCATCAATGAAAAGTGTCTTTGTTTTCTATGCACTGACTTTTTATATGAGGACAAACCAGGTGGAAAATAACATGTAATGCATTAAACAATAAAGATTATGAAATAATAGAAAATAATGAGGAAACAATGAGGTAACACAACAGCAATGTTTAGGCAACTCCTCTCACCCCATCTGCCTCAGGTAATATGTGGGTGAAAGGAATGCAGGGACTATGTAAGCTTTGCTTTTGTCTGGATCTCTGAAGTTCACACCTGCTTGTTACACTTCTAGTCATTGAACTGTATAGCTTAATTGAAGCACTTACTGGGATTAGAGAAAATATGAACCCGACCTATACTACATATAGAATATTAATAGTTTTCCTATAATAAAATCAAAATTCCAAAATACCATGGGAAAAAATACCACAGTTCTGGAAACGTAATAAAGACAGTTTACTGAAATGAAATCTCACCAAATGTCATGGGAATATTGTTTGGAGACTTTCAAGACAGATAATCTTAGGAATAATTAACATTTCATACATTCCTCTAGGAATATTTTTACTTACATTTCTCTGGAGAAAGCACTGAACAACTTCATGAAACTAATATTATTGCACCCACATAAAAGCAACATAAATTCTTGACATTAAAGGTAACTGCGTTCACTTTAGTTATGCATGTTTACATTCTAAGTACTGAAACAAAAGTTCAACACTGAGAGTCTGTGATTTAATTTGTGAATTAATTTGTGTATTGTTTCTGTAAAATATTGGGTGTTTCAATCTTGCATCCATTTTCCCATCTTTCTTGCTTAACACAAACCCATTAAGCCAAAGCTGAAGATAAGAGAAATAATACTAAAACCCAAGTTTGAGGGATGAAGTAAGATCCAAGGCATTAAAAGTGTTCTCAATATTAGCAACTAAGGATTTTGGAAACAGGTTGGGATGTAGAACACAAAACAGAATAAGGTAATAGTTAATATCGGTGACCAGGTACATTACAAAAGAAGCAGTGGATGGATTTTACTGTCTGGCAGCTAACAGCCCCAGGATGGATCTTCAAGGTTAACAAGACTATAAAACCGAATTTCTATGTTAGATTAGGGCACTATTTGTGAATATCCACTATTAAGCTTACTTGACCTAATATCTTACAGTCATTAGCATATTAAAAATTGATTTATTATGTAATCTTTGGATATGGGACACAAAATATGCGGTAGAGGTAAAGGTTAGAGCCAGAAGATAAATCATACATACATAAGGTGAGACATCTAAAATATGTTACCTGGGAATTCCTGGGGCAGCATAAAGCAATTGATGTCTCAAAGGACAAAATGCAAACATGATTAAAGTCATCTTACACTGGGTAAAAATATATATTTTACTCCATGTACAGAATAATAGACTTTCTTAAATATTTTTAGAAGTAAAAATGGCCTTAATAAAAATCTTATAAGATTACAAAAAGAATTTGGGAAAATAATATTTTTAAAAACATACCAAATTTTCAAATATTTTTTAAAAGATCAAGTATCAGATTTAAATATATCCTCAAAACTTCAATAGAACATACTGCAAAGGTTTTAAATGCTATTGTGAATTGTTTTCCAAACACAACAAATAAAAAATATGCACAAAATCTAGTATAATTCTACCAAAAATGTGTTTATGATTTGAATGAAGTATAAAATTTAACTAGAAGATACACGTCCACTGCCTTCATGCACAAAAATATCCTAGCATTATGCCTCACAGGAAATAGAAAAAACTATTATTTCCTGATGAAATAGATGTAATTATCTAAATTTTAATTTATTCCGATCCATGGGAGGGAAATGAACACCCAGAGGCCAGTGAAGAATTACAACAATTAGAAATGTTAAAGCTTTGACACGGTTATTAGATTTTAGACATTAATGAATGGACCACTATGAAGACAAATATGATTTGTTTAATCTCTGAAGTAAAATAAATATTAATTATACAGACCAATTTTTAAAATTGTTAAATATTTCTAGTTTTGATTAGCTAAAAAGTTAGCCTGCATACTTGAATTTATAGTTTCTTAGGTTTAAAATATTAAAGAAATTTAATTGTATAACTATTAAGGAAAAATAACAAAATAAGTTAACAAGAATTGCAGTTTATTAAGTTTAAAAAATTGTACTTAGCGTACCAAAGAAACACCTTGTCACCCTTAGGACCCAATGGCACTGAAACTGACCAGAAGTATGTAAAAGCAGTGGGTTCTTTTCTGAATGTAAACACTCTCCTTGACAATGCCTCAAGCTATTTGCTTAAAACTCCTCCTCTTCACAGTTGGGTCTAAGTAAACTATAATCTAACCCTCATTCCTATTATTGCAATTAGAGAAGGTTGATGTAGTGAAGAGGGCACTGGAAGGAACTGTGGGAGAAACACCTGGGTGCTGGTCATTGCTTATTAGTTTTCTGTAATGCTCTGGTCTCATCAACTAAATCTTCAGCTCTAATGGCTTTTATCTCTACAGTGAGTGAATTGAATAAGAGAATTTCTTAGGATTCTTCCAGCCTAACTGGTAAAGTGCTAATTAATAAAATACAACTGTGACAGACTATTACTTGATTTAATACTCTATCCTACATTGATGCTTTGATAAATCAACCAAGACAGTTGGTAGTAGATAAAATGTAATGTAAGACTTATGCTTAAACTTTAATAGTTGTTTGGTATATTTTAACTATATTTAACTTTCAGCTTTTGTTAGCACTATACAACCCTAAGTTTTTTAAAATATCTAAGATAGAGGTTAAAAACCACAGCAATGAGTTAAGCCTCTTTAGCAGTTAATGTTCAGTGTTCCCTGTGTTTGTTTAAAAGAAAGAACACATCAATATTTTTAAGTTAGGAAAACTATGACTTAAATGATATGGATATTTGGATATGTAACCCCTTTAAAAAGAAATGAAATATTTGGAAACACTACTCCACTCATTAGTGGAGACAAAAAATTGCCTGTTGGTGAGCAGCTGGGGTCCTTCCATGGGGCAGGGGTTCCCATCTCATTCCCTACCCAGTCTCACTTTCTCATTTACATTGTAGGCTGTGGGTTTTTAATCTAAATCTTTCTATTTCAGAGATTCATCAAGGGATTAATTTGAGTTCGAGAATAAAATAACATGAAACTTGGTCCTAGAGTGTTTCTTTGGGGAGAGCTATGCCCTTCAGGATTTTGAGCAGAATACTTAAAATCAGCAACCCTGACTATTACTATTACGTTTTTTCTATTTGCCACTAAGAAACATATGATCCTAGTAATAAGTCATCAAAATTTCTTCCCCCAAATATGTGCAAACAAAAGAGTATCAGCCTATTTTTTTTTAATTTGTGGGATAGAATATACACCCAAGCTGTATATAGTTTTGAGTTGTAGCTGTAAAAAATTAGCTGTGTGAATAGAAACCAAGAGACAGACTGTGCACTATATTTCCTGCTCGTATGTTGTCTCAGCTGTTTTGCACTTTACAGTTTCAGCTGAAGAATGTCCATTTATCACGTAATGCTAATCAGTTATCATTCTACTCTACATTTTGTACAAAACATTGCTGGGAAGTCTGTTCTGGATTTGATGGATAGCCAGAACGGGACAGCACATAACCAAAAAAGGCATAAATACTCACAGATGTCTGGTCATACAGATGAGTTAAAATCAAAGAAAATTAGAACTGGATAAGACAGACGTGATCATAGAGCACATCAGGGGAGCATAAAACTTGCTTTTTCTTCACCTTTCTCATCCAAATGGGCTTTCTTCTCATTAAAATAAATATTCAAACCAGAATGTCTTTCATTTGTTTCCTTAAACTAGTAGGTTTTTTCCCCCAAAATGTAAACCCAGTATCAAGAAGACAAAAAGCAGAAATCCTTTTTACTACTAGAGACTTCCAAAAGCTGTCCAAATCCAAATTAAGTGTATGGTGCAAATTCCCACCTCTTAATATCCTTCAATATTCCCTACCACATCCTACCCCCTTCATCCCACTATTGTTCTGGTTTGGGAAATCTGTTTATATTTCCTTATTCAAGAGCCACTGAGTAAGTAATTTTTGCTGTACAAAATAATTGGCTAGCTAAAAATAGAGCAGTAATTTTTCTTATTTTCTTATATTTCCTAGTTTTCTTATTCCATCTATGTTTTTTTATTTTTGTCAAGCAATATCCAATCATTATGTTTCTCACATATTAATTTTTATTATTGAATATTATTCTTTTCATGGGTCATTATCTGTGTATTATCATTTTGTTTGTTCATTACAACAGTATCCTTTTCATAATGCCTACCATTACTCTCATAGCCACCTATGAAAATTATCCCATATCAACTAGACTCAGCCTGATCTTATTTCTAGAGCTTTAGTATTTTTGTCTATAAACATAACTAATTTTTGTTGTTTTCTCTTGTATCCCTTTAACAAACATTTAAAATTAAAGAATGGCAGTTGTTTTCTTCTTTGGAATTGTCCTTTTTCATTGTGATACTTCAAAATACAAAGTAAATATATTTTACTTGGATATTCTGTCATGCAATTAATTTTCAATTCACCCATAAATATAAATTCAGCCCTACTGAAGTTGTATTATTTTTTAGATTTTTTAAGTTGGTTTATAATATCATAATGTTTAACTAAATGGAAGGTAACTTTAAAGTATTGAATGTTAAACATTATATATATATATATATATATATATATATATATATATATATATATGTATATAAATGTTAAACAACTATGTCAATATTTCAAATTGAATGATGATGGCAATCCAGGAAAAAGGGTTGAAGATAGGCAAGCTCTGGAAAATAAAGGAAGCTGGAATTTGTGAAGAGTAAAAAAATAAAATTAAATGGTTGAATGAATGAATTGGCAGGAGAAATAGAATAGAAATAGAATAAAGTTGACAGGCATTGTGGAGTTAAGTATCACACATTTATGGTGGAATTTGTTTTCACTGGACTTTCTCTATGCTGAGATATAGACAAGATATAATTGGGTTCATCTATGGCTAGGGAGTTATCATACAAGTGTAGTTTTAAAAAATAAGAAACAGGGTGCCTGGGTGGCTCAATCAGTTAAGCATCTGCCTTTGGCTAGGAGTCATGATTCTGGGGTCATAGGATACAGCCCCACATCGGGCTCCTTGCTCAGCGGGGAGCCTTCTTCTCCTTTTCCCTCTCCTGCTGCCCCTGGTTGTGTTCTCTCTCTCTCTGTCAAATACATAATTAAGATCTTTAAAAAAAATGAGAAACAAGGATATTTGCAAGAGTACAACTGAAATTATTAACCATGAAATTTAATTTGGATAAGGAGAAAAATGAACAAGCCTGAAATATTGGAAAAAAATAGTTACAAATGTTTTCTCATAATGCTGAGAAAGTTAAACTGGCAGTAGTAGAATAAATAAGGTGAAAGAGAGCAAAATGACATACTTAATTTAGAGATTAGGAGGATAGAGCAGGTATGGGTGATGATAGGGTTTAAAGTATGATTGTGGGAGAGAGAAACTGAAGAAATCAAAGAACTTCATAGAAAAACCAGATTATTGGAGTGTGAGATATTGATGTGGCTTTGAAATTATTCAAGATGAGAACAAGCCTTGTAATTAAGGTGCTTACATTTTTGCTAAATACAGAAGAAGAACCAGGTTGGAGATTATCAGCAACCAAGAGAGAAACATGGCAGTAGAAGCTTGATTTTCAAAGGTGCAAGAATGGGTGGGAGGGTGTTATTAACTGACTTGTTCCCCTCCCATCACTAATTCATATGTTGAAGCCCTAATTCCTAGTACCTCAGAATGTAACTGTATCTGGACATAAGGATTTTAAAGAGGCAATTAAGGTTAAATGAGGTCATGAGAGTAGGTCCTAATTCAGTATGACTGGTGTCATAAGAAGCAGCAATTAGGTCACAGATTATCATAGTGGGAAGATGTATGAAGATTCAGGGAAAAGGCAGCCATCAATACGTCAAGAGAGTGGCCTCAGAAGAAACAACTCTACTGACACATTGATCTGGGACTTCTAGCCTCCAGAACCATAACAATAAATTTCTGTTGTTTAAGTTGCTCAGTCTGTGGTACTTTATTATGTCAGCAAACAAATACAGAGGAATTCGAGGAAGATGGCTAGGAAGCAGCAACAGAGAGCTACCAACTCTTATTCTTGGCCCTAGGGTTCATGGAATATCGTAAAAGAAAATTACACCCACTTAAAAGAACTACAAAGAAAATTAGTCCACAATAGGGGAAATTATCCTCAATATGGGTATCTTTCTTTTCTAACAACTGGAACTCAATTCCAAGAAAGAAAGTAATGAAAAGAAAATCAAACTCTGCTAGCATCTGAGGTCAGGATATAAGCTGTGTGCATCAAGTACATCAACACTTCTAATAGGCACTCCTAAGTAGAAACTAAGTAGTTTAATTAAGTGCACTCTTTAGATCAATCCAGATTTAGATAGCCAGTTTAGATAGCAACTGGTCTGGCGTAGAACAGAGAGAAAACCCACAATCTCTAGCTCTCACATTTCTTCTTTTTTCATACTGAGTAAAATGTGGGATATATTTAAAACAAACAAACAAAAATGTTATTCTCAACAAGAATAATTGGACAGGGAAATAAAAAATGAATGCAGACACACTAACTGACCTGTGGAAAGACAAATTTTCTTAGGAGAAAGTTGAGAAGTCTTAGACGCCAAGCTAGATAGACATGAAAAAGAAACAATGAAATAAATACCCAATTACAAATATTTTTAAAAAGTATGGGAAAGTTAAGACATCTTAATTGTTTTCTTAAAGAGTGTGCCCAAGATTGAAGATGATTTAATAGAATGTGGTAAGATTTCATAAAGGAAACTGAACTGACTTCTCAAGAGGAAGACAAGATGAAGAAAATTTTTAGTCTGTCTCTGAAAGCACAGAAAAGAGTTAATAACTGAAGCAATTGGGGAACTTATTCTTCATGAATGGGTCAATTTCTTTAAATGTGAATATATTTGAAAAAGAACGCTAGAAAGATCACATAAGAATACTTCAGAAACCATTTAGTAATTTCAAAGGATCAAGGTACTGTGCCTGCGCAAGCAGTTCTGTCCTGTGTGAAGGTTCAGGGAAGGTGAAAAGAAAATGCAGGAAAGATTAAATCCACTAAAAAAAAAAAAAAAGAAAAAGAAATCATTTGTCAAAGCCTATTATAAAATCTAACTCCCAAGCAAAAACGCCACAATCAGGAGGAAGGTAGTGGCAAAGTGTTTCATCTTGTTTCATGTTGTTTGTTTAAATTAAGAGATGATTTGGAGAGACCTCCTAGTACTCGGCTTTGAAGAAATAAAGGCAGAATATAAACAAGTATGCTCAGGGAATAAATACCTAAACCTGAAACAAACAAACAAAAAAGGCAATTAAAAAAAATTCTACCAGCAAAATGTTGTTCCTCCATCAGAAAGAGAAAAGAAATATGTGCAATGAAAAAGCAGTTTGGACTTTTTTTCTTAAGTTAAATTTTTGGGAGGATTAGGGTATCAGGGTAAAATTGAAGACTCAAGGAACCCTTGCTTTAAAAGTATAGGAGGTAGAAAGTGCTCTTCTCATGCCTTTGAAATAACTAATAAAAGATATTATGGCTTGGAAAATTAAAACTCTAAAAGAAACACAACATGAGGAGCAGCCAAAAAAGATATTTTTTTCAACCCCTGAGGATGAACATGTACATTTAGAAATGTCAGTAACAGCACCTTAAATTCAGATACCTATTGACAATGGCTCTCTTGCTAATTCAGTGAGGATACCAGGAGAAAGCCTTCTCAGAAGGTAGCAGTGGTAGTCACTATAGCACAGAGTAAAAGATTGGGAATCCCATTTGTGTTGAAAAAATAGACAAAACCGTAAGTTTGGTCATGTGTGGAATCAAGACAATTAGTGTCATTACAGAGTTGACTGCTACAAATGTGAAGTGCCCTGTTCACAAGTGAAGGTAGAAGCTCTGGTACCAGAAAGAGCTCACAACACACCCAGCTCTGGAGTGGGAAAGTGACACAGAACTGTTTTTATTTCATATTCATTCATGGGAACTTTGGAACAGTGAAAACTACAACAGGTTGAGATGAGATTAATTCCCTTTAGGAATGGGAGAAGCCTTAGGCTAAAGCTATGATTATTAGTACACAACAAGGCCTCTGTTGCTAAAAGGGTTAATCAGTAGGCATGAATTCAGGGTTTAATATCTTTGAAATTTAATTGCTCAATTATGAGGGGAAATTCATTTTTATATTCTGATTTCTATCTGAAAAGTAATAGGTGTAAGTCATGCTGCCAATGGCCCCTTTACATGGTATAATTGGATTTATTTCTGGGCTCTCAAATTTTCTGGTAGAGCAAGATGAGTAGCAAGACTTCAAAAGTTGAAATATTTGTTCCAACAAAGGTTAAATTTTCAGCCTAATGTACAGTATTGCTATGAATTTGATGTAATCAATGTCTTACTGAGTTTCGTTTCAAAACTTCTGAAAACTACAATAGAACCACTACCTGTTTTTGTATCTTTAATATATACATATATATTATTTATATTATTATATGTATATATTTCCAACAGAAAAGAAAAAAGGAAAGGAATGGACATCTTTGGGGATGTGCTTCTCCAGTCTTTGAACATTTACTGGTATTCCAACATGGATTATGTAAAATAAGTACTCAATATTAAAGTACTTTTATAACCTCAGAAAGATGAGGAAATGTATGTAGAACCAATCAATTTATAAAAGGGTAAGAAAACTGCATATTGGACAGCCCTCAGTGAAGGAGAAAGAACTAAAAGGAGACATATGGTGGTGTTAAGAGAAGCTTTGAGAATAATATACCTATGTCCCAATTTTTCTTAGTAGCTAGGCTTACTCTTTAAATTTTGGGGTATCTTGCAACATTTAGAGTAACCCCTGACAAGTTAGACTGAATAGTCTCCTGACATGAATAAGCCAATATAGTTCTTACCTACATATCCCACACTAGTGTTAGAACTATGTACATTGATATCTTGTTTTGTACCTGTTACTAGAATGGAGCATCCAATTCCCGGCATTTTTTTCTGATATCCAAAGTTAGCACATGTCATTTCTGCAGGCAATTTCAACAATAAAACAACATTAAGTAATGTAATTGCTGCATAAACTGCTGAAAGATTCAATTAAGAATCTTACACACAAAAACAAATACAAGGGGGAAAAATCCTCTCCCACTCAACCACCAGCCTCTTCTCACAATTCTGTTCCCCTTCCCTATTGTTATCTTACTAGTAAAAGTTCTGTATCTGAAACTCAAAGCAAGCTTAAACTATGTACATGCAACTAAATGCTAGCCTTTCACTTCCCAGGACTTCATATGTAATGCATTTTCCTTTTTTAACAAATGGCTTACATTTGTGTTAAATGACTAAAATTGAGTTCTCATTATAAATCACTTGATGGAGGTGTATATGTATGCACGTGTGTTTAATTTATTGCAAAGAGTAGCACTGGGTATGCAGAATAAAGTATTCTGGTGAACATAAGGCTTTTAAAAGCCACTGGCTCTAGAGTAAATGTTTAATACTTTTGTCTATATGGCAAATAACTTTGACTAGTATCAATAAATGTTATAAATATCTACTCATGAACTGGTCTTTACATCTGCTTTACCATTCCAAATTGTCCAGATATGCAAACACTTTCTTATTTGGAAAAAATGAAATACAATACTGGGTAAGTATCAAGCTGCCTATGATGTAGCCAAGAAATACAAATAGTTCCACTTACCAAGGCCTCTCATGAGGATTTTAAAGACCACAATTTGCTGCCTTCTAATTCTGGATTTCTGGCATAAAAATAAGACATCTTTGGAATGGGTGAGGTTTATAATCTATCCACAAAACTATTGCCAGAAAATCATATTTAATTTCATTTAACATTCAGAGTGACATTGCTTTATGAGAAATTTAGTCTTACTGAAATTATATGGCAATATTTTGTTGAGTTTGAATCCTGTAGGAAGAGATCATTCCACTGTACATTTGTCTAATTGAATATTTTCCACTGACGGTCAAACTAAGATTATAGTATTTGGCCAACAGCCAGATGTAGACTTTTGAAGTATTGAGTCATGTTCAGAACACTCCAAGATTGCAGTAAGCTTATGAGGCCAAGTCTTGCAAGACTGACATAGGCCCAGGAAATCCTTGAAACTTAATGATCTATAGTAACTTCTACTATGTTCTCAAGATATGAACTATATATATGACTCTGGACAAAGCTGTTTGCTGTATCAAGTGATCATCATTAGAAGTACATTTCAATAATTGAAGGAAAGTGAATTTTTCTCTCAGAAGCATATTCCTGAACCACAAAAACATACACACACTCATACTCATATACACACGATTGGTGGAGCATTACATGTGGTGATGTCAAAATGTGTGTGTGTGTGTGTGATTCATAATATTTTTAAAGTATGCATTACATAATCTATATGTATATTACATATATTATATATTTATATAACAGCATGTATATGCATAGATAATTCTGGAAAGCTACACTAGAAATCATTATATAGAAAATACTTTGGGAAATGTGACTGGAGAATTGAGGATTTAAGAGAGAAATCTTTAAAAAAAAAAAGAGAAATCTTTATTTTTCATCATAGGCCTCTCTGAACTATTATTTTATTTTGAGCAGCATTTACAATCTTATAATTTTAAAGGCTAGTTATAAATATTTATGTATGAGATTAAAGAAAAGATGTTATTAATCTTGACTTCAGATAAATATGCAATTAATTTTCTATAAAAATTTAAAAAATTAATTCCCAAGAGAAATCTTCACCTTATTTACAGATTTAGTTGTGCTAAACAAGAAATTCAGAAATTCAGTCTGATTTTTTATCTTATATACACCCTTAATACAATGTAGCTTTTATATAAAACTTTTATTTTAACTTTTATAGGCAATTTAACCCAGAGAGCACAGACCCACACAAATATTTAGACATCCTGATGACAATGTTCTCCTACTCTTAGCTAATTTAGCCACATTTTCTAACAATGAAGTACTCTCTAATTTCATCCCTTGCACAGGATTCACAAATGAATTAATGACAACCAGTAGTGTCTCCAAGATAAAGTTATTTTTAGTAATCTAAGGACTGTTCCCATAAGAATTTGGCTCAAAAGAGGTAAATATGGGCTGAGTTGGGCTACAACTGGTGAATTCCAGGGATCTCAAATACTTTAATAAAATACCCTCAAGGGTAGACTTCAGATAGAAGTCAAAGGGGTGTGCCTCTATTTCATGGCATATACTATTTGCTTTAAGAGATCCGTGAAGGACATAAAAATGATTTCCTGTCAGATAATCTGTGAAGAGATGGTCCAAAGTGCAGTGACAAAAACTGGAGTGATATCTCACCAAGATAATAAAACTGTCTCCATTATGATCCTTTGTAGCAAGGTTGTAGTCTGCCAAAACTCAACCTGGAAACTAAACCTTTTGGTAGACTCCAAAATCTCTGTATCACTCTAGTTGACCACTAGCCTCTGTGATTAGAACATTACTTTCAACTAGCAAGACTACAAATCTAAGAACCTTTTTTTTCTTTTCAGAGAATTCCAATATTCCCCTTTCCTCCCCCTCACAGTTTTCCCTGTTGTTAACATCATGCATAGTATGATACATTGTTATAGTTGACTAACAAGTATTGATACAATGTTATTAACTGAAGTCCACAGACTACATTAGGATTCACTCTTTGTGTTGTAGTGAATTCCAGGGATATGTTTTCATAAAATAAATGCTTTTTGACAAAAGCATGATGTCATTTATCTACCATTACAGTATCATACAGAATAGTTTCAGCCCTAAAAATCACCCTGTTGTACCTTTCTGCTCCCCTCTTCTTCCTTCCTCCAAACCTCTGGCAATCACTGGGCTTTTTACTGGATCTATAATTTTGTCTTTTCCAGTATGGCAGGCAGTTAGAATCATACAGTAGTTAGTTAGCCTTGTTAGACTGGCTTCTTTCCCTAAGCAAATATGCATGTAAGCTTCCTCTGTGTCTCTTTGTGTCTTTTTGTGACTCATTTCCTTTTATCACTGAATAATATTCCACTGTATGGCTTTACCAGTTTTTCTATCCATTCAGCTTTAGAAGGACATCATGGTTCCTTGCAGATATATGCACTTCTGGTAAGTAATCTTTTTACTCAGCCTTCAGCCTTCTCTGAGTTTAACTGGTGTTTCAAGTGGGTGATGGACAGCTACATTATTCTTTCTTCCTGCCTTTTGTTGGGAAACTGAGTTACAAATGATGTAGCTTTACTTTCTCACATCGAATATTGCCTGTGTTTTCCTTATTCTTTCTGTTTTTTTGGCACGTCCTGACTGAAAAGGTATCGCTGGAGACACTTGAACCTCTGCTTGCTCCACAGACCACTTCCTGCCTCTTGACACTACAGTCTATGCCTGACATGGGGGTAAATCTGCTCTTACAAGTATTCTTGGAAAGAAATATAAGAACTCTTAATATTACTTTTGGCATTCCAGATTTAGATGCATCCATAAAGATAAGTCTTAAACTTGAAGATCTTAAATCAAAAGTGTAGAATTTGGACCCAAAAAATTCCAGGAAGGAGAAAGGGAAAAAAAAAAAAAAAAGCATAAACATGAGAAAAAAAGCTTCTCATATAGATCTTAAATAAAAGGAGTTCAGGGCTAATATCCTGCAGAGAAAGTGGGTCGGATGATATTACTTATTTATCATTTAAGAAATATACATGAAACAAGCACATATTTTAGCACATCAAGTTCTTTAATAGGTAAGATTCTCTTTGAAGGTTTAGACCTTTGTTAATATTTTCTAAATGATTCCATGCAAATTAATTTATTAAAGTATTCTGTAATTGTTTTCATAAGTAAAGTTATATATTAATAGTAATGTCTTGATATTCTAAAATTAACATGTTATTATAACTTTAAATTTTTGTATATACCTAACTTCTACTTTGAAATTTCTCACAGGATGGTGTCAGAGAATTCATTCAATAAATATTGATGACTTATTTATTCTTTTGGTCTTGCACTTAAAATCTGCCAAGCAAGTTACAGTGGCTTATATTTGTGAATTAAAAATTTCCAAATGACAGGAAGTCAGAAAAATCTTAATCTGTTCATATCTTACTTTTGCATAATATTACTTAATAATGGGCAATTACAGGGGAAAAAAACCTATAAAACTGGGGAAAGGGATATGGTAAGCATTATATGCACAAACACATGTACACACTCTACCCAAATATGTTGTAATATCTTAATCCCTTGAACTGAACCTTTGAATATGTTAACTAACATAGCAAGAGGGACTTTGCTATGTTAAGTTAGGGATCTTGAAAAGGGGAGAATACCCTGATTTATCTAGGTAGACCCAATGGAAACACAAGAATCCTTATAATAGGGAAGCAGGAGGACCAGAGTTTAGGAGGGAAATGTGAGGATGGAATCATAGATGAAAGTGATGTGGCCGAAAGCCAAGGAATGTAGATAGCTTCTAGAAGCTCAAAAAAGCAAGGAATATATTTTCCTCTAAAGTCTTTGGGAGAATTCAGTTCTACAGATACCTTTGTTTTAGCCCCATAAGACCCATTTTGGACTCTGACCACCAGAACAATAAGATAATAAACTTGTTATTTTAAGTCACTAAATTTATGGTAATTTGTTATAGCAGGAATAAAAAAACTAATACAAAGAATAACAGCCTCTGCTAGTCATTTGCTTGTTTCCTCTCAGAACCATCTTATGGTCTACCTTATCTCCAGCTCTTTTTCCTCCAGCTTCTAAAAAAAATGTAGCCAGGGGCAACTGGGTGGCTCAGTTGGTTGAATGTCAGACTCTTGGTTTTGGCTCAGGTCATAATCTCAGGGTCCTGAGATCAAGCCCCATGTTGGGCTCTGTGCTCAGCAGGGAGTCTGCTTGAGATTCTTTCCTTCTCCCTCTGCCTCTTCCCCCACTCATGCACTCTTTCTCTCTCAAATAACTTTTTTAAAAAAATTAATTAAAATTAAAAATAAAAATAACGTAGCCAACAGAAGGGTGGGTGAGTGACTAGAGAGTGGGAGGAAAGAAGGAACTGAAGGGCTCCACTCTCTGATTCAGGAGAGTTCCATCTGAGGCTTCCCTGTCTATGATGCCAACTCCTGCTGGATGGTTTATCCCTAATTATTTAAAATTAGAAGTAATAATTCAAATAGCCTAGAAAGATTAATATTTTGAGACCAGGTATTTTAAGGCATTTATAGATTTCTTTTAGTACTAGCTATCTTTTAATTGTATATAAAATTATTTAACATACAAATTTTTATAATTTTGTAAATTTTATATATATACATGTTTATAAATATACATGTAAATTATAAAAAAAAATTATAAACCTAGATTCTTGTGCTACCTAATACTGGATTCTTATAACTTGTCAGTAGTTCTCAGTTTATGTTTTAGCTTGAAATTTCCAACTGCCCCTCCCGGTTGGAGCTGAGCATTCATAATCTAGCACATCCCATCCCCTTTCCACTTTAATGCCACCTTTTAACAGACCACATCCTACTCAAATTTTACTTGGCAACACTTTCAGGCTACTAGTCCATTGAACATTATCTCCAGCTTTCATTCTGGTGCTCCATTAAGACAATTGGTCTTAAAAGCTATGACATGCAATTTTTTAAAAAAAATACAGAGATATTTTTCATATTGTATAAGCTGTTAATAAAAGTCTAGAGGAAAATACCCATCGATCTCATAAAATTATGATAAAGTGATGCAAATGTGCCACTGTTTCTTGATAATTTAATAGGTAGCTATTAAATATGTATTTTAATAGTCATTTTAATAGGAAATAATGAAGAGCAACACCAACAAAACTAAAAGAGCAGTAAGTCTGCAAATGTCAATGAGTCGTCCAAGTCTTACATTTTTCAAGGCATCTTGTCTGCCCTGATTTTTTAAATACTAAAAAAATTCCTTAGAAATATCAATAATTTTTGAATTTTTATTCTAAATGTTTTCAGAAATTTTAAAAATGAAATCTTTTACCAATAATATAAATGAAATATTTCTACCAGATTTTTCTACCATAAAAAAGCACTTTTATAAAGTTAACATTAGGGGCACCTGGATGGTGCAGTAGGTTAAGTGACTGACTTTTGGTTTTAGATCAGGTCATGATCTCAGGGTCGTGAGATTGAGCCCTATGCCGGGCTCCATGCCCAGCACAAAGTCTGCTTGAGATTCTCTCTCCCTCTCCCCCTGCCCCTCCTGCTCATGCTCGCTAGCTCTCTCTCTCTCAAACAAATGAACAAATCTTAAAAAGAGTTAATGTTATTTTCTTTTTCTACTCACAGATGACTAATAACCTTCCCAGATATGAACTAAAATTCTATGTTATCTTCATAATATGGAAGAATGCATTACTCACAGCCTAAATACATCATCAATGCCTTCTCCACTTCCTCTCAAAGTGAACTTGGATTTCACAGTAGTATACTCTCACAAATTATTTTTTTCTAACATAAGCCCATATGAATGTATTACTTGCAGGCAAAAATTAAAGTAACATTGAGTGTATTCAACTTGAGTCCAATTTGGAAAAAAAACCTCCAAACAAATAGTACTGCACAATTTGCATAGTGCTTTTGAAAAAGCAGCAGGATGTCCAAGTATGATTGAGATTAGTCCCCTAAATCACAAAATTACATCAACTCCAGGAGTTATGGTTACTTTCATCAGAAAGGTGAAAGTTGCCTGCTCAGTCAGATTACTTTCAGCAATATGCCAGAGCTTGTTGGCCATATGTTTCAAGTTGTAAGATGTCCTGTTAGAGTTATGGATGCAGTTTTGCACTCAGGAAAATGACAGATTTCTCTCCCTTGAAGACATTAACTTTATTCCACTTTGTTCTAACACTGTGTGCAGACATTGAGAATGATATAGTAGTCCCCTGTTTTCTCAATGAATATAATTCAAGATGAGCCTATTGCTATATTCTCACATAGCTCCTCTCTGACCTTATGAATTCAAACTTACTCTCAGCCTCGATTCCCACCACTGTTGTCTCACTTATGTCATTTTCTTATTCATTTCTTGTTCATTTAGTATTAATGAATTATTACTCATTCAATAATAAAAAGTATTATTTATTATTATTGAGGGTAGCCATAGTAGAGTTAATACACAAATACATATTAAATAAAAACTTAGACAACTAAAAAACACAATTTATAACTGTTTTCATACAGAACAGTTCACACTGAAAATGAAAGCTCAAAATATGCCAATTGTTTAATACCATAACTTGCATTTATATATTAATCCAGAGACACCTCTTTCTTTCCATCCTAAATTTTTTGTTTAATTCAAATGTATCTGTCCTTTAACTTACATTTTAGGACTTTAATCATTCATCCTTAAATAAACATGCACTTAAAACTTTCTTGGCCCTAGAATCATGCCGGCTCCCCAGTCTTTCTATTCTACTTAAACATTTTTTTTTTTTTTTGCACTATCTTACACATATTGCTTCTTTGAATCATGTCAATTAACAAATAAATTTTTGTTTATTTTTTTACTAAACTTGAAGACAAAGATTTATCTCCTTTTCTTTTTCTTCCCATCTTTATTCAGGTATAACTGACAAATGAAAATTCTATATATTAAAAGTACACAACATAATGTTTTGATATACTCTATTTTTTTCTTAAATCATTTCTTTATATTTGTCAGTGCTTGTTTTATCCACTTAAAATTGTAAACAGCTGAAGAACCCAATCATATACTGATTTTCCCCAGAGAGTCCTATGTTTTAGCAGATACTACAAAGTATTTTAATACTTTGTATTAATTCTTAATACTTAATAATGGAGTATGATTATGGTGAAAAGCCACCTTTGGAAGAAATACTGAGCCATCATGGAATTTCATTTCATTTATTCAACAAGTACGGAGCAACTACTAAGTGTCAGGTACTGTTCCAGCCATGGTAAATATGGCAGAGAAGATGCGTGCCATCACCGAGCTTACATTCTGACATTCTAGTTGTAGAAGACAGACAATGAACATAAAATGGATTACATAAAATCACAATGCAAAAAACAGTCCAGATACAAAACATGTTTGAAAAACATAAAACAAGATGCTGTGCTAGAAAGTGAACGGGAATGGGACACTACATTAGTCTGAGGATGAAAAGAGGCTTTCTGAGAAGATGACACCTAAGCTGAAGACTGAATGATAAAAAGATGCAATCTAAGCAAAGATCTTGCACATGAGCATTCAGATAGCAAGAAAACTAATATAAAGAACCTAAGGCAGATAGTAATGCTTTTAAAACAGCAACCAGATACAAAATCAATATACAAATATCTGTTGCATTTCTATATACTAACAGGAAGCAGCAGAAGGAGAAATTAAGAAAACACTCCTTTTAATAGTTTCATCAAAAAAATAAAATATCTAGAAATAAATTAACCAAGGAGGTGAAAGACCTGTACTCTGAGAACTATAAACCATTGATGAAAGAAATTTAAGACAACACAAACAAATAGAAAGATAGTACATGCTCATGGATTGAAATAATTAATATTGTTGAAGTGTCCATACTACCAAATGCAATCTATAGATTCAGTGCAATCCCTACCAAAATTCCAATGGCATTTTTCACAGAAATGGAACAAACAATTCTAAAATCAGTATGGAACCACGAAAGACCTAAAATAACTAAAGCAATTTTGAAAAGGAAGAACAAACCTGGAGGCATCACACTCCCTGATTTCAAACTACATTAGAAAGCTATAGTAATCAAAATAGTATGGAATTGTCATAAAAACAGACACATAGACCGATGGAACAAAATAGAGAACACAGAAGTAAATCCACGTATCTATGGTCAATTAGTTTATGACAAAAAAGCCAAGAAAATACAATGGGAAAAGGACAGTGTCCTGAATCTATGTGGTGTTGGGAAAACTGGATAGCCACAGGCAAACAAGTGAAACTAGACCATTATCTTAAACCATACACAAAAATTAACTCAAAATGGAATAAAGACTTGAAAGCAAGACCTTCGACTATAAAAAATCTTAGAAGGAAACACAAGTAAAGCTCCTTAACATCAGTTTTGGCAATGATTTTTTGGATTTGATGCAAAAAGCAAGGGTAACAGGGGTGCCTGGGTGGCTCAGTGGGTTAAAGCCTCTGCCTTCAGCTCAAGTCATGATCTCAGGGTCCTGGGATCAAGCCCCACATCGGGCTCTCTGCTCAGCAGGGAGCCTGCTGTCCCCTCTCTCTCTGCCTGCCTCTCTGCCTACTTGTGATCTCTCTCTCTCTCTCTCTGTGTCAAATAAATAAATAAATAAATCTTTAAAAAAAAAAAGAAAAAGCGAGGGTAACAAAAGTAAAAACAAGTGGGACTACATCAAACTAAAAAGCTTCTGCAAAGCAAAAGAAAACGTCAACAGAATGAAATGGCAACCTACCAAATAGGAGAAAATATGCAAATCATATATCTGATAAGATGTTAATATCCAAACTATTTAAAATTCATTTAACTCAACAGCAAAAAATATCCGAATAAAAAATGGGCAGAGGATCTGAATAGATATTTTTCCAAGAAGACATACAGATGACCAACAGGTACACAAGAAGGTGCTCAACATCACCAATTACTAGGAATTGCAAATCAAAATCACAATATCACCTCATAATTGTTAGAATGGCTATTAGAAAATACAAAAAGTAAGATAGATTGGCAAAGTTGTGGAGAAAAGAGAAGCCTTGTGCACCGTTGGTAGGAATCAAAACTGGTGCAGCCATTATGGAAAACAGTATGGAGGTTGCTCAAAAAATAAAAAATGGAACTACCATATCATCCTGCTATTTCACTTGTGAATCTTTATCTGAAAAAAATGAAAACACTAACTCAAAAATATATTTGCTTCCATGTTCACTGCAGCATTAGTTACAATAACCAAGATATGGAAACAACTTAAGTGTCCATTGATGGATGAATGGATTAGGAAAAATGTGGAATACTATTTGGATTACTACGAGCCATAAAAAAAGAATGAAACCTTGCCATTCATGACAACATGGATGAACCTTGAGGGCAGTATCCTAATGAAACAACTCCAACAGAGGACAAATACCACATGATCTCACCTGTATGTAGACTCCTAAAAAAGTTTTTTTGATTAAAATAAATAAATGAATAAATAAATAAAATCTCACTGAACCAAAGAACAGATTGGTGATTGCCAGAGTTCAGTAGGGGGAGGAATTTGAGAGAAATGGGTGAAGGGGGACAAAAAGTAAAAACTTCCAGTTATAAAATAAATAAGTCATGGGGAGGTAATGTACAGTATGATAACTATAGTTAATAACACTGTATTGCACACTTAAAAGTTGTAAAAATAGTAGATCTTAAAAGTTATCATCACAAGAGGCACTTCGGTGGCTCAGTCGTTAAGCGTTTGCCCTCAGCTCAGGTCATGATCCCAGGATCCTGGGACTGAGCCCCACGTCGGGCTCCCTGCTCTGCTGGAAGCCTGCTTCTCCCTCTCCCACTCCCTCTGCTTGTGTTCCTTCTCTTGCTGTGTCTCTGTCAAATAAATAAAATCTTAAAAATAAATAAATAAAAACAAATTGTATGAGTCCCTTTAAAAAAAAAGTTATCATCACAAGAAAAAAAACTAGTAATAATGTATTGCCACAGATGTTTTCTAGACTTATTGTGGTGATTGTTTCACAATATAAATAAATATCGAATCATTATGTTGTACACTGAAACTAATGTAATGTTATATGTCAATCATAGCTCAATAAAAAATAAATACATAAATAAAATAAAACAGCTACTTCTGCAGCAGAGGAGGCAGAGGAAGAGTGACAGAACAGTCTGACTGGAAGGTGAAGTAGGTAGGGATCCTTACAAGTCCCATGGTAAACAGGTTTATTCTATACTCGATAAGAACCCTTTAATTAAGTGGGGTGACATGATTTGACTGACTGTTTAAAAAGATCACTCTGGAAAATGAAACATATGCTGGCAAGACTGAAACAAGCAAGCCAATTAGGAGGTTATTATAACAACCAAAAAGTTTAGTTACAAATAAGATTGAAAAAAACCAGAGGGGTGCAAATTATAAATTATATTTCATTGCAACACTCTTCCAAACTCTTTATGTCCTCAGCACTGGACTATATTACTTTCTACCTTGAAAGATTTTCATTGATTAACATTTATCACTAATTCTTCCACATCCCAAATGAACTCTTTTTGATTGGTTTAGATATCCATTTCCTTCCCAGTGAAAAAGAGTAGAATACTTGTGTTACATTAATTGTATTTTAAAACTGCAACATCCTACTTTTCTCTAATGTAAGCATTTTTTCCTTTCTATGGCTATATGGAATCAGTTACATAACAGCGAATCATAGGTAAAGAGCAATTAAAAAGAGAAAGTCCTGCTCTGTTTCAGCCTTCAAGTGTGCAACTGCTACCATATCCATGCACATTTTAGAGCTATTTTGAGACCTGATTTCATCTATTTTTATCTGTACATTCATGTATTTTCTAAATAAACTGTCAAAACCCTGACTCTGCCTGTTAAGCTAATGTTAGGTTATTATTAAACAGTGTTTTATAAAGAAGAATATTTTCTTAGAAATTTGTGTTTTTGGAAAGAAATGGGTCTGAAAACAAGATGGGGAAAAATAGCTTTTTTCACCTAGCAGTCAAGCTAAAGATAATTGTTTTGATTTAATATGGTGACATCATTATGCCTTTAAAACACAGGATTATTAATTTAAAGTTTTGAGGAGAAGGGAATTGATTGTTCATATTATGAACACCACCCATAATTTTGGAAGAATTATATATTTTTTTCTCAACAATTTAATTGTCTTCTGAGGTTAGCTTTTTTCTTTGAACTTATTGTCTTAAGGCAGAGTGATTAATCGAGTATTTGGTCTTGAAACTAGTGTGAAGTATCCAACTTTTTTTCAAATCTTCCAATCCCATAGGACAAGACTGGGGAAAGGAGACAAGCCTGTACAATGCCTAAAGCCAAGACCCTCCCTCACAGTCATACTGATGACTAAAGCAGAGGAAATTTCACATTCCTGTTAGGAGTGAAACTGAGTAGAGTGGTGTATTTGGGAACTAGGGACAAACTAACAGGAAAGGCCTTTGTAGTGAAGGAAAATGCAGCTGGATTTGGTTACAAATCTCTAATGAAGGCCAGGAATCTAGGGGTGGAGGTCACTTCTAAGGAGCAGTAATAAGTTAGATAGCAAGATTTCCATGGCCTCCTTCCTACTGCTGTAATAAAGAATTTGTTGCAGCTAAAATTTAAGCAAGAATAAAGTATATTTGATCTTGTCTGAGACCCATCATCACCTTATTTTACCCGTCAGATACTCAGAACTCAAAATCTTTCATCCAGCCTTCCTAGAAGGTTGACAGATGGGGAGAAAAGACAACCCCCATTCTTAAGTTCAACAGTTACATGCAGATCTGGAGGGAAAAAGGACAGCGGCAACCACATGGAACTGCTTTCCAATGTGGCAAGCACACCAAATTAAGAGCTAGCATCTGCCTTCATCTCTGCCATGAATTTTAATAAATAAACAAAAATAAGGGGTTTATTCATCTGCCAGGGTTGGTAGTGTATGCTAATTCTTCTGAAAGAAATAAGAAAGAAAAGTTATAGTAATAGACTAGTTTTCTTAATATGCCTTAGTTAGAAGGAATTCTGGAATATGTCTGGGATTTGATTCTGCCTTTAATTAATTTCTGAGTTGAGGGAAAGAGAAACAAATGCTTCAACAATTTTTCTTTTTGTCTGGTTGATGTTGGTGGGAAAAGAGCCTTATAAACATCTATGGCAAATTAGTTGCTGACATGATGGTGACTAAAGCTGGTCTTGTGTTATAGCAATACAAAATAAGTTTATAAAATTACAAAGCCAATATTTACTCGTGGTTAGATGTAATACAAGGGTGCATATAATGTTATATATCTATCTTCCCTATTTCCTTCGCATGACCTCTAGTCACATAACCCAATGGTAGCCATTAATAATACTTCCTAGTGTGCTCTTCCAGAATTTTGCTATACATGGTCAATATATATAGAGATATTGCTTTCATGAGCACTAAGTGTTATATGCAACGAAGGAATCATTGAACACTACACCAAAAAATAATGATGTACTATATGTTGGTTAATTGAATTTAAATAAAAAATTTAAAGAATGAAATTAAAAATAATACTTTAAACTCATTTATTCATTAATAACATTTAGAAACATAAATGTGTCTATGCTTCTATTAAACTAAATTACCAAAATAAAGGCTGCTTTTATATATGGC
Organism: Potos flavus; assembly: GCA_028534135.1. Lineage (NCBI taxonomy): Eukaryota > Metazoa > Chordata > Mammalia > Carnivora > Procyonidae > Potos > Potos flavus. Next base: position 134,215,226 of record CM052899.1, on the reverse strand, counting down.
TGCATCAAAAGGTAATACTAGAAATTCACAAATTTATTGAAAGAGAGGTGTTTTCAATATCCAAAACCTATCTATAAATTTTTAAGTTAGTAAGTAAATTAAAGGAAAAATAAAAGAAATTTGAACTTTTAGCCCAGAAAATAACAAAGAAGAAAACACAAAAATCCAAATCCACACCGAAAATATGTCTAAATATTTGCAAATGTGGAAATAAGTACCAATGTGGAATTTTAAGAGGAATACTATTTTTACTAGGATTGAAAAATAGTTAAATAGAGATATTGGCTAAATAAAGTGAGGAAAAGCTAATGACTCCATTGGTTAGATTCTCTTAGTCCATAAGTTACTCTCCAGAAATTTAAGTGTTTTGACAGGAGCATAAACTCAGCATCCTGCAGCTGGAACACAGTCCCAGGAGCGAAATTTACACACAGAATTTCTGGCTCACCATCAAGAAAACTTTTATCCAAATAAATCAAAAAAATTATAGTGCTGGAAGGGACAATAGAATTCCCAAAAGAGATATAGCCCATTCCCCTACATTGAGACATTCCATACTTTCCAAAAGCATTTACCTTCCTTGCTTTTAAAAAACACCAGCGTCAGTAATTCTCCCATATCTTTGTATGATGCAGCCTATAACCTCACACCCTTATGGTTAGAATCGTATGGCTTTCTGGAAGTCTAATTCCAAATTATTTCGGCTACAATTCAGTTGATTCATCCTCTGTTCTTAATGAAAGAGAACAGAACAAAACCTCGCAGTTCGTCTAGTTGAAGATTATTAGCATGTGTTGGTCTGCAATGTTCTCTAGAGAAATATTTTTTCCAGTTTATCACAGTGCACCTAAAAGTGTCAGCAACAGCTTTGTAAAAGCATCTGCATTATTTTCATGTGCTGTACACAGCTGGATGAAAACACATTTTTGATCACTGCTCTAGTATCCCTTACATGACAGGAAGCAGGAGAGAGTACATAAAATGAGAGATCTCATCCCTTCCTGAGATCTGTTTACTCTGTGGTAGGGAAGAAGTAAAAGTCATTTTGAAATGTTTGCTGCTGCCCCAGAAAAAATAGGTTTGAAATAAAATAAAACAGCTGAAGAGCCTTCATTCTGAATGGAATGTGGATCTGTTGGTTCCAAAACAAAAATCTTACAGAAGGTCCTTAAAGAGCAGCCAAACAAACCCCAGGAGGAAAAAGGCACAGTGGGATAAATGTGTGTTCTGCTAAAGGAAATATATTGAAAAACGGAGTTGTAAGTGGGATAAAGCCAAGGAGAAAACATAAAGTATTCCTGGGTTGATTTCAGGGAATTCAAAGAAATAAACTTTTATGTGAAGTTGTAAATGAGCCATATGAAGGACCATGGAAATGCAGAAAATGATCAAAGACCAAAAAAAAAAAAAAAAAGGTACATAGGATATTAACCTTGCAGAAACAGCCTGTTTGATTTAAAGAACACATGAAAACGATCCAGAAAGCAAAGGCAGAAAATGAAATGGGGACTACAAAGGGCATTGAGATAGAGAATAAAAGGTTTTACAGATAAATAAAGCAGCAATAAGCCTATGAGAGTCACAGTTGCCTCTTGAGAAACCAAAAGCCAACTGGGTAATGAAGCAGGGAGATAACACGGGATGAGTTATCCCCCTTTTCTCCATTAAAAAGCAGAAGAAAACATGCTGAAAGTAGATTCATTTCTTCCAAAGGCAATGAGACACAGAAAAAATAAAAAATGGAAATTGAGAGTAGCTGAAAAACATGTTCAGAAAAATTTTAAGCCAGTTGAAACTAGAAATCTGAAGGGACTGCTAGTAATAGAAGAAATAAGTATTTGCACGCACTGACTAGTTTTGGAAAACCAAATGTACGGTTCTAGTACATTTTTATATGGGCTAACAATTTTTTCTTGCCATTAAACACAGTCATATTTTTCGATACAGTACAAGATGTGTTAGTAGAACAAAATTTAATTTCCTTTCTATTTGAAAGAAATGGAAATAAAGAAAAGACTGATGAAAACATTTTTCGAAGTAGCCTCATGACACAATTTTACTTCAAATTTAGTACAACTCTAATATCTTGTACCATAGCAAAGGTATAATCTTGTAACAATCTAGAAAAAAATTAAATTACCAATATAGTTCTTGTAGAGATATCATGGAGACATGCTTACCAAATATCTTTCTTAACTGCTTGCTAATGTTATTTCTATTCTATTATGCTGTTTAGAAAATTTCTATAAATATCTGAATACTTTCTGTCCCTTGATGTTCCACATTCAATTCATTACAAAAGTAAATGTAGTCAACATTTTATGTCAGTATGGTGAGTTATATAGAAGCATATTCCCTTTTCTTCATTGTGCTTCATTCCTATCAAATGCATACAGATGACCAGAAAACAGTTATGCAGTTAAATCTGAATGATGATTGCAAAAGTAAGAATATGTAGTTTCTATTCACATTGTCTAGTCCACATCTCCATATCCTCAAATTTTCTATATCTGGTGGCATCATATTTTCCTTCTCATTAAGAATTAATTGTCTACTTTGAATCTAGTGTTGTGTACAACCCTTGCTTGACCCAGGTCATTAAACCCAGATATGTAAGATTATCTCCATTACTTTTTATCCACCAGAAGCAAGAAAGGGAAGTAAGTTTAGACGTTTTCAAGTTCTTACCACTTTTTTAGATCAAAATTAATTTATCTCCTTGTTACAACATGTAAGTCCAAGAAGGATTTATTACATGGTATTCTCATATTTTAGAAGTATAACACCATAGTATTCTCTTCAAGACAGCAAGAATACTGCAGATATATACCAGAGTTAACAGAAAACTTGGGAAACTAACTCTAATGTATTCTTCTGAGTATTACCTCACTATCAGTAAAAGATTACCCGAACAAGTGGTTTTTCTTTAATAATAAGTTTTACAAGCCATATACAAAATGCTTTCGATTGCAGCATAATTGTAATGGAAACACAGATATCAGAACATTAGTCCTTTCATCTCTCAACCATGAATAATTTCACTAAGGCTTGGAAGTGTTGCACTCGAAGAGAAGACCTCTGTTGACCATTCAATCTTAAATTATTTTCCATCACTAAGTGCTCTATTAAGATAATACAGTTTATACATACAGCACAGTGTTGATTTTAAATTGATTCAACTGTATAATGCATACATTACCATCAAAAGAAATATTTCAAAATGGATAGACTGATATAATGCAATACTCTATTGGTATCTTTAGCAATATAAACAATTTACCCTGTAATGTCTAGCCATGCAGCTAGTAGATTCTGAAAACATAAACTGATCATCTTCTGCGATGGACAATGAGCGTCTGATTTCTGCCAAATACAGCATTAATTTCAGTGCCAAAGTGACACACGGTGCCAATTCTTCAGTAATCTTTATTTGATAATTAGCTAACTATCAAGAATACAAAATGTCTGAGCTTCTGATCAATGTCATTCAGACTTCTCTGATTTTACTTTGCCATTTAATCAACAAGTTTAACTACACTTTGTAAGTCAAATAGCAGAAATGAATTGGGTTGTAAGGTATCTTATTCGCATGTCTTTCTAGCCTGAGTCAATTTAATGAGATATGGCATAGGGCTTGTCAAATTAGTTAAAGCTTAGAGAAATGACTTTTAAAAAACAAGGATTTCTGCTAAAACTAGATTTTCTATAAGCAAAAATATTTAATATCATGGTGAAATAAAAAACACTATCATGTCTCCTATTATATCATTGAAAAGTATATCAGAAATAATACATTAGTGGAAAAAGGCAATAGAAATTATCTTTTTTTTTAAGATTTTATTTATTTATGTCTTAGAGAGCGTGCATGCAAACAAGGAGAGGGACAGAAAGAGAGGGAGAGGGAGAAAATCTCAAGCAGACTTCACACTGAGTATGGAGCCCCAAACGGGGCTTGATCTCATGACCCTGAGATCATGACCAGAACCAAAGCCAAGAGTCAGACATTTAATGGACTTAGCCACCCAGGCATCCCAGCGATTATCTTACTTTTTAATTAAATTTTACTTTTTTGGTAGTATATAGTATATATATATATACATATATATATATATATAGAGTGGTATATATAGTAGTATACTATAGTAGTATATATAGTAGTATGTAGTATATATAGTATATAGTATATATTTAACGAGTATGTAGATTACCTTTAGTTTCTAAAAATATATATTTAACTACTTATGTTATTAATTTAATACCACTGCTACCTTTTGGAATGATTCACCCCCAAATAAGCAAGGCAAAAACATTACCACAGTAATCTTTTAAAGCCCAAGCACAAAAAAAAAAAAAAAAAAAAAAGCCCAGGCATCTTTACAGTGTGAAGCAAATGTAGGGTCCAAAATATTTTAGATTCTGCCCAACTGATGTGTTCCCTGTGTTATGAACTATGTTCACTAGGTACTCTGTGACGAGGCCAAATAATTATGGACTGTACAGAAGCATATAATTTCTATAAGACAAATTCTAAAGAGTTCCTGTGATATTTCTAAAATTAGAATCACTCTCAAATGGCAACACCCTCTACTGCCTTTGACATTCCAAAGGCTAAGTTTGCTATTTTGCATACTATGCTCAGAATATAAAATTGAGGAGTAGAAAAGACCAGATCTGCTTTTAATACCAGAAGGGAAATTATCTTGGAAACTCTGGTTAGATACATCGATTAAAAATAAGATAAGGTAGAGAGAGAAACCTAGGCAGTTTAGAAAACAAATACTGAATAGATAAATACATACACAGTTTAAACTAAATGCATAGAAAGTATCTGGAAATGCTATTTTTTCCCAAAGCTTTGTGGTTAAAAGTATTCATTTAACATAAGTCCAACTTTTAAATGCCAAACAAAGATAGTGACATGGTTTCCAGATGTAGCTTTTAGCAGATCATGTCTTGAGTAATTAAGTGCAGTCAGATCTGAAAAGACTAGTAATTGAAGCAGGACAGAATACAATTTATTGCCAAACAATTCCAGACACTAGGAAGAAAGTAGAATTAAAGAATTAAAGCCTCAAACATCAGACTCCATGTTCTTGGAAGCTGATTTTATGCCTTGAAGTAACAACATTCATTTTGTTTTAATACACACACACACACACACTAAATAATAATGGTAGTAGACTTTAAGAGATAGGGGAAGTTCCTGGAACTATATCATTCCCCCCACACCCTGCCCTGGGGGCTATCCCTTGCTTTAGTGTTACTTTCTTTTATTTTGTCTCATATATATGATATTATTTAATGCAGTTAATTGCACACATAATGAAAACTCTTTAGATGTCCACTTTACCCTGCCCTACTTAGACCAAAGGACAGACAATTTGACTCCAAACATGAACACCATCAGCTTTTAGCTCTCAGCTCTAATATACTCAAAATAGTTTATGCCCATGTATAAACTGAACCATCAGAAATAGGACCTCAATCCATTAAAACGTCAGAAGATCAAGTTCACAATGAGGCAATGGCTAAATTTCCAAATGCAAAGCCTGCATCATTGTCAGAGACTCAGGATTATTTAAGTGAGTTGATTTACTAACGTGGCAGCTAACAAGATTTGTGTTCTTGAGGGTTGATTTATAGATTGAATTCATTGTGTGCCACAAACTGTAAATAATATCTACTTAGAAACAAAATTTCAAAAAGACCACTTTTAAATATCAAAAAATTACACAAAAGTCCTCAAATGTATTATTTCTGTTCAGGAATGGATGTTAGAGCCCTCGGCAAAATCTGTTTTAGCACATACTCAGTGAAAGTACTAAAATAATGAACATAGATTTTTCTATTCTTTATAACTGTCATTTCTCACTTTGATGCTTTTTGAAAACACAACTGACCACAAGAGAAAATACATATGTATGAGACAGATTTTCTGCTTTATTATACTCTTAATTTTTACTACATTTTTTATAATTAAATAGTAATATCTATCTATAAGCTTCTGGGAAATCTAATCTATCAAAGGTCAATGTATCATTTCTACTTATAGACGTAATGATTTAATTCCAACTGGGTTGAGTCTGTATTCAATTTTCTTTCACATTCAAAAGTATTTGGAAAAGGTTAAATTTTAATTTTTGCCTGGTATTTCTGGATGCGAAGATGCTCCAGGAGTACTGTGGGACAAACCCTATGCATTGCTTAAATAATAAATTTGGTTTTGAGCATTTTTATATTTGTCTCTTGTATATAAAAGATGAAGAGGTTAATTCAAACTTGTCAACAGAATAGCCATTACCTACATATTATGATTTGAACATTGTAGGCAAAATGTACATGAGTGGGATAACAAAAATTATCTATTAAAGTACATTTGTCAAAACCGTTAAAGAATTAAATTATTCATTTAGCAAAGCCTTAATTAAAAATGAAACAGCACTGGTTTTTGGCAAGAAATAGGTAAGAGAAATATAATTTGCCCTTTATTTCTAGCATACCTTTGTTTTCATCTAATAGCACTCCTACTCTTTTAAGGGCAACCGTTTTCTGTTGTACCCTCACAAATGTGTACATTTCTGTGTACCCTCACAAATGAACATATGACCTAAGGCTCACAAAAGAGGACTATTCTTTGGGAAGGTTATAGGGTCAAAACAGGTGTATAGCCAATGCAGACCAATCACCATCCTCCTTGAGCCAGTCTACCTAAGATACTCAATAAGCTGTTTTTTGTTTTATTTTGTTTTGCTTTGTTTCTCCTAAGATTACCAGTCTGGCAGAACGTAAGTCTTGGGAAATCAGAAAATTTTTATCTCATGATGGCAGTCAAGCATGTCCAACAGGTGAGAAGGAAAATGGAGCCCTAATGCTTTTTGATCCCCAGAGTCCAGGCATATCAGAATTAAATTAATCACTGGTTTATCTCGTTATGTGAAACAATAAATGTCTTTTTTTTTTGCTAATTAGAATTGAGTGATTTTTCTTATAGCTAAGGGAATTTTGACTTATACTAATATTAGAATACGTGACATCTAAATATTAGCACCACACTTTAATTGGACTGTCCAAAGTTCCTTTTTAATTACAAAGTTTACTAGGGGCTTCTTCGATATGCTTTTTTGGGTAGGATACATTATAAGACAAAAGGAATTTAGGAATTCATGCATTTCATAATAATTAGTGATTATTTACCACGAGCCAAATGAACTACATCAGGACGGTCTCTAGCTTCAAAGACTTTATATTACAGTGAGGAAGATAGACAAAAACAAAAACAAGCAAACAAAAAAAAAACTATTAATTTTGTAAGTTTTATAAATGAAACATGAAAGAGCATGAGGACTGGGTGCTTAATTTAAAGAGGAAGATTAATTTAAAGATCTCCCTGAAACATTCATATTAAGGATGAGATAGACTCACCATTTGGAGAGAGAAGGAAAAATATTCCAGGTAAAAGGAAAGATGTATGCAAATACCCTAAGGCAGAACAGAAAATGGCTTATCCCAGAGATGGAGAAAATTCCAGCTTGATTGTGGACATAGTCATCAAGAAAGAGAACAACAGCAAGGGATGACTTTGAAAAGAGAATGAGTATTCACAAAAGAAGCAGGATTTTGTAGATTATCATTATTATTTTGGAATATTTTTATTTTTAGTGGATTGCAAAACTATTGAAGATGTTTAAGCATGGAATACATGATTAGATTTATGTTTAATAAAAATCACTTTTGATATTGTACAGATGAATTTTAGTAACGGTAGAGGTAAATGAGACAAGTTAGAAAACTTACATAATCAAGGTGAAAGATGATAGTTTCTTAGAATAAGGAAATAGTAGTGCTCTATAGGAAACATCTTGAAGATGAAATTGGTGGACTTGTTGATGGACTGAGATATTAGAAGAGAGGGAAAGGCAAGGACCTAGATTTCTAACCAATGTAATTATGTGGTTGTTGGTATCATGTATTCACATAGAGAATAATACTCAGTGAGGAGAGGATTTGGAGGACAGAAGTGTGTAAGAGAAACACAAGAGTTTTAGACATAGGTAACTCTGAAGAGTCTATACTTACACTGATTGCTTATTATGAACCAAGTAGGCTCAAAGTGTTCATATTACCGTGAGGAAGATCAAAACAAAAACAAATACACAAAAATAAAATAACTATGAATTTTGTAAGTTTCATGAAAAAATTAAAATGTGTAAGAGAATGAGGATTGGACAGATATGGCCTGAAGATATCAATTTGAGGGTCAAATTGAGAGATTTGGCTTGAAGATATAAATTAGAGCGTCACCAGCATGAAGATTATGTTTGAATTTGTTGCACTGAATGAAATCACATTGGAAGAAGAGGAACACGGATCTGAAGGGCACAGATATTGCAACAGAAAGACACTGAAGGAAAAATTGACTTCTTACACTGACTAAAGCTATGCAATCAAATACTCCCAAATTTCTGTTCGATAATTCAGGAAATGCCAGTCAAAAAGTGAAATCTTTTGATAGAGCTTTAGTCATATTCCATTGCATTTTCATACTCCTTAATCGTTGCCCATTTAAAAGATATTTCATATGTATTACTATTGATGCTTTTTTGACATGTCAGGTTTATATAAATAAGAAGGTAGTCATAATTTTTCTACAAGTTCCCAGTCAATGTGTGAGAGACCAAGAACCAAAACAAGAGCTCTGACATCTCATTCTAATGTATACATTGCCCAGATCCCATATACTTTTGAGCACTTTGTCATGCCTCCAATAAAAACAACCAGATAATAAAATCTCAATAGGTAGAATTAAGGTTCACTAAGCCCTTTGTGAGATACCATTGGTTACTTTGGATATTTACTTATAAATTATTCTGAATGATAGACTTAAAATTGATCAAAAGATCAATAGTTGGCTTCTGAATGCATAATAACTATTAGCACATTTTTGGAAATATGAGTCTTTTTATTGAGTGGTAAAACCACGATATATATTTATTGGCAATATCGGTTCACACTTAAAAAATCTGTGCCTTTCACTCTGAACCACGAAAACTGAGGCACAGAATTTTTGCAGACGGGTTTGAGCATGAGGTTATATATGTGGGGAAAAACCTATTTAACTTTACAATGTGTTACCATTTAAAATATGTGTCATTCTAACTAATACCAAGTTTGAACATAAGCTATCTTATATACAAACATATAATATCTAAGAAGTCATTTAGCCGATAGAAGTATGACTGAGGATTATCCCATTTTTTTATAAGATAAAATATTTTTTCTTCCTTGATATTTCTATCTTTAGAAAGCCATTACTTTAACCACCTTTAAAATAAACAAATAAATAGTAATAACTTTGGTCTAAAATGCATTAATTTGCTTTCTGTAGAATTATACCACAAACGCTTGATAGTAACTTTTAAATTGAATCACTTATATTATAATTAATTGGTAGATTCTCATTACAGATAAATCTATAAAACTGAAGCTGAATTAAATTATGTTTTCAAAGAATGCAAAGTAAGTTTTTTGGCTCTCATGATGTTAGGTGAGGCATTAAAATGAGCTGGCCCCATCTTTAAAAATGCAGCAAAAGATATTCAGAATGAATTTTCAGGATTTCTTAACCACCTTCCCCCTAAAATGAAACTGGCAAATGGTAGGCAATAGTTAGCTATTGTTAAATTTATCACCAAAAAAAAAAAAAAAAAAAAAGTCGATGATGAATGAATAGTTTTCACTCTTAAAAAAGACCAATAGAGAGTTATGTTTTACTTATGAAGGTGCTAGACGTCATCACTAATTCACTCTTACTGCATTCTAAATCTCAGAAAGTCAACTGAGACATTCCAACCAAGCATGTGGCAATGAATGTATTTTGCACAAACATGTCTATGTTTTGTTTTCTAATGAATGAAATTCACAATTATTTAGCTCCCATTACACATCACTCAAAAACTTCATCATAGCTTAGATCTGATAAAACATGATGTCTATTCCTGAACCTGATTCTGATAGACTTGAGGTAGAAAAGGCTCTTTGGTGTGCATTCTGAGTACAAGACAATGTCAAAATAAGTTTCTAAGGCAGATTAGATAGTGCCATAAACACCAATATAAAATCCATAATGCTTTAAAACATTATAACAGCACACTGTACATTGTTTTTCATTTCATGCTCCTTAAACACTGAACTCATTTTCTGAGTCAATCTCCTTTACTCCTTTATATGCCTTTGGCAGATATTGTTTTTCTCCATGCTATTTACAAGCTGAATTTCCTTGCTTGTCTTTGAGATTCTCAGTTTTTTCCCTTGGTTTCCCTCAATCTTTTTATTATTATTATTATTTTTTAATGTTGAATCAGGTATATTTGAGCTTGTGTAATAAAACCTCTTCAGCATCTTGGTTACAAATAGATTGAAACCTAAAATAAAATATAAATACATTTTCAATCTATAAATACATTAATAAGGTACATATTTAGGCTTTTATTCTAAATAGCACATAAATATATAGCTATACATTTTGCCTAATTCATCTTTCTCATCACACTAACAAAGTTTACTTTAAATCTCTTATGCAAAATCCATTTCCTCATTTTATTCTCATCAAAGTAAACATTAATTATTTATGCTATGTTAATAATTCTAAATTCCACCTATGCCTCTTATTCCACAGCAGTATTATCTCCGAGAACTTTGGCTAATAACATGGGGTCCATGGGAAAATGCTAGATGCTTCTATATGAGAGAAAAGTTTGCAGCAACTGGCACTTTAAAGCCAAGATGAGACCTTCTAGGGGCTTATCCAGAGTAGGTGCTCAATAAGTATATTATTATTGTTTATTACTATAGCCACACTTCATGTTTCATAATACCATGACAGTTACAATGCATGATTTCGAAAAAAACCTTATTTGTTATTTCAAATAAGTTTTTTTGAAACTTCTTTGAAACATAGAGGCTGATAATCTATTTAGATTTTCTTGGTCCCCTATTAATTCCCCTCAAGTGTGGGGACAGTATCATAGCCAAAGACATATCTCTATCACCTAATCATATGATCAGTTACATGGTAGTTCAAAATGAAGTAAATAAATTTAATTGAGAACACTAACACATAGAAAAATAGAAGTTTTGTCCAAGGTCACACTGTTTAAAAAAATGAGAAAGCCAGAAGGTGATTCCAGAAGGACAGACACCCAAACTTTCCCTCCATTAGAATATAGTTTCAAGGTAAGTTATTTATCTGGGAGGAGAGAGCAGGAAGAATTCACTGCCTAACATCTGAAAATATATATGTATCCCATGTCTAAATCCAAGTAAAATGGAAAACTGTGTTGTCGACCAAAAAATCCAAAAGTTGAATGCTTTTGGTGCTGTTATTTCCTGCTGAATTAAGAATACCTTACCAAGGAAATAACTACCTGTTTAGGGATTTGCTTCCAGTTAATCAATCATTTCCCAGACTAGCTGACCAAGGATGTGTCTCTAATTGTGAAGCATGACAGCAGTCTTTGACACTGCAGTAGGCTGAATCCTTGTGGCTGTATTTACACATCCATTATGATCCATGCTGCCTCCTCTCATTGCCCATCCAGAGATCGTTAAATTAATTAGAAAGTGAGATACTAAGAATCACTCTTTCCATCACCCTTTGAAGGCACAACTGTCATTGGGCATTAGAGAATCTACTCTCCTATAGTTCTATTTTCTTCCTATTCTCATTGTGACTTCTCATTCACAGAAAATGAAGTTCTTTGCTCTTCTTCTTGCTCAAATGATATCTCAACTGTTATTGACTGAAACATGAAATTGACATTTTTAAGGGTTAAAAATGTAGTTCAATCTGTTTACTTAGCACCTTCTGATTAAATATAAAGATTCACTTTATATGTATCATATTGTAATGGTTAAGAGTATAGATGAAATTAAATTGCCTGGGTTCAAATTCTGGGTTCCCTACTTAACCACTGTGACTTTGAGTGAAGTGATTAATTTACTATGTGTGTAAATTTTCTATGTATCAGTTTCCTCAATTTTAAAATGAGACTAATAATAGTCTTTACTTCAAAGAATTGTTTTAGATATTAAATGAGTTAACATTTGTAAAGAATTTAGAACAATGTCTGGACTAAGAGTATTGATTAAAGTGTGTGTGTGTGTGTGTGTGTGTGTGTGTGTGTGTGAGACAGAGAGAGAGGATATATATACATGATATATATACATATACACACACACACATATAAATAATATAGATGCATGTATGTATATATAACATGTAATTCATTTCCACACACGTTAATCCCATTTTATAGATCTAAAATTGGTAACTTGATGATGAATTAATCAATCACTCATTCATCAAATTTATACCGACACTTTACATTCTGGATACCATGGTTACTAAAAGGTTTTTACAGAGTAGTGGAGCAGTTAAAATATGTGTTTTTTTAAAAGAATTAATTTTTTGAAGAACATGAGAAAGGAGTACAGAAAACAAAAAGCAATCTGAATGGCAATTCATCAAAAATATATTTTTTTTAATGACAAGCACTGGAATTCATGGCTTTTCTATTTTCACACAATTGTCATAATATCTGCCTATTTCTATATTTAGGACAATTTAAACGATTATTAAACAACACAGAAATTTGAGGGAAAATTGGGCTTCCTGGAAAAGGTCATTTTTTAAACCATCTCTTTATATGAGAGCAGGGTCAATGACTAGGAGAAATTATCTGATGACATCCAAACTATGCTGCTCCAGTTTTTTGTGGTTTTTTAAAGATTTTATTTTTAAGCAATCTCTACACCCAACATGGGGCTCAAACTCACAACTCCAAGATCAAGAGTCACATGCTCCTGACTGAGCCAACTAGGTACGCTTCCATTGTTATCTTTCTATCTACTCTGATTTATAACTATCAATCAAAATGAGATATTTAAAAATCTACACATTTACAAACATTGTTGTAAGGATAGAGTGAGAACTTTTATATTATCTTGAAAGGATCATTTAGCTCTAATTCTTTAAACTATAAGGGTGAACCCATATTCCTTAGCTTAAAACAACAATGGGCAAGCTTTTACAACCATATTTTGGAAACTACTATCTACCACACTCTATTCTCTGGTCATAATAATTCTTACCCTCTCATGTGCAAAACACAATTATCCCTCCTTCAAGATCCCCCAAAGTCTTATCCCATTATGGTATTAGTTTCAGGATTGAGGTCCAGGATGTCATGATCAAAATCAGATAATTGTAGATGAAATTCATCAGGTATAATTTGTAAAGTACAGCTTCTAGAGAATAATTCTTATTGATCTAAAGACCTGTAAACTAAACAGACAGGTTATCTGTACCCCATAATCTCAACATACCATGGTTAGACACCATATAGATCCTTCAGTTTAAAAGGAAGAAAAATTGGGGGCATCTGGGTGGCTCATTTGATTAAGCTTTGGATTCTTGATTTTGGCTCAGGTCCGATCTCAGGGTCATGGACTGGAACCCCTCCTCCAGCTTCATGCTCAACAGGGAGTCTGCTTGGGATTCTCTCTCTCCCTCTCCCTCTGCCCCCACTCCCCTGTGCTTTCTCTCTCTCTCTTTCTCTCTCTCTTTCTCTCAAATAAAAGGGAGAAAAATGTAAGGCATCAAGGAATCACAAGTCCATAAAAATTCTGAATTCTATCTGGCCACACATTACCAGAAATGATTCTCCATAACTCTTGGCTTTGCATTCTAGGTTTTAGTAGTTTCCTCTAAGTTATTCTTCATTTGGCATTAAAACAAAACAAAACAAAACAAAAAGGTTGGTGTTTGCAAATTAATGGGGTTTTTTTTAGCCTGTTTCCTACCTACAGAAGTTTGAGGATCCAAATGGACTTTTTTTTTAATTTTAAAAGTATTTTAATTGAAGTAAAACATACATAGGAAGACATATAAGTGTACAATTTAAAGAATTTTCACAAACTAAACTCGCCCATGTAACTAGCACCCACATCAATAAAAAAAAGATTCCCTGTACCCCAGACAGCTTTTCTCATACTCCCATCCAATTACTAATCCCCTTAAGTATACCCAGTCTCCTTATGTGTAACTGAAGAGTTTTGCCTTGTTTTATATTTTATATAAAGAGAATCATACAGTATATACTATTTTGTTTTTTAGTTATTAGGCTCAGCATTATGTTCTTGAGGTTTGTTCATTCTGCTGTCTGTAAGCTATAGGTGAATTTTCATTGTTTTATGGTAACTCTTTGCATGAATGTACCACAATTTATTTATCTATTTGACTGTTGATGAGTAACTGAAGAGTTTTCAGTTTTATGCTATTACAAATAATACTTCTATGAGTATTTCAGCTCGTGAATATTATGGATTGAATTGTGTAATCCTTCAAAAAGATATGTGAAGTACTAATGTCCAGTACCTGTGAATGTGACCCTATTTGGAAATTAAGTCTCTGTAGATGTAATCTGCCAAGTTAAGATGAGGTTATACTTGATTAGGGAGGGCCCTAATTCATATGACAGTGGTCCTTATAAGAGGAGAGACACAGTGATGGAGGACACAGGGAGAAGATGGCCATGTGAAGACAAAGGTATAAATTGGAATAAAGTATCTACAAGCCAAGGAAAGCTGAGGATTGCTGACTGTCACTAGAAGGCATCTTTTCATTTAACAATATGTCTGTGTCATTGTATCTAAGTTGGCAACAATATTATTTTTTTAAAGAGTCTATGGATTTCTTATAAATGTTATCATAGTTTACTCCATTGGATAAAATCCACATTCACAAGCCTCCTTGAAATAAGACCTTCTGCACCATGGATCATCTATGAAGGTATTTTAGGGCCATGTCCACTATAGTCTTAGAAGCCTTATTTTTTTATCAGAGGATCAATGAGACATGAAAAAGAATTTTTGCCTGATCAGAATACTACCTTAAATCCTGAACACTTAACAAAGGCCAAGCAGCTATATTCTATGTTAATTTATAGATCAAGATTTTATGACAATACACTGATAATAATCTTTATTAAATTTATTAAATTTAGTATTGTTTCTATCTGGAGATCTGGGAATGGGGAACAAGTTTATTTTCAAACTCAACAAATACTTGCTCATTTGTATTTAACAGTTCCTTCTAAATTTATCTTTTTCCCCTTGAACTTTACAATAGGTTATGCAAAGAAGCCAAGAAGTACCTTTTCTACTATGCCTGGAAATTTTCTTACTAGGTATTCTGCTCGTTAGTTATTTTCTATTTTCCACATTTCTACAGGCCACTGCTATAGAACTTTCTACAACTACACAAGCTTTTCCTGGTCTCCAGCTTCCAGTAACATTGTACTCACTTTCCTTTAAGCTATCATCAACAGCCAATTCAAATACCATCAGGCTTTTTGTTTTTTGTTCTTCCAGCTTTTGCCCGTCCCACAGTCCTAAGTAAGTTCGAGATTTCCCTACATCAATAATTCTGGTTAAAAAACTGTGTGTGTGTGTGTGTGTGTGTGTGTGTGTGTGTGTGTGTGTGGTGTATTCTAGTTATCTTTTACTACTGTATTTATCATAACTTTTTATTTTCCGTATTTTTATGCTTTGACATCTGGGGCCTTGCTGTCCCTGGAGGGACTGCCCCTCCCAGAGCTAGTCAATGCCTAGAAGCACTGTTGAGTGTGACTTTTAAATGCAAATCAAGCAATCTAGAGCCCATACTTGCAACCAGAGCCTATTTCTGGGCTCTTATCACCCCAGGACCAAGTATCAGAAAATTAATGACTATACCTCTGTTCCAGAGTCCACTGAAATTATTCAAACTAGCCAATCTTACCCCTGCTTATCCTACACACTCCTTCCAGTGGAACCACAATAAAGTCTCTTGCCCACATTTTCTCCTCCTTTCCTCTGCCTCCAGATAGACTGCTGTTTCCCTATATGCTTTTCTGTGGTATGGTGGGCCTTTCCCTTTTGGATACTGCATATAACCATGTTTTCAATGACAATTCTCTTTTGGTCTTGCCATACCTAAATAGTAATAAATTTATATTTAAAAAAAACAGTTACATAACAAATCATATCAAAGGTAGTAACTTAAAATAACACAGAGCTCATTGAATTTGGCAGGGCCCACTAGTTTAGCCTTAAAATTAGTAGAAGAGCATGTGGGACCAGAATTGTGAGAAAGACATTTCTGAGTAGTAAAATCACCCACATAGGTCAAAATTTGAAGAAGAAAAAAAAAATACTATGGCACATTTTTTTTTTTCTTTTTCTAATGCTGGCAAGTCTACAAAAGCAGCCAACTTAAATGTTCGATATTCACCATCACAAGTAATGGCATTCCTAAAAACCAGATATGAGAAATATTGTTAAAATTTGAATTAGAGTAAATTATTTTGATTCATTAGACACTTCTTTTGCAACTACTTCATACACTTAGTGTTTCTATTCTGGATGTTTTAGTCCACAACTTTGCCCTGAAATGTTAGATCATTTGTATACACTGGCAAAGTTCCCTTTGTCACCTAAAAGTGGGTGACAAATAAGTTTTGTGTTTTATTTTAACTGACTCTTTTTACCAAATTATTTTTACATTAATTGTTTTTTCCTGAATCCTTCTACCAAATTATTTTTAGATTTTATTTTTTAAACACCCCTATAAATTCACAAATGCTAATTTATTATCCAACTTTACTAGAAAATGGGATTCAATATTATGGAATCTTTCTGATAAATAAAGTTTTCACCTCAAGTGCCATCCATTCATTTATTCAACAAGTGAGAGTAAATGGTGGTTTTCCTTACAATTTGGTATGTAGGATCATACAGATTATCATAGATTTTTAATTTAAATTCTGAATTCACATTGAAATTTATAGATGTTTGATTTCAAAAACAGTGGTTTGATGCTATATATTTTAAATTGAATTTAAATTAATTTTTCCTGTCGAGGTGGGAAATTTTATTCCATCTCTCAAAATAATCCAACATCCCCTAGGGGTATTGCAACAGCAATCAATTAAGCATTCACAGAATTACTGTTCTAATAAAATTTTAATTAGTTTCTATCTCTTCCTGTCTTAAGTGGTTGCTGGTGTTATCATCAGAATTACCTAGTAGATTCTGAGATTTTTATTTTTTCATATATTCAAGAAGAAACATCTCGGGGAAAGGAGTGCCCTAATTAGGCGTATGATACATACTTGAGAATTCCACATTTATAAATTGTTTACTTCCAATAATGAATATTAGAAATATCCATTTAATTTATAAAAATGAAATAAAATTTAATAAAATGAAATAAAATTTAAAAGAAAATAAAATTTTAAAGAAGGTTTTTTGGTATTATTTCTCTGAAAAGATGGTGATGCAATACATAAATGCTGATTCTTATCACCTAAGACACCTAAGAAGTCTTGAAATCATTATCAGAACTCTGATTTAAGGCTATCGATATACAATATTGCTGATCTGTTACTGGAATTTCCTGGTGATATATATGGAAGTTTGCATTGCTGTTATTTTGAATTATATACTGAAAGGGTGAAAAGGCTTTTTAAACAACAGAAATCATTTATTTAATTTGTAAAAGAATGATAATGTTGGAAGAATGTGGAATACCGCATTTTCACCTGTAGAGAGTAAACCAAAGAAGGAATGGTGTACTACAAGTCACGCTCAAGAATTTAGCACAATGTAAGCTCCATAGAAGATAATGAGTGCAAATCACGATAGGCGTTCAAGAAAGTTAACTTACCATGTCAACAGGAGATCATTTGTTCCTTTTATGCAGGATCAGCTTTGCTTTGGGCAATTCAGGGCAGAGCAATTGATAAATCAGCATGTATTCAGGCACTGCTTTGAGAGAAGTATTTACATTTTTACTTCTGTTGCGGTCAAATGTAGCTAATATATTTTAAAAGAAAAATCTCATTTTAAGGTACTTGGGAAATAATAGTTTCCTAATAATTTAGAAGATTCTAGAATGATGATTAATCCATATTTTCAAACACAAAAGAAACATAATTAACAATAATTTCAAATTTTTCTCTTTTTTCTTGAAACCCCCCTTGTTTATGGCTTTCTCAAAACTGCACTTCCCTCTTACTGGATCGGTAGTATCAAGGGCCTGTCCTTACTCTGCTGTCCTTTTCCTACACTGACTCTCTTAGCTCACTTATTTTCAAATCCTCAAAGGAGGATATCTTTGTTTTATGTTGACATTAGTAGGGAGACCATTCAGGGAGGCAACGGTGTGCAACAGACATTGTCTTTCAAGCAACCTACAGAGAAAATCCAAAGACTTAGCAAAAGATTCAAAAAATCCAACTAGCTTACTAAATCTCATGATTATGCCAAACCAAACATTCTTCAGACCTCAAATTAACATCAATCTAGAACTTAAATCACTATGTATTATGGATTCATAGAATAATGTTCAGCATACAAAGAAACTATTTTCTAATTATTTATAAAAAGTCTGCAAAAACTAAAAGCATAGATATAAAACTGAGGATATTCAACTCAAATGTAATCCTATTACTAACCTACAGCTGCGAGAACTGGAAAGAAACAAAATCTTACACAAGAGACTGGATGGCTTTGAAAACAAGTGCAATGGAAGATATTCTACTGGAACAAAACCAATTTACTGCAACAGATAATCTAAGGAAATAACCATTGAGAACTATGTCTCTACCAAAACTAGAAACAAGCACAAACTTATTTAAGCCAACTATTCCAGATGTCCACCCACTGGCACAGAGCTGCAAAATCAGATGGTATGACTGAGAGCCAAAGGAAAACCTTAAAAAACACCATGAACAGGAAAAAAAAAAAAAAAAGGCAGTTAATCTTAATGCCATACAACCGATGGCAATGTAATGTAGGAACAATTATTTTTCATACCTTGTGCCAAGGTTGAAGTGGAAATGAGGCAATAAACATTCTCATTTCTCGTAAGAAAGTATATTGTTGTCAGGTCAAATCTAGAATATTTTGCAGTCCTTTTCAAAATAGAGTAAAACACTGAGAATTAAACATTTTGAACCACATCAGACATTTTAATTGAAGAAAATTGTAAAGATTTATTTGAGAGAGAGAGATTGAGAGAGATTGAGCACAAGCAGGAGGGACAGAGGCAGAAAGAAAGAATCTCAAACAGACTCTGTATCGAGGGTGGAGCCCAACGTCAGGCTCCATCTCACAACCAGGAGATCATGACCTGAGACAAAAACAAGAGTCAGACGCTTAACCAACTGCACCACCCAGGCACCTCTTGAGCAAAATTATATACAATGAGGTCACATTTCTTTGCCTATAACCAATACATTTTACAGGGTTTGACGATGCTTGGAAAACCATCTGTAAAATGTAATAACCGATACAATGAGAGGAGAAATGTATGGAATTTACTCTAGTCATGGGATAGATGATGGAATTTTTTATCACACTTTATTTCTTTACTTCATAATTTTCACAGTGTAGTTATCATTGTATGCAGAGCTGAGTACCAAGATTTATGTTTTCCTCATTGTTCACTTCAGGTAGGCAATGCCATAACACAAGTGCAGATGGTGTGAAACTACAGTGGACCAATTTAACACCATCTTAGTGTCATTTGGTAATATGGATGGACAAGAACATATAACTTATACTTTATGACCCAGATACGAGGAGTCCATGGAATCATTTAATAGTGCCCATAGCACCACGGCACCCAGAATACCACTTTCCTATCATCTCCTGGTACTTATTTAGAGAAGGCAAAATAATGGTGATATTACTCAAAGTAAAATAAGAATAGAAAAACATATATGGAGAACAACTAGACAAACACATAATACATACCACAACAAAATGACAAAGCCTTTTGATTTATTTGTTGCTTTGATTATGTGCCATTGTTTTCCAATGTCTTTTCTTTTTTCTTTTTTTAAAGATTTTATTTATTTATTTGACAGAGAGAGATCACAAGTAGGCAGAGAGGCAGGCAGAGGGAGAGGGAGAAGCAGGCTCCCTGCTGAGCAGAGAGCCCAATGCGGGGCTCGATCCCAGGACCCCGAGATCATGACCTGAGCCGAAGGCAGAGGCTTTAACCCACTGAGCCACCCAGGCACCCCTCCAATGTCTTTTCTAATTAGAGTACAATAACAGACCCACCACACGAAGTGCTTCCTACGTGCCACACACATTGTACATATTCTCTTTATGCTCATACCTCTTTCTTTCCAGAAGAGTAAACTGATGTTTATTGAGGTAACATAAATTGCCTAAAGCAACACAACCAATAAGCCATATGACAGAAATTTAAAATTATCCATACATCTCATTAATCTAAGGAAAACCCAGGAAAATGTAAGGAAGCCTCTATATACCTAACTCTGAAATTACGAATGAGATCTGCTGTATTCATTTTGTCTGCAGCAGCATGTTGTTGGAAATCTTTGAGACATCCAATGGGAATTATAAAATTCTTCCCAAATGTTTTAACAGGTATCAATATCAATGATTTGTTAGGATACACATGAT
Organism: Potos flavus; assembly: GCA_028534135.1. Lineage (NCBI taxonomy): Eukaryota > Metazoa > Chordata > Mammalia > Carnivora > Procyonidae > Potos > Potos flavus. The sequence continues at coordinate 134,194,688 of CM052899.1, read as the reverse complement.
TTTAAAATTGAGTTTTATCCTCCAACACTTAATTAGGCCAGATGGTTCATTCAAATGGACTGAATTTCTAAGCTGCAAGGCAACTAATATTTTTATTATCGAAAGTATCTCTCTGGCAAAATAAACTAATTGTGATGCCCCAGAAATTACAGAATATAGGAATACTGTATGAGCAAACAAACGGCTTATGAGGAACTTCATCTGTATTATTTTGAGTTTTTAATATGTCTTTGCTTATTTCATATGTTGACATCTTAAGTAGCTTTTCAGGTTTGCAAATAAAAATGCCTTATATTACCAGGAAGGTAATATAAATATGTGAACAGGTTGATATCATACAACAAGGAGTGGTAGATACATATATCAAGTCTAAATAATAATATTCAACGTATTTTGAAATCATTATTGAGAGCATTAATAATAATATACATGTGCATACAAAAAACATTTTACACATTCCATTGGAATTAATCTCATTTCATAGATATAATAAATAATTTGACCATGAATTAATCTACTCATTCATAACATTTATATTTAAGTTTTACATTCTGAATTCCATGGTTCCTGAGAGCCCATCCAAAAGGATGATTATGCCTTACATGAAGCCATCACAAATAATTTATGGATCTGGATATTTCTAATGATGCACTATACAATGGCTAACTGAACATAATAAAAAATAAAAAAATAATAAATAAATAAATAAATAAATAAAAATATTTTTTTAAAAAAGAATCTGGGTGTGGTACATGAACAATGAATCTTGTAACACTGAAAAAATAAAATAAAAGTATTTGGGAAAAAAAGAATCTAGATATTTTATGGAAATTTCATTGATTACCATTTGGAATTTAAAATACAATGCTTTCACTATATACACTATTTTGATATAATGCCATGAACACCATAAGTCCCCCAAAATGTGTGATAATTCATTTAAACATTTAATTGGTTATCTACTATGGTTTTATGCTGAGGGTCGCTATCAAGTGTGCAGGGATCCCTAAGATTTATTAACAGTAAGGCAACATTTGTTCTTTAAAGTAAAATTTGTTCAAAGAATTTAATGTCAGTAACTCCATTATAGCTTTGAGCAGGATATATGAGACAATAGTGAATAGCAGATTTTGAATGCTGAGGAAGAAGAGAATATAATAAACCAGTCTCATCCTACTAGGTGCTGTTTCACTGTATACTAATTTATAAAGAATTCAGTTCAGAATAGGCACTATAAGGTTAGGAGGATGTGATCTCCCTGTTGATAGCACTAACCAGTAATTGAAGCCTGCTTCATTCTGTACCATCTGTATACTCCATTTGGTCCTAGAACATCGAAAGCAGAATCGGACCCTTAAGCATGGATTAATCAATGCTACTCCATGGTCTGTCATAATTCACTGCAGTTACAAATGTTATGGAGGAAAACTGGTATAATATTACTCTTTTGAATAAAATACAAAGAGCAGTATAATCTACAAATTATAAAGAGCAATAGTTTAGAAGCATTCATGCAATTTCAAGCATGTTAATGTCTAATCTCTAAATTATTGGAATATTTTTTTCTGGTGTGTCAATTTTGTGTTTTTTATAAAGTAATATTTCTTTTTGTTTCCTTCCCCAAGTCTCCTCTGCTTCCCCCCAGCTTGGATGCCAGACAATGCAATCAAGTCTGTTAATTTTATTGGTTGTCGTTTCTTCTTCTTCCCCCAATCTCTGGTACCAAATCAGCTGTATAACAAAGGATAATAAAAAGGTATCTGGGAAGTTGGCTTTTAATCCTCTTTGGGTAAGCTCTCATGTACACCCTCACTGTTTCTTATAAGAATAACCAATTCTCTGCAAAAACCCAGCACTTGAAACTCCTGATGTGTACCCAGAATGGAACAGCTCATAAGTACAGAATTTTACTTGGGAATTTGTGAGAAACAACTGCTCCCACTTGAGCTATTCAGAGATGACTACAATTATTAGTGAGCTTATTGGACTCCAGAAGCTGCAATAATGCAAGCACATTCCATAAGAACTTGGAAAGTGAAAATATCATGGAAATTGTTTTGCTCCCCCTGCTTTTGAGCCCCTTGGGGTTTTTTGGTCAAACATCCATTCCTGCCTAAAACATTCCTCCCACAGACCAATCACCTGGATAATTGCATTTCTACTCTGAAACATGCAAGGGGGAAAACAACAAAAAAGAACACACAGTAACTCACTGTCATTAAAAGAAACATTTCTGATTTGGGTTTCATATTTACGATACATACTTCTAAAGGCCTTGGATCTTAAGTTAAACTACATTGAGCAAGCACCTCTATTGTCATTGGTTATGTATGTGTGTGAGTGTGTGTGTGTGTGTGTGTGTGTGTTGCCAAGACACTGAGTCTGATAAATTCCAGTAGGTAGAGTGAAAGGCAAAAAATGAAATTTCTTTACTTTTTAAGTCTTGGCTGGATAACTATGAATGGAGAATTTATCTCTCCCACCTTGAGGAGGCATAAATAACAGGCCTGACAAGGGGAAAGTACACAAGCCACCCCCTCATAGGCTGAATTCCTTTCCTGCAAGGTCTTCTTGGTGATTTTTTTCTTTGAATCCAGGTGCAAGCTATTACCCTGTTTGTGACAACAAAACATGTGATCTTAGCCTGAATATTTACAAACGAGTACAGGTGGCATTACAAAATAGGCTTTGGAATAGATATTAGAAAGCAGAAAAACAGCAGTCTGTCAAAGAGATTTGCTTCAAAATTGTTTTACTTACAATTACAGTCTTTTGTCATTCAAAGACCATATTTTCTGCCTGAAACCATTATCATTATTGTCAACATTACTGTTATATATTATTATTTATTATTACAAAAATATTCACTAAAGCTACCATTAATAGTTTTCATTATATTTACACAGATAAAAAATGGTAACAATGTAATAAAATCTGAAATTAAGGCAGACTTTAATGATTAACCCTTTTTCAAGGTTTTTAATTGTGAATAGAATTTGTTTCCACAGAAATGATTTGGAGATATCAACACAAAAGAAGAGATAAATATCAGAGAAATGATTTGAAAATGAGGATCAATCAGTAACATCAATCCCTATATATCTCAATTTACCTCTTATTCCTCATCCATTGAACTACATCATAAATGTCACATATTACAAACTGCCTGGCACTGTCCCTGGTAAAGAGTCATTGCACTACAAATACTAGTTTTTTGAATTCATGTAATTTTGCCCCAAAAGAGTATTATTCACATATATCCAACATTAGTTTCTTAAAAAAATCCAATCAAATTTTCTTCTTTTAAAAAATTAAGAAAAGACACTGAAAAAGAGACAAAGGATATGTCTAGGTGTTTTATAGAATTCATTGAAGATTATCTAAAATTAATATGCAATTGACCCTTGAACAACATAGGTTTGAACAGTATAAATCCACTTATATATGGATTTCTTTCAATACAAGACCATAAATGTATTTTCTCTTCCTTATGATTTTCTTAATAACATTTTCTTTTCTCTAGCTTAGTTTATTGTAAGAATACAGTATGTAATAAATATACAAAATATATGTTAATCAAATGTTTATGTTATCAGTAAGTTTTCCAGTCACCAGTACGCTCTTAGTAGTTACGTTTTGGGGAAGTCAAAAGTTATACTTGGAATTTTGGCTGTGTAGGAGGTTGGTGCCCCTAACCCCCATGTTGTTTGTAGTTCGACTATATATTGCCCAACTCTGACCTATGAATTTTTTAAATCTCTTTAGTGTATTTTATAAAATGTTTGTAGTTTTTCAAAGTTACAGTTAACTAATGGAAACAGTTTTGGAGTAAACATGTGCTAGAACACTTTGTTCTTGAATGTCTAAATCAGCAATTATTAAAGATTGTCATATCATAGTTTATAAAACTGTTTGTAAAATAAATAACAATGTAAATTAGTCCTGGACTCCAAAATTTGCTTTAAATTATGTTTAATTTCTAGCTAAGAGAATTGTTTTTGAAGATTCCTACTATTCCAAGACCATCATGCAAACTTTTTTTCAGGATATCTTACCTCAAAAAAAAAAAAACCATACATCTGAGCAACTTTATGAAAAATTGCATTTTTCTTCAAACACCAAAAAAATCAACACTACAGATCTTTTTATAAAATATTAAATAAAAATTATTCTTAGTGCCTAGTAGCAAGACTCATTGAAGATAAATTTCCAAATTTTGTTATATCAAGTAACCACTTTGAGTTTAAACTCATAAATAAGTAATTAAATAAATAAATACATTGATTTATTTTTTTTAAAAGATCAATGGTATTGTTTAATTTTAAAATGTCCTATCATGGTACTGTTTGATTTTAAAATACCCTAGAACTAGCTCTTTATTCACTTTTTCACTACTTTTTCATTCTCTTTTTCCATGAAAAATATCTATCAGATGTTTTATATTTCTCCAATTCGTATGCAAAGAAACCTTTTAAAACTCACAGTTATTCAAAATTTTGAAAATCAGCTGAATAACTCAAGATGATTGTGTTCATGTGTCTTTGTGTGTGATTGTGTTCATGTGTCTTTCTTATGATTTTGAAATATAAATGTGAAATACATGGCTTACAACATCCATAAAAATTGAACCCAAATCAAAGAGTAAAGAGTCTTAGTAAACTTGGCTAATTAGAAAGATCTTCTTTCCCATGATACTTAAATACACAGAAAAATGTATTAAGATATTATAAATTGTCTATCCCAACATGAATCTGATGACTAAGACATTACATAAAAAGCTAAAATCAGAGACTTTCTAAGATATTTTTAAAAGTGTGAAAAGATCTCAATTTATCAAACTATAATTAGTTCATCTATCAATAAATGAAATAAATCTCATCTATATCTCTATAAAGAGAAAGATTATGACTTCCACTTAGATTTGTTCTATTCTTCATTTTGTAGATGCATGTGTACACCCCCATTTTTACACAAAACAACCACCTTTCACTGTCACTAAGTCCCCTCCACTATTATCATTTTAAAAATATTTTAAGAGAATATAACTTAATAGAATTTCAAGAGAATGCCATCAGTTGAAAATATCCCTATTGTCTGTCATCATTCAAGGATAATGTAGAGGTACATTAATAACAACAAGAGATATAAAATTATATTAATCCCAGAATATCTCACAAGGGAATAAACATTACTAATTGAATATTTATGCTAATACTATAAAGATCATTGAATAAAAACATGAATTATAAGAAATAGTGATTATAATAAAAGCAAATCAACTACTCATTTATAATTTTAGATTGCTTGTATAAAAATATGATAACTATACCCTTCTGATGTTTAGTAAGTTCAAATACTTCTCAGTTGACTATTTTATATCTTCTGCTGTAAACTATTCTTGTAATAGTATTGATGAATTTAAAACAGCACTCATTAAAATTACTGGCTGATGATGAGACTATATTATGTGAAACTTATTTAATATATTATAGTTCATCGATCTTTCAGTATTTTGCCTTGTTATTCCAAATTTCATTTTCCCACACACATAAAGATTTTCCCAACATGCAGAGTTTGGAAATGGAATTAAATAATTTTTGAAAGAACTACAGTAGAAAATTTTCAATATCTCATTGAATAAAGTAAACAAGGCACAGTAATAACTTGACATATGCTTGTATTGTTAAAAAAGAAACAGATGGCAAAATTTTTAACTCTATTTTTAATTAATGAATAAAAGTTGGAGAGCACATAAAGAGATAAATATTCCTTGATCTCACAAACTAGAAATAAAAAACAATGGCTGTGTTTTTTCCAGAATTGTTGAATAGCACATGCTGTGCTCGCAGTTACAGTTTGAGACAGTGAATTTTGTCCCCGTTATATAAGGAAAACCCCTTCCTGAGCTGAGAAAACAGTGACAAATTCCTGAGGGAAGCAGTGCTTTGGCTGTATTAAATTTAATCCAAAGAAGAAAATGAGCTAAAATACCTATTTGCCAATTTCTAAATTCATACTCCTACTTGCAGAAAGTAAAAACATTTCAGTAAGGCCAATGTGTAGGATCTAGCTACAAAAGTAAAATTATCGAATGATTTATATATACATCATTTTTTAAAGAGTATATTAACTATCAGTTTTTGCTATAAAGCAAACGCTTCAGGAACTCAGTGACTTCAAACAACAACCTTTAATTCACTGTTCTGTGGGTCACCTAGGGCCAGGCACTGCTAGGCAGTTCCTTTTATTTCAGTTGGGTTCATTCACAAGTCTGTAGCCAATGAGGTAGTTGTGCTTGTGAGGGTTGGCTGACTGTTGTATGGAAGACAAGGTAGTCAGAACTATGGCAATCTTACCATCTGGCAAGTTGTTGCTCAGTCTTGTGCTGGTGGTAGTTGGACAGGTTTTCCAGGGAGGTCCTTGAGTGTAAGGCATCTGGAAGCTTATTCTTAGAGCTGGCACATTATAGCTTCTGCCACATCTCTCATCCAACCAAAGTAACAATGCCGACTTAGATTCAAGGACTGGAGAAATAGACTCCAACACATATAGAGAAAAGCTACAAAGTTATAGTGTAAGGAGTATGGATACAACTACAGAAAATTTTGTGGCCCCTCTTTTTTTTTGCAAACTACTATGGTAGATTACATATCTTAACCATCCCATGATGACTTGTTGATTGAATGAATGAATGCATGACTAAGTGAATGATTGAAAAATGAAGGGCAGTACTAATTCTTCTCAGTAAGGTAACATCTTCATTAACAAGGGATGCTCCAAGTCACAGAAGTTAATAATATTTTGTAGTCATTCTTTATTTATAGAGATAGACTGCTTTGACTAAATTGAGTATTTGTTTGCTTTTTCTAATATTTTTATTGTATACCTTTTTTTCTGAGTTTTACTTTTCTGAACTGTTAATATAACTCAGTTATTACTAAAGAATATAGTTTAAATTCCTTTTTGAATTAAATTTTCAAACACTTGTTTTATAGTAATTGACCTCATTGAATTCTCTTTGGCCTTTCAATAGTTGGGTTTTTTTTTTTTTTCAGTCTGATTTTATCAAACTAAAAACTGAAAATTTATAAAAAATTAAAACCAATGTTTATGTATAAATAAGACTAATTGCTAATACACTTGATCTTAGCCAAAAGGCCGAGAAGCGATTGGAGACTAATTGCTAATAAATATAAGATGTCTTACGTTTAAAATCTTACTTTCAGGCAAGCTTCCACTATATTTTCAATATCTATTCTTTCTTCTACCTCAAAATAAGAATTATTTGAATATGTCTTTTTTTTATCCAAATTGCATCTTCATTTCTGCTGGTGTATTTTTGTAAAACGAAGAGGACTCTGATAATGAGTTTTAAAAAATGACAACTGGAAATCATCCTAAATTAAACATCTGCCCACATACAACACATCTCAAAGGAAAGGGACAGATCTGTGAGGGCAGAAACAATGCAAAGATAATTCAATATAGAAGTAATTTTCATATGAGCTTCTAAAATTTTGTTACGTTTGATAATGTAGACCTCAGAAGTATGATGGTAAATACTTGCTCAAATGTAAATGTTAAATGCATTAGTCCAGAATACATGCAGAATATGAACTTGATTTTGGATGGCATTCTACTTTGGTAGATCCACATGGTAAATTAGGTTCAATCTCATAATTGTACTTGCAGTTAGCATAACAGTACAAAAAGATCAATGTTAGGTTACTGTTCAAGCACAGATAAGGTGCAAGGTTTTATGATCCCTTAGCTTGCTTCACTGTGTGACACTATTAAAATTTCCATAGAGAACAACATTATACAGAGCTCAATCAGAAAAAGGGTAATGCCCCTTTGAGGGAGTTAGCTCATTTTCTTTTTATTGGTTGTAATGTGTGTAGTGCCAAGCCACTGGTTTCATCTTCATTGCTTTAAAGAAAAAAGCTCATCTAAGTCAACATGTGAATTAAAATACAACTACATCTACTAAGTTCTTTTGATTTTTGTCTACAAAAATTTTTAGGTTTTGTGGTAAAATCTTTTTCATTTCATTGCAATGGTGCCTCATAGCTGCCTCCTACACCATAGAGGTGGCAGAAAAACAAATTTGAGATTACAAAGAATCTTAAAATTCTCCATAAATGAATCCATTTGAATTTAACTCATATTAGGAGTAACGAGACTCTTCATAGTAACTTTTAAGAAATACTATATATGCAGTCAATTAATATCATTCAGAGGTCTTCTCTGGCTACACATAGGCAATTTGTGTGTCTGTGTTTGTGCTGTGTATGTGTGTGTGTGCGTGCACACACACATGGTGCTACTTGAACATACAAATCATACAGCATATGCTCATTACTTTGCTCCTTTACTATGGCTACAGACTCAAGACTTCACTATTACAAATAGAACTCTTCCCTCTAATTCAAGCTATAATATATTTTGTTTACGGTATATCTGCAAATTAATATCTTTCTACTTGATACTCCATTGGGAAAGTTGTTGAGTTTGCATAAGTGAAGAAAAATGCCTTTAACATTAAAGGGAATTACCTGAAAATACCCACATAGGAAAGTCAACCTGTGAGTATTGAATATATGGCTATTTTTTTCAAAGAACTTGGGAAAGTCAATAGTTAGTAATCTTCTTCCATATGAGGATTCTTATACTCAGAAGCATGATTTCTCAAAGCACCAAAGAATAGAGAATCAAAATTTCCTCTTTGTCAACTTACCTCTTCACTCAGACTCACTGCAACAAAATTTGAAAGGTTGCTTTATCAATGTCACCTATGCTTTGCTTTTGGCTGCGGCTCAAAATTACTTTACAGCAACATTAATTAACATAAAATATAAACTTAACAGCTTCTTAATAACAAGAGCATATTTAAGATGCAATATGTATTTTTTTAGTTTCTATAAATTATGATAGTCTATATTTTATTTTTTCTCCCAGCATTTTTAAAGTATAATTGATAAACAAAATATAACCTATATTTTAAATATTTATTTTCTCAAGCAGGAAGTGTTTTTCTATAACATTTTGGAAATGCAGGATCTTCAGTGCAGACATGAACTATAGGGATTATCTCCTTGAATCTCCCATTCACTCTGGGATTCCCTTATATATGCCCTTAATGCCTGCTTTTAAAAGCCACTTGGGAATAGAGATTCATTATTTCACTTAGGAAGACTATGCTAACTCTTTTTCCAAGTTCTTATATTGAGTTAATCTTCCTCACTTTAAGCCTAACCCACCATTAATAGTTCTGCCCTATGAAACCAGCCACAGCTCTTGACTCCTCTTCCACACAAACTTCTTTCCAAATATTTAGTAGTATAATAACAAGAACAATGATAATAACCAAAATTTATTGAGCACAATGTTCCGGTAATGTTCTATTATGCTTAGTGTATCTTTTAATGAATGCTAACAGTAATCCTAAAAATTAAGCCCAGCTGCCAATGCTGTTGTGCAGATGTGGGAAAAGAGAAGAAGGATATTGAAGAAATCTAACAAAGGTTAAATAACTTGCCCAGAGGCACTGAATCACACCCAAGAAGCCTGGTTGCACAGCTCTTCAAGCTAACCATGATGCCATAATAATACAACTTTCATGTTATCTTTCCTTCTTAAAGAAGTGAATTTCATTAAATCACTTTTCATATATCTTAAGTGAGAGTGTCCTCACTATCCTTTGTATTTTCCTATTTGTAAACTGCAACTTTTCAAAACTGAATACAGTAGGTCAGATGTGGTATAACTGGGGCAGATCCCTGAAGATCAATTTTCCCATTTCATCTAAGGACTATCAATGTAGTATTAATACTAGTATTAAGGAATTTAAGCTGGCATAAACTTGGGTAGACAGTAATGTTATTGCTATAGCAGAGCAAAAGAAAAATACAAAAACTCAAGACTCATTCACATGAACTTTGGCCAATCAGATCTCCCTGTCTTTACTTTGTAGATATATTATTAAACCTGCGTACAAAGTTATACATTTATACACAGTAAATTTTGTTCCATTCAATTTAGCCTGTCAAAAGCCTTTTGAACTCTGTTCTTTCATCCTATATATTAGCTATCTTTTTACCATGGTATGGTTCATCTTATTATTATTATCATCAAACAATTTATGTTCATTAATATTTCATTTTTGAACTACAACAATGTTTTTGGTCTAATGATCAGCCTAAGGTTACCCAAATATCTTATATTTATTCTCACAAAAGCAGTCAGGCAAAACTTATTAAAACTTAAAATAGTTTGGAAACTCATTTGCCTTTCATTCCCTTTCCATTAAAATTGCAAAGGAATTGCTCGCTTGGTAAGGACTCTTCTTTCTGACTTATTTACCTATTTTCTTCTAATTTATGAGATTCCTAGATGAAGAACAAACCTTTCCTAGCAGAGGATAAATGTAGCTTCACTTGAAAGTAGGAATCTCTATTCTCACATGTGCTCCAACAGGAAAAATATAAAAGAGAATAAAGTCACTGTGATTGAAGAAATTTCACCTGTTTTGTTGTTGCAAACTCTGCAGAATTCCCATTGACATAGTCATTTTTCTTAAAGTCAGTTGGAACTTCGATTGTTTCTATGGCTTCCTTCTGGGATTATTTAAAAATGCATATGAGAAACTTAAAAAAGTAATGGAAAAACAATTTAAACTAATCAGTGTCTTTATTCAGTTAGTATTACATTTCCAAAGTTTTCCCAGAATACTTTCAGAAAACACATTCATCTTGCTCCAGTGATAATTCTTGGTATTCACCAGTTAGAGAAAGAAAAAGTCAAATATACTACAGAAAAACACAGAGTAGTGCAGGAAGACCAGGTTTTTATTTTATGTGAAGCTGGCACATAGTAATTTCTTATCAGATATAAAGGCCTGATAAATAGGTGAAAATACAAGTTTTAAATTAATGTATACCAAGAGCAATCTATTCTTTGGTAGAAATTAGACTGTGTAAAGCCTTTAATAATATAATTAAGAATTCAACAACGCTTCTGTATGTAATTCACAGCTCCAAATGTCTACAGCTCTAATTCTGACCTTTCAAAACCCCATTAAGCTATGTAAATACAATACAAAGAAATGTGTACTGTGCATAAACAGTATTCTAATGTCAACTAGACAAGGACACATTGCTTCACTGCTGTCCCCAGTGCTTATAAGGACACTGCTGAGGCATTAATACATCCTTGATATTGATTTGTATATGACAGATCTACCATGGGACTCATGTTGTGGCCTTTCTGTTCAATATGTGGTTCGAGGGTGACCCCTACTTATATTATTCTGATATATTAGACAAATTGTGGTGGTTAATTTTGTATCAGTTTGACTGGGCTGAGGGATGCCTAGATAGCTGCTAAAACATTATTTCTGGGTGTGTTTATGAGGGTGTTTGTGGAAACAATTAGCCTTTGATTCAATAGGCTAAGTAAAGAGATCTGCTCTCACAAACATGGGTGGACATCACTCAGTCTGTTGAGGGCTGAATAAACAAAAAGGCAAAGGAAGTGTGAATTTTCTTTTTCTCTTCTTGAGTTGTTGATGTCCATCTTTTCCTGCCTTCAGATATTGGAGCTCCTGGCTCTCTGGTCTTCAGACTCTGGGACCTACACAACCTGCCCCCTGGTTCTCAGACCTTGAAACCCAGATTAAACGATACCATCAGCTCTCCTCATGTTCCAGCTTGAAGATAGCAGATTGTAGGATTCCTCGCTTCCAGAGTCGTGTGAGCCATATATCTATTTATCTCCTATTGAATCTATTTCTCTGAAGAACTCTAATACATACATACTACAAATGTTTTTAGAGTTCAGTGAAAATAATAACAATGAAATTTTTTAAAAAGAGATAGAAAATAAAACTAAAGGTCCAGGGCCTCATATTAAATATAAAAATTCTAGTAGGACAGCATTTTATTAGCTTCCTATGTATATATTTTTAAATTATATAATATTTACTATAGAAAATAAGAAAATATAAATCACCACAGTTGTACCACCCATCAGTAATTTCCACTGACATTTTGGTATTTAATTTGCAAAAAGTACCATCTGCACATATAGCGTGTGAATGCATATATGCTTACAATCATATAAACACATATCTAGAATATAAAGGACTCAAGCACTGAATATATTTAGAACCTATTTTTCTCTGATAAACAATATATTAGGAGCATACTCCTATGTCAAGAAATATACTAAAATATCTACTAAAACATCATTTTGATGAATAATCAACATTTTATTTTGTGTGCAATCCAGGTAAAACTCCTTCTTACCCCTGCCTTAAGGTTTAACCATGTTATATGATGAATTCGAAAGAAGCAAAAGTAGAATTTGTTAAAGTCTTGGCAAAGAATGTAAAGAAAACACCATTTATCTAACTATATTAGTTTTCAGTCTTTGTGGAGCAAATAACTATATACGTAACAACTTAAACAACACTGACTTATTATTATCTCATGGTTCCTGTGAGTTAAGACTGTTAGCTGGGTCCTATGCTCAGGGTCTCCAAAGCTGAAATCAAAGTGTCAGCTAACCTTTGTTCTCATTTTGACTCAGTAAATACCTGTCTCCAAGCTCACCTGTGTTTTGGCAGAATTCATCTCCTTGCAGCTTTGGGACTGAGGTCCTTGCTCTCTTGTTGGCTGTGCTGTGGGTTGCTCTGAGGTCCTAGAGGCCACACGTTGTTCCTTGACACATGACCCTCCTAGGCAGTTCAACACCTGGCAGTTCATGTCCTCAGGGCCAGGAGGAGTCTTTCTCTCCAACTTCTTTGTCTGCTACCTGCCAGAGAAAAGTCTTTGCTTTTAAAGAACTTACTTGATTAGGTAGGTCCAATCTGGAAAAGCTCCTTTTTACTGTACAATATATGATAATCAGGAAAGCGATATCTCATATTCACAGGTTCATAGGGAAGACATTCATAAGGAAGACATTACACAAGGACTAGGGTTATTGGGTAATTCTGCTTACTATATCAACATAAATGGGACCAGAATTTCCTCAATTATTTGGAAATAAGTCATATATACATATGCATATATATATAATAAATTTATATGTTTGTAATTTTACCCAAAACAAAAAAAATCATATTTATTCACCAACATTTTGATATGCAGTCATATTATCTTTCTTATTAAATCATGCATCTATCTAGTTTTAAATGCTTTACAATGGAGAAAAGCTTGATTCACATTTAAAATTATAATTTGTATTTCCTTTTACCCAGAGATTTTTAAAGTTATTATTTATTTGTTTTTTTAATTAACTTGTAGATCTATATAATATAAAACATGACTTATACAATCTTGAATTTATAATTTACTAGGACCTTTTTTGGGGCCTGCATAAAAACAAGATAGGTATTGCTTACGTGTTTAGATGGGAAATGGAATTTAGGTTTTATAATTTAAAAAACTGATTTTGATAAAAGAATATTTTTGAATTATATAACTTAGGTTTGTTGCACATTACCTAGTGTTATGACCACTATGATAGATTAAAATAAATATCTCTTCCATCTGGCCTAGCACTTTCAAAAGCCTCCATTTCTTTTGCTTGTTCCTAGTTCTTTGTTTCCCACTTTCTATTCTTCTCAGTCCCCTGTATTCTGTGACAGCAGTTGAATGATTTCTAGGTGTGTAATTTCTATTTCATTTCTTTATGGTTTGGTCATTTGTAAAAACCCTCTTTCTCCTGTTTGGTTTCTCTCAGCAGTACACTCTCTTCCTAGGAAATGCCCAACTTTGACCCACTACAAATATTAGAGCTTCGTCAATATCAAATGAGTAATTGCTTGTCTTTTTTCAAGAGAACCATCTCCCTATATACTGCACAGAAAATTCTCTAAAGGAAAATACAATATTTTGTATTGTATTTTACACACAAAAAAGCTATTTTTTGTAGCTTTTCTCAATGACTTGTCTAGCTGCATTAATGTTAGTAAGACTGTCCATTTATTTCAACAGCCCAAGAATTCTAAAAATAGCAATGAAGTCAAAGAATTTCATATTCTTACATAGAACTCAATGGGAACAAGTGACTATACACTCTAAAGTATACACTAGAGAATTCTTAGTAATTTCTGGTACTCTCAAGTCTATTTTTTTATATCTCTATAGATATAATGGGACTTTCAAATGCAATGGCTTTTGAATCATCTGCATATTAGGAATATAACTTGATAAACTGTCAATGAAATGCAAGCCATAAAATTGTGTTACTATGTATATTGCAAGAATGAAGCCTCAGTCAAAACCGTTAGAGTCTAAAGATTAAACTCAGGTATATTTGCCATCACATTAAAGATGAGGTAAGAGACATATTTTACTTGAGATTTTAAGGTTAAATATCTTTATGCCAAGTTCCCAGAAGCAGATTTTGATTTGAGGATCTATAGGCAAATGATTTATAAGGAAATGCCTTTGAGAAAACCATTAAAGTGGTAGAGGAAGCAAGAAAAGTAAGAGTAAGCAGGTAACCTGAGCCCAAGTGCCAGAATGGTAGGTAGCTTCAGCCTATCCCCGTATAGATATTCTGGAGTACAAATTGTCCTTGAGTTGTCTCAAGCCAAGGCAAGGGGTCTGGGGCTTGTGGACTCCAACATCCACTGGTTACTACTTAAGAAGCATCATCCAGATGTTTTTGGCAAAAAGGCCTCCAAAATGCAAAGGCAGTCCTCTGTAAATGCCTCAAGTTATTGGAAGCAAAAGCAAACAAAAGGGTACCCTCCACAAACAGAAACATGGGGAAAAGGAATGCTAGGAGATCTGTGGAAACCATGCAAAACAATTTTTCTTTGCATTCTAAGACGTAAATTGGCTAATTATAACATTTTATATGACTAAAATTAGGCAGACAGAATATGAAAAATGTTGCTGAAGAACAAATTCTTTTCCAGTAGCTATTTGTCATAGTTGGAATAGATACATATATATATATATATATATATATAGTTTTACTCTCTTTTGTTTTTAACAAATAACAAAGCCTATATATCTACCAGAGACTCCAAAAGGAAAGATATAATCAGAGATAGTATGATTAAGCTGTCTGAGAAACATGAATCAGTAATGCTCTCACAAAAAAATTGGAATTGTTCATTGTGGTTCATGGTCAAAACATTTTGATGATAAGGCTCAGTCTGAAACTGAAGTAGCCAACTGAGGCAATAGCAAGACACCAGGAGAAGTATTAGACTCAGTATTGGCCAGAGCATTATAAGTTTCATTTACTTATGTATGTTTATGTTTTAAAATTACTATGGATCAAGTTATTAATAACAACAGAGGACTTTACATCAGGCTGCCCCCAGACACTTTCCCAGTAATTTATTTTATACTCTCAGACTTACATGGACCAAATGAACATAGGTAAACTCTGGCTTATTATGACATGCAGAGCAAATTTGAAAAGGATGTGAGTGTATGAAGGCATATTTGCATTCAGAAGGAACATACTGAGCCTAGGAATGAATGATTTATTTTAGTTGTAGTGAAAATAATTTAGTGATTTTTTTAAAGATTTACTTATTTATTTATTTTAGAGAGAGAAACAGCGAGTGGGAGGAAAGGGTAGAGGGAGAGGGAGAATCTCAAGCAGACTTCCTGCTGAGCATGGAGCCCAATATGGGACTCAATTCCACAACCCTGAGATCATGACCTGAACTGAAATCAAGGGTGGGAGGCTTAACTGACTGAGCCACTCATGTGCCCCTAATTTAGTAATTTCTAAAAAGTATTCTGGAATTTATGTTTTCCTTTATTTCCTCTTTCCCAATACTCTCCATCCAGTCATCCTGGCCATTCTGTATTCTTTGTCTCAGAGAATAGCTATAATGGCAGATAATAGAGAATATGTCTCTTTCCCTCTTTTATGTTTCTAATGTGCAGGCTTTAAGAAACCAGAAAGGACACTTGACTGAGAAAAATAATGATCATGCAGAAAATATTGTGACTAAAGTGTTGAATGAATGAGGAAAGGGTAGATAATTTGCTTTTAAATAAAAATTTTGATTAATAAAAGTGCAGTACATAATTGAGAAGCATAGGAATCTATTGTCATTTTTGTTGGTTTGAGTTCTGAAACTCCTAGCCACACTGAATTTTAAAAAGAAAATGACTCAAAGTTTTCTATTTGCTAAAATGAATACCCTGTTCAAAGTCGTATATTTATTTATATACAAACATACGACACGTGTGTGCATGTACACACATTTAAACTTCGTACCCAGTGAGAGAACACATGTTTTCTCAAATTCACATGAAATAAGGTGATAAATTGGCCATAAGTATGTTCTCAACAAATTTCAAAACTTGTCATAGAAATCACATTCTATAACCATTATGAAGTAAGGTTAGTGAGATGGTTAATTTTATATGTCAACTTGACTGGGCCATAGGGTACCCAGACATCCGGTCAAACATTATTCTGGGTGTATCTGAGAAGATGTGTCTGGAAGAGATTAACATTTGAATAGTAGACTAAGTAAATAAAGCAAGAGGTGATCCCTAATGTGGGGAGGCTTCATCCAAAAGAACAAAAGCCCAAATAGAACAAAAGTCTGACCCTTTCCCTACTAAAGAAGGATTCCTCTTGGTTGACTGTCTATAATCTGAGACATCAACTTTTTCCTGCCTTCCTACTCAATTGAAATATTGGTTCTCCTGGGTCTCCTGCTTACTGACACACCCTGCAGATCCTGGGGTTTTTCAGGCTCCAAAATCATATGACCTATACATACATCTTATTGGTTCTTTATGTGGAACACCCTGCCTAATATAATTAGATACCAATAACAATAAACATTAATTTTTAAAAATCCTCATGTATTTGTAAAATAAGAACTACATAACTAAACAATGCTTGAAAAAAAGAAGAAATCATAGTGAAAACTAAACTATTTAGAACTAAATGATTCAAATAATATCACATATGAAAACTTATGAAATAGCTGTGAGGAATTCCCTCTTCCCCTGGCCATCAAAATTCATTATGGTGCAAAAACAGGAATTTTGAGTCAACCAGAGACAGTCAATTATCATACGGTTTCACTTACTTGTGGAACATAAGGAACAACACGGAAGACATTAGAAGAAGGAAAGGAAAAGTGAAGGGGGGGACTCAGAGAGGGAGATGAACCATGAGAGACAGTGGACACCAAGAAACAAACTGAGGGTTTTAGAGGGAAGAGGGGTGGGGGAATGGGTGAGCCTCGTGGTGGGTATTAAGGAGGGTACCTATTGCATGAAGCACTGGATGTTATACATAAACAATGAATCTTGGAACACTACAACAAAAACTAATGATATAGGGGCACCTGGGTGGCTCAGTGGGTTAAAGCCTCTGCCTTAGGCTCAGGTCATGATCTCAGGGTCCTTGGATCAAGCCCCGCATTGGGCTCTCTGCTCAGCAGGGAGCCTGCTTCCCCCTTTCTCTCTGCCTGCCTCTCTGCCTAATTGTGATCTCTCTCTCTGTCAAATAGATAAATAAAATCTTTAAAAAAAAAACTAATGATGTATTTTATGGTGACTAACATAGCACAATAAAAATTAAAAAAAAAACCCAGCAATTTTGTTTTCCATTTTAATAACTACATTTAAAGTACTAAGAAGAGCTCCTCAATAATTGAATATTTGTTTATAATTTCCATTGCTTGCTTTGGAAAAGATATTAATTTTTAACTGTGCTCCTATTACTGCCTTTTATCCCCTGTGTTTCACCTATGCCATTAGATTATAAATTGCCTGTTTTAAGTATCTGTTTCTCACTAAAATATGAGCTTGATGGGTTTAGAGTTAAGATTATGAGTTATTCAACCACTTTGTCACAGCACATAGCATATAGTAGGAAAAAACGTCACCAGACTGGTTAAAACTATTTTGAAGTTCTAAAAAGAAAATATTTGTTAGTTCTCTTGAGACAGTTGGAGGAATAGACTTGAAGAATTTAATGAATTCAGTAAGAATTTATGGTTTTAAGTGGTTATATTCCAAAAGAAAGATATGGAAAATCAATGAAATAAATATCCAAGTTGAGATGTTAGAGAAAAACCAGAGTATACTCAAAGAAAGTAGAAAGAGGAAGACAGTAAAGATAAGAACAGAAATAAAAGATCTAAAAGCCAAGATAAAGCCAAAACTTGATAATGGAAGGAATAATATAATAGGCAAAAATTGGGAAAGTCTGATGAAGAAAATAGGAGAGGCATCACCAATAAACAACATAAGGAAAACAAGAGTACATAGATACAGATGCAACAGAGAAAACAAAGAAAATAAAATGAGATCTACAATTTTATGTCATTCATTTGAATACTTACATGCAATTACTAGATTCTTATATAATTAAAACACCAAACCTGACTTAACACACACACACACACACACACACAAACACACACACACACACACACACACACACACACACACACACACAGATATGCCCTCTAGGATCATATAGTTTTGGGGGAGAGTTCTATGAAACTTTAAAGAAATATGTCTTTCCATCATTACAAAAAGTCTTCCAGAAGATAAAAAGTGTGACATTCTCCACTAATTTCATAAAAGCGAAATCAGAAAAGGACAATAAAGAAAGACAGATACAGGCCAAGTTGATTCAAAACATAGCTAGAAATTAATTTCTTTAAGCTGATAAAAATTTGTTACCAAAACCTTGCAGCAAATATTCTTAATGGAGAAACACTAAAATATTTTAGTTTAATATCACAAACAAGTCAAATATGTCCACTGATTCATCTATTCATTCATTCACTTACTAAAAACATGCTGATTAAACCTATACCAGGCACTCCTCAAGGCACTTGTGATATGTAAGTGAATAAAACATAAAGATCCCCAATTTCAAGTAATTTACATTCTCATAATGGATACTAAAAACAAACAGTAAGGACAATTAATAACTACATAGATGATAGAATCTAAAAATATGATAAAGATTTATAAATGTTAAAAACGATAAATGTTACAATCTGAACTATGATTTAAAAAGAAGAAAAGTAGAGCAGATTAAAGAAAGTCAGGAGTACGCGGGTAGAAGGATGGTGTGTGATACAGCTTGTAGCATTAAATAGGTCATCATGCCCAAAATGTGAGACATGAAACCATGAAAATCCTAGAGGGGAAACAGGTAGCAACATCTCTGACATCGGCTGTAGCAACTTCTTACTAGATATGTCACCTGAGACAAGGGAAACAAAAGCAAAAATGCACTATTGGGACTTCATCAAAATAAAAAGCTGCTACGCGACAAAAGAAACAATCAACAACAACAAAAAAAGAAACAATCAACAAAACTAAAAGGCAATCTATGGAATGTGAGAAGATATTTTCAAACGTATCTGGCAAAAGGTTAGCATCCAAAATATATAAAGAACTTAAAAAATCTCAACACCCAAAAAACAAATAATCCAGTTAAAAAATGGGCAGAAGACATGAATTACTATTTATCCAAAGAAGACATACAGATGGCAGACAGACACATGAAAAGATGCTCATCATCACTGACCATCAGGGAAATACAAATCAAAAGTACAATGAGATATAACCTCACACCTGTCAGAATGGCTAAAATCAAAACACAAGAAACAATGGGTGTTGGCAAGGATGTGGAGAAAAGGGAAACTATTTGCACTGCTGGTGGGAATGCAAACTGGTGCAACCACTGAGGGAAACAGTATAGAGATCCTTCAGAAAGTTAAAAATAAACCTACCCTATGATCCAGCAATTGCACTACTAAATATTTACCCAAAGAATACAAAAATAATAATTCAAATGGATACATGCATCACAATGTTTATAGCGGCATTATTTACAATAGCCAAATTATGGAAACAGCCCAAGTGACCATCAACTGATGCATGGATAAAGAAGTGGTATAGAGGAGAAGCAAGACGGTGGAGAAGTAGGAGACCTAAATATCGTTGGGTCCTAGGAATTCAGATAGATAGTTATCCAACCATTCTGAACACCTACAAACTCAACAGGAGATTGAAGAAAATAATAGCAGCAATTCTAGGAACAGAAAAGTGACCACTTTCTAGAAGGTAGGACGTGTGGAGAAGTGAATCTGATGCGATATACAAGAATATAGACCACGGGGGGCAGGGGCAGGCTCCAGGCAAGTGAGAGAGCAGCGGAGCACAAAATTGGAACTTTTAGAAGTCTGCTCCACTGAGGGACGTCACTCCAGAAGCTAAGTGGGAGATGGAGCCCTTGCTGGGAGAGTGTGGTCTCAGGACTCGTGGGGTCACAAAAAGACCAGGGGTGCCTGAGTGTGGCAGAGCTCCCAAGTATCAGAGCAGGGAAGCCAGCTGCAGAGGTGAAGCCAAGTAGTGGGCTCTCAGCTCAGGGTTACCTTAAACCATGATCCAAGGCACAGTCGGGCCACTGCTGTTTGAGCAGGGACCCAACAAGTGGAAGTCCAGGGGGGACCCCCCCTCCTCTAGGAGGAGCGGTGAAGGAGCGCACTGCAGGAATCTGCTGGGTTTGGAGACTTAAAACAGGGTTATGCGCCAGAGATAGATACGCTCAGTCACAGGCTGGGTGAGCATGGAATGCAGCCAGAGACCAGGGAGACAGGAGTAATTGACTGATTTTCTTTGAGGGCGCACTGAGGAGTGGAGCCCTGAGCTCCTGGCTCCTCCAGGTCAGAGATTGGGAGGCCACCATTTTCATTTTTTTCATTTTAACTTTTTAATTATTCTATTTAATTTTTCCTTTTTCCTATTTCAACATTTTTAAACTATTTTATCTTATCAATGCCTTTTTTAAAATCTTTTTTAATATTCATTGTTATAGTCATATTCTATCCCTTTATTGTATTTAACTTTATTTTTTGTAGACATATAAGTTTTTCTTTCTTAAAATTTTGGGATACGGTTTCTTCTAACAGATCAATATATATCCTAAATCTAGTGTATGGCTTTGTTCTAGTCTCCAGCCTGATCACATTCTCTTCCTCTTTTTTTTTTTCAACCTACTTCTTACTTTATCAATTCCTTTTTTAAAAT
The DNA here is from genome assembly GCA_028534135.1 of Potos flavus. Taxonomy (NCBI): domain Eukaryota; kingdom Metazoa; phylum Chordata; class Mammalia; order Carnivora; family Procyonidae; genus Potos; species Potos flavus. The sequence continues at coordinate 134,173,626 of CM052899.1, read as the reverse complement.
CTTTTTTCATTTTCATCTTTAGAGTCATATTCCATCTGCTCATCGTGTTTACCCTTATTTTTGTATATATATAAGATTTTTGTTCTTTAAAATTTTGGGAGGCAGTTTCTTCTAACAGACCAAATTATAACCAAAATCAAGTGTGTGGTTCTGTTCTATTCACCAGTCTAATCATATATATATATATATATATATATATATATATATATATATATATATATACACATACATATATATAGTCATATATATTATAAATATGTTATATATATATATATACATATATATAGTCATATATATTATAAATATGTTATATATATAATCTACATGTATATGTACTTTATATATATATATTTTTTTCTTTCTTTTTCTCCTTTCTTCTCCTCCTGGTTTCGGGTCTCCTCTGATTTGGTTAGTGTGTATTTTTCTCTGGTCGTTACTACCCTTTTAGCATTTTGTCCTCTCATTCATCTATTCTTATCTGTATAAAATGACAAGGTGGAAAAACTCACCTCAAAAAAAAAGAACAAGAGGCAATACCGATGGCTAGGGACCTGATCAATATGGACATTAGTAAGATGTCAGAACTGGAGTTTGGAATGACAATTATCAAGATGCTAGCTGGGCTTGAAAAAAGCATAGAAGATACTAGAGAATCCCTTTCTGGAGAAATAAAATTCCTTTCTTGGGAAATAAAAGAACTAAAATCTAACCAAGTTGAAATCAAAAAAGCTATTAATGATGTGCAATCAAAATGGAGGCTCTCACTGCTAGGACAAATGAGGTAGAAGAGAGAATTAGTGATATAGAAGACCAAATGACGGAGAATAAAGAAGCTGAGAAAAAGAGAGATAGAGAATTACTGGACCACAAGGGGAGAATCGAGAGATAAGTGATAAAATGAAATATTATAAGATTTATAAGATGGTAAGATGAAACAATATTAAAATAATTGGGATCCCAGAAGAAGAAGAAAGAAAGAGGGGGGCAGAAGGTATACTGAAGCAAATTACAGCAGAGAACTTCCCTAATTTCGGGAGGGGAACAATCATCAAAATCCAGGAGGCACAGAGAACCCCCCTCAAAATCAATAAATATAGGTCAACACCCCATCATCTAATAGTAAAACTTACAAGTCTCAGTGACAAAGAGAAAATCCTGAAAGCAGCACGGGACAAGAGGTCTGTAACATACAATGGTAGAAATATTAGATTGACAGCAGACCTATCCACAGAGACCTAGCAGGTCAGAAAGGACTGGCATGATACACTCAGAGCACTAAATGAGAAAAATATGCAGCCAAGAATACTATATTCAGTTAGGCTGTCATAGAAAATAGGAGTGATAAAAAGCTTCCAGGACAGACAAAAACTAAAAGAATTTGCAAACACCAAACAAGCCCTACAGGAAATATTGAAAGGTGTTCTCTAAGGAAAGAGAGAGCCTAAAAGTAACAGACCAGAAAGGAACAGAGACAATATACAGTAACAGCCACCTTACAGGCAATACAATGGCACTGAATTCATATCTTTCAATAGTAACCTTGAATGTAAATGGGCTAAATGCCCCAATCAAAATACACAGGGTAACAGAATAGATAAAAAAAAAAAATAAATAAAAGACCCATTGATATGCTGTCTGCAAGAAACTCATTTTAGACCCATAGACATCTCCAGATTTAAACTGAGGGGGTGGAAAACAATTTACCATGATAATGGACATCAAAAGAAAGCTGGGGTGGCAATCCTTATATCAGATAAATTCGATTTTAAGCCAAAGACTATAATAAAAGATGAGGAAGGACACTATATCATACTTAACGGGTCTGTCCAACAAGAAGATCTAACAATATTAAATATGTATGGCCCTAACATGGGAGCAGCCAATTATATAAGCCAATTAATAACAAAATCAAAGAAACACATCAGAAATAATACAATAATAGTAGAGGACTTTAACACCCCACTCACTAAAATGGACAGATCATCTAAACAAAAGATCAACAAGGAAATAAAGGCTTTAAATGACACACTCAACCAGAAGGACATCACAGATGTATTCAGAACATTCCATACCAAAGCAACAGAATACACATTCTTCTCTAGTGCACATGGAACCTCTCCAGAATAGATCACATCCTGGGTCACAAATCAGGTCTCAGAAGGTACCAAAAGATTGGGATCATTCCCTGCCTATTTTCAGAACACAATGCTTTGAAACTAGAACTCAGCCACAAGAAGAAAGTTGGAAAGAACTCAAATACATGGAGGCTAAAGAGCATCCTACTAAAGAATGAATGGGTCAACCAGGAAATTAAAAAAGAATTTAAAAAATTCATGGAAACAAATGAAAATGAAAATGCAACTGTTCAAAATCTTTGGGACACAGCAAAGGCAGTCCTGAGAGGAAAGTATATAGCAATACAAGTCTTTTTCAAGAAACAAGAAAGATCTCAAATATACAACCTAACCCTAGACCTAAAGAAGCTGGAGAAAGAACAGCAAAGAAAGCCTAAACCCAGAAGGAGAAGAGAAATAATAAAGATCAGAGCAGAAATCAATGAAATAGAAACCAAAAGAACAGTAGAACAAATCAAGGAAACTAGGAGATGGTTCTTCGAAAGAATTAATAAGCTTGATAAACCCCTGGCCAGACTTATCAAAAAGAAAAGAGAAAGGAGCTAAATTAATAAAATCATGAATGAAAGAGGAGAGATCACAACCAACACCAAAGAAATACAAACAATTATAAGAACATATTACGAGCAACTATACACCAGCAAATTTGACAATCTGGAAGAAATGGATGCATTCTTAGAGATGGATAGAAAACCTGAACAGACCCATAACCAGTAAGGAGATTGAAGCAGTCATCAAAAATCTCCCAACAAGCAAGAGCTCAGGGCCAGACGGCTTCCCAGGGAAATTCTATCAAACATTTAAAGAAGAATTAATACCTATTCTGCTGAAACTGTTCCAAAAAATAGAAATGGAAGGAAAACTTCCTAACTCATTTCATGAGGCCAGCATTACCTTGATCCCAAAACCAGAACAAGACCCCATCAAAAAGGAGAATTACAAACCATTATCCCTGATGAACATGGATGCAAAAATTCTCACCAAAATATTAGCCAACGGGATCCAACAGTACATTAAAAGGACTATTCACCATGACCAAGTGGGATTTATTCCTAGGCTGCAAGGTTGGTTCAACATCCGCAAATCAATGTGATACAATACATTAATAAAAGAAAGAACAAGAAGCATATGATACTCTCAATAGATGCTGAAAAAGCATTTGAAAAAGTACAGCATCCTTTCTTGATCAAAACTTTTCACAGTGCAGGCATAGAGGGTACATTCCTCAATATCATCAAAGCCATCTATAAAAAACCCACAGCAAATATCATCCTCAATGGGGAAAAACTGAGAGCTTTTCCCCTAAAGTCAGGAAAACGGCAGGGCTGTCCACTATCACCACTGCTATTCACCGTAGTACAAGAAGTTCTAGCCTCAGCAATCACACAACAAAAAGAAATAAAAGGCATCCAAATTGGCAAAGAACAAGTCAAACCGTCACTCTTTGTGGATGATATGATACTTTATGTGGAAAACCCAAAAGACTCCACTCCAAGACAGCTAGAACTCATCCAGGAATTCAGCAAAGTTTCAGGATATAAAATCAATGCACAGAAATCAGTTGCATTTCCATACACCAACAGCAAGACAGAAGAAAGAAAAATTAAGGAGTCAGATTCTCCATCAACTGCACCACTCAGGCACCTCGATTCAATCAAATTCTGACAAGAATTTCAAATGCAGACCCTGAAGTTTTTGTGGAAGTATAAAAAAGAAAGATTGAGACAAAGATAGAAAAATAAAATGAGGGGATTTCTCTCTCCAGATATCAAAACCATCACAAAGCTATGGTGTTTGGACAGGTACCATTTGTGCCAAGAGATAAAAACCAAGCAATACAAAAGTTTAGAGAGCTTGAGATGAAGATACATTCTCGAACTCAGTATCCAGACTGTGGGGAAAGAAGTAAGGAGAGAAGGAAGAAGAGATGTTAATAAATGTTGTCAGCACAACTGGTGAACCCATTTAGGAAAAAAGGATTCCTACTTCACACTTGTTTGGAATCAATTTCAGATGGATTAGGGGCACCTGGATGGCTCTGTCAGTTAAGCATCCAACTCTTGATTTTGGCTCGGGTCATGATCTCAGGGTATGAAATCGAGCCCCAAATTGGGCTCTGAGCTGGGTGTAGAGCCTGCTTAAGATTCTCTCCCTTTCAGGCCCTCCACTCTCTCTCTCTCTCACTCTTAAAAAAAAAAAAGAAATTCAGATGAATTAAAGAATTAAGTGTAGAAAAAAAAACACAGAATATTTATGCATAAAACCATAGAATAGTATCATTCTAATTTGGGATGAGGAAATCAGTTTTTAAATATGACCTCCTCACACACACACACACACACACAAAATATTAACTTGACTACTTAAATTCAGTTTGTCAAAAATACATCAAAGAATGTGAAAAAATGAGTCATAAAGTGGGAGAAGATACTTGTAACACATAACTGACAAAAATATAGTACCCAGAAAAAAGAATGCTTACATATAAGTAAAAGACAAATAGATTCTACTTCATATCAACCTGCTTGGCAAAATTTAAGGAAAGGATGTGAATCAATGGAAACACGTATATGTTATTCATGAAATGCAAGGTGGTATTTTCTGGAAAAATTGAGCATTCACATACCCTGCTACTCAATACTTTCATTCCAAGATATATACCAAGAAATTCATTCACATGTATACTAAGACATATTTACAAGAAGGATTATATAAGTACTCAAAACATTGGATATAAAGTTAATATCCATAAACAAAAGAATAAATTTAAAATTACAGTATTATAGTAATACAGTGGCTTATTGTAGAGCAGTGATAATAAACCACTGCTACATTCAACAGCATAGATGAACTATTAAGGCATAATTTGGGGTTTAAAAATAAGTTTTAAAAAACTAAAACTAGGGGCACCTGGGTGGCTCATTAGGCGTCTGCCTTTGGCTCCAGTTGTGATCCCAGGATCCTGGAATCAAGCCCTGCATCAGGCTCCCCGCTCCGCGGGAAGCCTGCTTCTCTTCTCCCACTCCCCCTGCTTGTGTTCCTGCTCTCTCTATCTCTTTCTCTGTCAAATAAATAAATAAAATCTTAATAAAATAAAATAAAATAAAAACTAAAACCATATACAAGTATGATAAATTTCTATGAAGTTAAAAAAATAAGTAAAACAAAACAGTACCTTATTCAAAGTCTACATTTCCAAAGATGTAAATGTTCATTCTATCCCCCCCAGGAAAAAATACCTTCATAGACACAGAATGAAATATCTGTGTACCATGGCCTTAGTCAAGTTGACACATAAAATTGGCCACCACAATAAGTTATTACCAATATCATTTTGTATGGATCACATATATTATATGAAAAAGGCAAACAATAGAAAGAAAGTGTGTTGGAGATTAAGGTGAGAGAAGGGGCTACAGTTGAAAAGAAAGTAGAAGAAATGAAGGGGATGCTGCAACTGAAAGGATAATTTTTAATGAGATGGGTCTCTGGGCTACAAAATCAAATGTTCATAGGGCATATTGAAGTTAACTTTTAAAAGTTTTAAAAGTCCTTGGGGCGCCTGGGTGGCTCAGTGGGTGATATAATGATATAATGATATAAATCATGACCTTCGGCTCAGGTCATAATCCCAGGGTCCTGGGATCGAGCCCTGCATCAGGTTCCCTGCTCAGTGGGGAGTCTGCTTCCCTCTCTCTCTGCCTGCCTCTCTGCCTACTTGTGATCTCTCTCTCTCTGTCAAATAGATAAATAAAATCTTAAAAAAAAAAAGTTTTAAAACTTCAGTATTTCCAACCAGCCACTTAATCTAATTTACTGTGTGCAAATTACTTAAGCTCTCAGTGCCTCCATTTCCCACACATCAAATGAGAATAGTAATCATAGTTATTTTTAAATAACTGTAATAATACTTATTCATTTATTAAAACTGTTTTCACAATTACATCAGGTACTATTATATAACCTAAATAACAGTGCCTGGAATCTGGTAAATGTAAAATGTTACCATTATCATTAGTAAGATTAGCATTTATATTTGTACCTTTATGTATAACATATTTATTATTGTTGCTGTTGTTGTTAAATAGCAGTCTGAAGATGGTATACTTTCTTCATGAATGCTAGTTTACGTTTGAGAATATAAGGAAAGAGGAAAGCTTTTGACTTCCTTCTCAATCTGGTAGAACCCCTCCTACAGAGAAAGCATCTATGTATCCCATAGGTGCTAAAAGACAAAGGGAAAGCCATACTAACATGTTTCATTCTTCTTTGCTGTGTGTAGTCATCTTACTTCTGTTCATTCATATATATTTGGCTAAAACAAATCAAGAGATTATAGTTGATGTATGGATAGTCCTTTCCTATCACTCCATGTTCCACCAGATGTATATTACATATGCAAAATATTGTATGTATTTCCTCACTTTGTAAAAGAAAAGTATTTTTCAAAGTCATCATGGAATAATATCCTAAGTAAATATCTTTGTATTACTTGAAATCTATGACTCAGAAGGTGGAGATAATTTTTAAGATTTTATTTACAAATGTGTATATAAAAAATAGTGGAGATAAAGAGCTCACTTCTGTGATCAACCTGGTCCTAGAAAATGATATTGATTGTTTAGAGTAAAATAATCTCAAAATGTATTGTATGTTTTGCTGAATCACAATTTCCCCAGAGCAACCACTAGCATCAGAAAGAGTAGTTCTTATCCATTTTAAGAATGGTATGAAAACAGTTTCCTCTTCCCTAAGACATTGGCATAAAAATAGTAATTCTGTTGCATTATGGGTAATTCAGTCAAGTTACCCATATTAATAAAAGGGGGCCACCTGTATGATCCTCTTTTGCATTGAAAAATTGTTTTGAAACCCCCAATGTCCCTTCAGTGGCTCACTTGAAATTTTCCCCCTATAATGACATTCGGAATAATTAAGCTGTTAAGAGAAGATTCATAACGAAAAAACAAAACACAAAACAATTAAGGCAAATATTTTATGCTCATTTTATTTCCCTTCATTAGTATTTAAAGGTCAGAAAAACACTTGTAATTTGGAAAAAAAAGAATAAAACATAAATGCTAGTTTCCTCTTGGTTTCAACTTGGAAAAACATTAACATTTTTCTGAAATGTAAACCCAAAAGCAATTAAAATGAAATAATAATATTCAGGATTAACGTATGATATATTATTCATTCACAGTTTTAGAATTTCAAAATGAGTAGCCATAATGCTAAATTAAGAGAATGGTAGGTTTTAAATCCTTATTCATAAATAATTCTTAATTCAGACAAGTTCCCTTAAGTATTATTTAGAATTGAGGTACAAGACCTATCACATGGTCAATAGGATATGCATTCTATATGCCAACCCTTTATTATCTTACTCAAATAAAGGCCATTTAACCTAGGACTACTTTGTTAATCATAGGACTAAAAAGCTCTGATCAAAGTGAAGGTTCTTGGTTAGGTCAGAAAACCAATAATTCCATTACTGATTTTTTAAGTTCATTCCATGATTTTGTTAGTTTATTATCCCTTGTAGGAATTGAAATCTGTATTTCATTTCATTTGGGGGAAATTTACTGAAGAACCATTTCAATTAATACTGCTAAATATTAAATGAGGTCAATTTTAAATGGCCTCTTTTTAATAGCAAGCACTGTTATTCCCAAGTTAAAACATATTCCTACATATAAGACTAAAATTTTATACAAATTTATATGCTTTTTTCTAATGTATTATTTTTAAACTACCAATAATATCCCTGCTACTATATTTGTGTTAAAAAAATTACTTGACAAAAAAATAAACCACAGAATTATACTGTGGGAAAAAAATATACATTCCAAAGATTAACATAAGCATGATCAATTTTATTAACTCACAATCCCTTAGAATTTTCAATAATTTAAAAGGGAATTAAACTGAAGTTTACCTTAGTTTATCTAGTCAATTCTTTTCAGAGTCTATAAATGTATGGTATAGACAAAATAACTAGGGATTTATTTTAAACAAGCAAGTCAAAGACCTATTTTCAAGAGCTTCTCAAATAATTTGCATATAGAAATATATTAATTATAATGTTTCCCTGGTTATTCATAAAAGAAAATTCCCCCAAGGTTTGTACTCTGAAAAGCATTTTAGGGTAGTCAATTTTTTCAATTATTCCTGTTTGGGTAATTGTATGCATCTAAAATTTAAACACTGTGTTTCCTTTAAATATTGTCTAATTCACACTTTAATTTATTAATATGAACTTTACCACCAATAGGCCTCATTGGAGAGATATTTGTCAAAGTAGTAAATAATAATCTCCCTACTAGGACAGTTAATAGCAGAAAATTTTTTATCCTTTAAGGACACTTGCGGGTACCATTTATTATCTCTATACTGATAACTTTTTCTCACTTTTTTTTGTACTTTTTTAATTTAAATTTTATTAGTTAACATACAGTGTGATATTGGTTTCCAGAGTAGAATTCAGTGATTCATCACTTACATAAAACACCCATTTCTCATCATGAGTGCCCTCTTTAATACCTATCACCCATCTAGTCCATTCCCCGCCCTCATCAAAGCTCAGTTTGTTCTCTATCATTAAGAGTCACTTATGTCTGGGCACCTGGGTGGCTCAGTTGGTTAATCGTCTGCCTTCAGCTCAGGTCATGATCCCAGGGTCCTGGGATTAAGCCCCGCATCAAGCTCCCTGTTCAGTACGCAATCTACTTCTCCCTCTGCCCCTCCCCTCCACTCGTGCTCTATCTTTCTCTCTCTCAAATAAATAAAATCTTAAAAGAGTCACTTAACCCGTTTCCCTCTCTTTTTTTTCTTTTCCCCATTTCCATATGTTCATCTTTTTTCTTTCTTAAATTCCACATGAGTGAAATCATATGGTATTTGTCTTTCTGACTGACTTATTTCACTTAGCATAATACATCCTAGCTCCATCCATGTCGTTACAAATGGCAAGATTTCATTCTTCTTGATGGCTGAATAATATTCCATTATATATACCACATCTTCTTTATCCAGTCATCAGTTAGTGGACATTTGGGCTCTCTCCATAGTTTGACTATTTCTCAGACTTTTTCTCATGCCATTATATCTCTTAGAATGGAAATCTTAAGTGTATACAATTCAGAGAACACAGAGAACCCACATGCAAACCTCAAACAGCTGTATCTTTTGCCAGTGACTCCCCATAACTATTCCGTGTGATGGTTAGTTTTGTGGTTTTTTTAGATTTTATTTATTTATTTTAGAGAGAGAGAGCAGGGGGAGGGGCAGAGGAGGAGGGAGAGGAAAAGGGAGAGAATCCCAAGCAGACTCCACACTGAGCACAGACTCCCATGCGGGGCTTGATCTCAGGACCTGGAGATCATGACCTGAGCCGAAGGCAAACGCTTAACCTAGTGAGCCACTCAGGCAGCCCAGATGGTTAGTGTTATGTTTCCACTTGGCTAGGTCTCAGAATCCGAATATTTTATTCTAGATGTTTCTGTGAAGGTATTTTTTGAATGCGATTAAAATTTAAATCAGTAGACTTTATGTCTTCCATAATGTGGGTAGGCCTCATCCGATAAGTTAAAGATCTTAAGAAAAAAACCAACTCCACCATGAGAGAGAGGGACTTCTGCCAGCAGACTGCTTTCAGATTCCAACTGCAACTCTTCCTAAGATTTCCAGCCTATGGGCCTACCCTGCAGATTTTGGCCTTGGCTAGTCCCCACAAACACTTGAACCAATTCCTTAAAATATCCACCCCCACCTTTCTCTCATTTACATACATATATATCTTATATAGAGAGGGATATGTTATATAAGTATATAATATATACTGTAATATAGGTAATATATACTACATACTTTATATACATATTGGTTCTGTTTCTCTGGAGAAAACTAACACAATTTACAGAAGTGAGAAAAACAAACAATTTTGAAGACTATTATTTTACTATCTTCAAAATATAATTGTTTCAGTTAAAGAAGTTATTTGGCTATTTTAGATTGTACAACCATTCATGTAAGAAATTAAATTAATGGTACTTATTTTGATCATTACATCTATAATTACTTGTAATTATTTTCAATATATATAAAGTTGGATTTTCATTTTACCCTACGAATACTCACAGTTCTCTCTAGAGTCAATTCCATGACAGCAGTGTGAAAAAATAGTGACTTCAAGCTTCTTATAATTACAAAATATCAGAAACAACTAAAATATCCAACAATAAGTGGAATGGTTAATTAAAATTTGGTCTTTCTATATGATGAAATATTACTAAACCATTAAAACTAATATTTATAAAATTCTTCAGATACAGAAAAATGTTAATGCACTGTATATAAAAGAGGTGTGCTAAAATGTATAGAAAGTATACCCTTAACTACAACCTTAATCTTAACTATAAAATATGCATATGAAATATGACATAAAGGAAATATGTCAACAATGTAAATAAAGATTATTTCTAGATGGTTGGATTATATGTTATTATTATTCTATTCCCTTTTATAATTTCCAGTTTTCCATAATAACCCTGTGTTGTCATCATTAGGGAGAAAGTTCGAAGCTTTGAACAGATAAGAAATAAGAGTTTCTCAATGTTTCTTGATGAATTCTCTACTGACCTCACAGGATTCTGTCTTTCTATAGCACTTGTTACATGCCTATATATGATAATCTTTATCAATTGTGCTGTAATCATCTACCTATATATCTGTCTTCCCTTATCTGTGAGCTTTATAGGGAAAGTCATTGAGTCCAATTTGCCTGAGCATGCCCTCAGCATATAGCAGAGTTTGTAATATTCAATAAATGTCTTTTCATGATAACCAATACATACATTTACAGATCTTTAATCATACTGACTATTAATATTTAATAACTGAATCATGGCTGTTACCAACAGCATTATTTATTCTCCTTCATCAATAGTAATTTATTATTAGGGTTTTCTGTAATATGAAAAGGTACACAATAAAACTCATAGTGGTAGGAGTAACCTTTAAATGGTCCTCCGTTCCCTACTTCTTACCCCCATGATTTCCCTCCCTATAAGAAACATAATCAAAGACATAGGACTGAGATTGGAAATTCAGTGGTTACAATGTCTTTGATTATGTTAGGTTGCACAACAAAAGTGATTTTGCAGATTTAATGAAGGTTACTGATCAACTGAATTTAGTTAATCCAAAGGGAGATGATTCTAGTGAATCAACCCAATCTAATCACATGATGAGTTTTCTTTAATTAATAACAGAATAGGAAATCAGAGATTCAAAGCATAAGAAAGACCTGACATTCCATTGCTGATTTGAAGATGGAGGGTGCCATATGAGGAAAAAATTCAGGCCACTTCAAGGAACAGAGAGTAATCCCAGGGAGCAGCCAGCAAGAAAACGGGGAACCTCAGCCTTACAATCCATAAGGAACCAGATTCGGCCAATGATTTGGATGAGCTTGAAGTGGATTCTTCCCCAGAGCACTCCAGTAAGAGCTCAGATCTGCTGACACTTCAATTTCTGCCTTGGAAGACCAAGTAAAGAACCCGTTGAGTTTGCCCAGGCAAACTGACTTACAGAACTATGAGCTAATAAATGTATGTTGTTTAAGCTGCTAAATTTGTGATAATTTGTTCTAAAGTGATAGAATCTTAAAACACTAATAGACTATCCTTGTTTTAAAGGAGAGGTTCCTGATTATTACTATGTTTGTCATATGCTAAGAGTAATATTTTGCTGTGGTTATAAGACGCAAATGAGTATAGAACATCATATAAACATGGAGGATTGTTACATTTTCTCCCACAATATTCAGAAGTACAAAGAAAAATATTGCTCCTTTATTCTTTAAATCTGGCCTAATCTTCTACCAGAGACCATCCACATAGAAGAAAACCATTCCCACCGAATAACAGTATTTCGTTTACTTATGATTTTTATACTTAAAAGTTCAAATCCCTCACAGATCTGTTTTAAAGTTTTGTGGGTTTGGGGTTTTTTTGTGTGTGTTTTGTTGTTGATGGTGGTGGTTTGTTTGTTTTTTTGTTTGGGGGTTTTCGGTTTGTTTTTGTTTTTTTGGAATGCTCAGGCTTTTCAGGTAAATGTTCCATCTTTACATTCTTGCCTTTTTACTTTTTTCTTTCTCAAAATGTGGTATGGGTATATCAGGGGGCTTACTTTATTCTTATGACTTCAGAATAGGAAGGGTGCTGGAATGTCCTTTGTCCTTTGGCTCCTCTAGTCTCAGAGGAGATTTCTTATCTGTCTGGCTACTGCTCCTCCTGCTGGAATCCTCTGCTGTAATTCATAGTCAGGGCTCTGGAAGGGTTCGTCAAGGCATAGTGGTGAACTCCGACTCACAAGGCCTCACCTCAGCCCCTGACAATACTGCCAATCTCCTTGTATTTCTTCTACATGTTCCATCCAGAACCTGGAATAGGCAACCCGTAGCTAAACTTCTAATCACTGCAGTAGGGTCAACATCACCTCAAAAGTTCCCAGTGGGAACAGGGTCATATAAGCATTCTACCCACACCTCACAGTCACTTGAACCAACTGGGAAAACTAAACCACATTCTCCTTCAGGCAAATAATAGTGAGTTACAGAATTTAGTTTTCTATTGCCATTTCCTCCCAGAGTTCCAGAGATGAATCTAGGTTAAGTGTTCCTAGCCTTTGGAATTCCTTCAACTTGTATAACACACCTTCTCCTGTCCAAGACAAAATCTGAAAATGGGAGATTCTTCACTCTACTTACCTGTCTTTCTCGCCCTTTATTTCTTGAAATTCCTTGGGACCAAAATGGACAGACTTTGAGCTATTTGTTTACTGCTTTTATATCATATCTTCCTACCACTGGTACCAAGCCAATAAGGACTATTCATAAAGGTGGAATTTGTGCTCTCTACACTTAAGGAAAAATTTCAAAAGTCTGTGCAATTGATGTATAAACACTGATATGTTAAGAAAACTTAGAAAATAACCACTCCAAGGTCTTTTTTCAAACCTCTTTTCTTCTAGAAAAACAATCTGGGAGGCAGTTCAGAAATTAAACATTAATGCAATCTTAATCTTTGCATACTGCCATAAAATTCCTGATCCTATCTATCCACCATCTGAAACCAACAGACTTCAGTTTAGCTAGATAAAAGTGCTTATAAACAGAAAGTCAAGAGAGAAAATCAGAATAAATAACCAAAATATCACCTCAGATACATGAAAACACCATAAAGTTGAGAAAGTCTCAATGTAGATTTTTTTTTACTTTTCTCATCTTTAATAAACATTAACTAGTTAACAAAGTCATAGAAAAAGATTTTACCTGAATCTTACCATGTTACAGGAGGAAAACTATGCTTTTTTACTAAATTACTACATTATAGTATATATATAGTACATACTACATTATAGCTACTAAAATGCTATTTTACTAAATTACTACATTAGATGGTGTACTGAGATATCCAGTCTTCTCGTGGCATTAATGACTTTATCAATAGTAAAATTTAAAGGACATTTCCATGTGATGACTTATGATAGGTTCAGACTATATCCCTATAATATATAAATGGCCAGCTTATAAAAGGCTTCCTTCTCTAATTTAAAGCAAAGGTAATAGTTCCACATATCTGGAACTCTTTAAAACATCCAATACCACCATTGTGGACAGAAACAGATCTAGCATCATGAGGGGTACTTCCCTGATGATTCAATCTTGGATTGTAACTAAATCCGAGCTTTGGATGAAATTTAAATGCTCATAAAACATGTTGTTTTTGAAGGCTTTTCTCAAACGTGTACTGTTTATCCAGCTTTCTTATAGAGACTTGGTTGAAAATATAAAGTAAGAAATAATCTTTTCTCTATATTTCAAAGGCTCTTACTGTAAGAATAAAATAGAAGTATAGCATTGTCCTAATTTATTTTTAATCCTTTCCTGTGATTTATTATGTAGGACACTGGACACTCCCTAGAGAGCTAGAATTCTGCACCAGAGCATATTCAACATGCCATTTATTCATTTAAGTCTATATGTCTGAAGTTGCAGTATCTGCTATTACCAGGAAGTTCTCACAGTCGTAGAGAGTTTGCTAAATGGAAATTCCACTGTGTGGTCTGTCAGCTGCAGAGATTTCCACTTTCTATGGAGAAATGTCAGTAACAACTTAATTTCCTCCTGTTGTGCAAGCATCTTTTATCAACGAAATGTTCCCAATAATCACATCACATTTTAGAATGTTGCCTTTGGTTTATACAGACTGAGGAGTTAAGTGAGAGAAAGAGCAAAGGGAATTGGAAAAAAAATAATTGTGTGATAAAGAGAGCTCAGCGACTACTAGCTGTGTATGAAAATGAAAAGTGTGCAGATTAACCGATCTGATACCATTTCTATTACTCTCATTTATTAAAGCTATAGAAAACTGTTTACCCTGCTGTTTAGCTCTTGCAAGAGTGACTCTGATCTCATGAATGTCAGCACTTGCCCTCCAGGTTTACTCAGCTTTCAGCATGGATACCTTTCTTGTCCAGCTCTTCGAAGCAAAGAAAAGAAGAAAAAAGGAGGAAAAAAGCATCCAGTGAGAGATTACAACATCCTCCACAGGGAATCCCTCCTGAGATCTTCTGGCTGTAAGAACATGTTGAGAAGCAGCTCAGTGTGCCATAATCCAAACCGAATGTGACCGGAAACTTCTGTGCCAGGTGGGTCAAATGTGATTCTGATGACAACACAGAGCAGGGGAGGGGGGATCCATATCTTGCATCTCTGCCAAGTAGTTAGTTATCATCTATAATTTCTTATTGTCAAAAGCCAAATTCATTCTTTGCTAAAGAATCTCACATTTTGCCAAATTAATAACAGCAGGGCAAAATAGTCACCAAAAAATACACAGGCGATTATAATTTTGTTATTTCAATCCATGTAAAATAGTAAGTTCCAACCCCAAGAATGTGGGACTAGAATTTGGACTAATATTCCAGGTTATCTAAAATGTAGAGAAATCTCTAGAAAACTTGAGCAATTTAATAACTACCTTAAGGCAGAATCCATGAAACTATATTCTTACACCATTCAATCTGGTTATGCTAAGTCTGCTTCATCTGAGCCCATTTGAGAGCCTATTTTATTACAAAAGCTTTGTCAGTCTAACAACAGAGGAACAAAATAAATTTTAGACAAAGGTATATGTGTATAAGACAAATGTAATTGATTGGTAAGTTGAAAATAGGATGTTTATCCAACATAATGAAACATTACAAATTCTTTTTTCTGTTCTTTGTCACCTCTATGGTTTATTTTTCTATTCCAACTATAATGTCCTTACCCCAAACCTGTTTAATCTCTCACATTAAGTATTTCCATAGCCTCCTATTGAGTCTCACTCCTTTCTCCCCTCTCTGCTATCTATTCATCTCCTACACCTCCACTCTGGCACCATATTCAGCTTACTAAAATCTTGTGATCGTGTCACTTCCCTGTTGGATCTTTCACAGATTTCATTTCCTACAAGTTCAAACAACTTACCATTCAAATATATTTGCAGTCTCTGAACTATCTTTTCAGGCTCATCTACTTCTTCACTGTCACCCCCACTTATAAATTCCACTCCTACAATGCTCACTCTTTATACGGACTCTAGCTTCTTTCAGTTACTTCACATAATCTTGTAAAAGAAGGTAATTTCTATCTTTATGCCTTTGCACATACCCTATATACCTAAAATATCAGCTACCTCTCACACTCTTATTACTCTTAGCACCAATGTTATCACAACCTACGCTGACTACACAATATGGAATTTATTTATCCCACAATTATGTCCACCTAGAAGATAACTCTTTGTTTAGAGACCCCTATCCCTAAGGATTCTGATCTCCTTAAATCTAGGGCTTATACAAATTTTTTTTAAATAAGAATTATAGAAATTTTGTAAATGTCTATTGAATAAAAGCATATAAGAGCCCAGTAAACTAATATCTGCTATTCTTTCCTATCAATCTATTCATCCCAAAAATACTGATACTATTGGCTCATTAGTTCTAAGGCAATGTAATCTTCTATTAATACCTGTGATATAATTGCTAAGTCTATTGTAATTTCATTGATATAAATAAATTACAATCATACCAGCTGTGGTAAACAGACACCAGGGCTTTACTTGGATCATATTATTTGATTGTAAATGAATTAGGCTGAAATGATACAATACAGTAGTCCCAGTTAGCATCACTTTAGACTTATTTGTGGCAGCATCACATGGCTTTGCCTGAATAACAGATTTCACAGATCCGGAGGCATTATAAAGAACATCCACATGAAACAATGAGACTATATCTTATGGTTTCACATCTAATTCTTTACAAATGTAAACCTGTTCCTCCTGACAATGAACTTTTATAATCTCTAGTAAACCAAGGGAAAATACTTTTTTTCCACTCTAAGAACTGTACAGCTAACTATCTTCAGTTTACCTTCATTTCAAAACATGGAGTTCATTTTATTAATATACAACAAAGGCAAGGAAGATAACAATAATTGTTTTGGTTTTTAAATAATATATTCTTTTTAAAAATTGTTTTCTTGAGTTAACTTTAAATTATTCAGATTATTTCAAATTCATAACTAAGGATAAGGTGCACGATCTTTCCATCACTTTCTTATATATAAAAAATGGGTATCATCTGATATAACTTTAAGTACATTTGAAAACTATTTGATAGGCTTTTATGAATGTGCTTTATTTATTTTATTTATTTATTTGAGAAGGCTCCACACTTAATACAGGGTTCAAACTTACAACCTTGAGATCATGAGCCACATACTCTAATGCCTGAGCCAGCCAGGAACCACTATGGAGGTGCTTTAGAAAGCAAAGATAGTGATTTAAAATACGGCAAATCCTTGAATGCTTACAGAATGACAAAGGATTTAGATTCTAGGAAAGACTATTAAAACAGATATGGATTTTTTTCTTTTTCAAGTTTTTGTTTAAATTCCAGTTAGTTAACTACAGTGTAATATTAGTTTCAGTTGTAGAATTTAGTGATTCATCACTTACATTCAACACCTGGTGCTTATCACAAGTGCCCTCCTTAATGCCCATCACCCATTTAATCCATCCCCCTGCCCACCTCCTCTCCAGTAACCCTTAGCTTATTCTCTATAGTTAAGAGTCTATTTTATGATTTGCCTCTCTTTTATCCCCCTTATGTACGTGTTTTGTTTCTTAACTACATATGAGTGAAACCACATGGTATTTATCTTTCTCAGATTGACTTACTTCGCTTAGTGTAATACTTTCTAGCTCCATCCACATTGTTGCAAATGACAAGATTTCATTCTTTTTGATGGCTGAATAATATTCCATTCTATACATATATACATGTATACATGTATACACACACACACACACACCACACATCTTCTTTATCCATTCATCAGTTGATGGACACTTGGGCTATTTCCATAATTTGGCTATTATTGACAATGTTACTATAAACATCAGGGTGCATGTGTCCCTTTGAATGACTATTTTTGTATTTTTTGGGTAAATACCTACTAGTGCAATTGCTGGATCATAGGGTAGTTCTATTTTTTATCTTTTTGAGGAACCTCTGTACTATTTTCTAGAGTGGCTGCACCATTTTACATTCCCACCATCAGTGCATGAAGGTTCCCCTTTCTCTGCATCCTCACCACCATCTTAAACATGGATTTTTAAAAGGCATTCATTCTATAATCTCTGTTTCAATCAACAACTAAAATCAGTGATAGTGAAACATAGCAGACAAAATTATGATCCTATTTGCTACTTGATTTCATTAGGAAATCTTAACCAATTTTGAAAAACAAAATTCCTGTGTCACCTCTCAAGTAGAACATACTTAAATGATGATTCATCCCTAACCACCCATAGCTTCTCATGGGCTTATTGTATTTTAGTTCCATCCACCTTTGAATGCATTTCATTTTTAGAACTTAAGGAAAAAAATAAAGATGAGAGTTTTTAAAATAAATGTATATATTTAAATGTATTTATTTTTTAAAGATTTATTTATTTGAGAGAGAGAGTGTAAGCATGCACAGGGGGAGGGGCAGAGTGGGAGAGAGAAAGAGAAAAAGAGAGAATCCTGAAACAGACTTCCTGCTGAGCTCAGAGCCCAACACAGGGCTTCAGCCCAGGAACCTGAGATCATGACCTGAGCTGAAATCAGGAGTTGGTCACCCAACTGACTAAGCCACCCAGGTGCCCCTTAAATGTATTTAAATAAATGTATATATAAAATGAAAGAATTCAAGAATCATTATATGTAATAAGTGGATAAGCAAATAGTAAGGCAGAAATATCTGAATTAAATCAAAGCAAGAAAAACCTTTAAGAACAATGTTCAGCAGTAAATAAGAGGTTCATACATAAAAATTGAACTACTGGGTATTTACCCCAAAGATGCAGATGTAGTAAAAAGAAGAGCCACATGTACCCCAATGTTCATAGCAGCAATGGCCACAACCGCCAAACTGTGGAAAGACCCAAGATGCCCTTCAACGGATGAATGGATAAAGAAGATATGGTCCATATATACAATGGAATATTATGCCTCCATCAAGAAGGATGAATACCCAACTTTTGTATCAACATGGACGGGACTGGAAGAGATTATGCTGAGTGAAATAAGTCAAGCAGAGAGAGTCAATTGCCATATGGTTTCACTTACATGTGGAGCATAAGGAAAAACATGGAAGACATTGGGAGAAGGAAAGGAAGGGTGAATTGGGGGAAATCGGAGGGGGAGATGAACCATGAGAGACTGTGGACTCTGAGCAACAAACTGAGGGTTTTGGAGGGGACGGGTGTGGGGGGTTGGGTGAGCCAGGTGGTGGGTATTGAAGAGGGCATGTATTGCATGGAGCACTGGGTGTGGTATATGAACAATGAATCTTCGAACACTGAAAAAATAAAATTAACTGAAAAAAAACAAAAAACAAAATAGGTATTAGACATTTCAAAATGTGATTAGACATTATCTATGCATTTGAAAGACTAGTTGTGTGGTGCACCTGTGTTTAAGCATGAAATATACCATTCTCTCAGTCATAAAAGTAGGCAAAATGAAATTACAGTATAAATTGTATGAACAAGAGCATTTCTGTCTCTTAATAATTTTGGTAGTTTGAGCAGGCTGACAAGAACCTTTCAAGTCATAGTAAGCTGAGAGGAGAATTGATTGATCTGGTTATCATAGTCGAACACTTCCTACACTGAAATTATTCTTCAACCAGTTTCATATAAATTATGTAATTCTGCATTGTAAACTAGAAATATTCTGATTTCCCTAGTATGCTAACATTTCTTCATTATCTCCCTCACAAATGATTTAAAGAAAGACATTTTTACCAACAAATTTTTCACATTTGTTTGGTATTATGATTCAGTAAGCAACCCATTTTATAGATGGATAACATGAAGAATATGAATGAGGACTGACTTAACCCAACAAATTTAGTAAATGCTTCTAAATTTGGGAATCAAAATTCTAGGTTGAGGAAAGAGAGAGAAATCAGTAAGCCCAGGGTCAGCATAACAAATTGAAAAACTAGACAGCCATATACATATGATATATTAATAATTTATATTTTTGAGAATAAATTAATCCAAGTAATACCTAGAAAATACTTTTGATAAGAGTGGGGGTGTAAATGAGGGTATTGGCCTCCTTTATCATTTTGTATAAAGAGATGGGGAAAAAGTTAAGAATCAGCTGAGACTACCTCAAAGACATTTCAAGTCTTGTCTTTTAGATCCATGTTACAGTTAATTATCATCTCTAATGCTTTCTACTTATTTTTCTGGATACTTATCTGTATTGGGCATTAAAAGTACTTGTGTATTTCTAATTTTTTCCTCTTCATACATACATCACCATTGGCAGCACCTAGCTGTTCCCTTCCCTGATTATTCCAAGTGTCTGAATATTTGTTTTACTATGGTTTTCTCAGGGTGACCTTATTTTGCACCTCTCTTCTTCCTGCAGCCAAGACCAGTTTTCAATTAACTCTGTCCCAAGCTGGGATCATATTCACCTTTGCTTGCATGGGTTTTAATGGTCTCTAGTTCCACACTCATAGGAGTCATCCACCCTTGCTTTTAAATAGCTTCTTAGACTCTAGTTGACTTATTTTTGAGAATTTTTTAAATAAATAAATAAATAAACTTAAAATAACAAATGACTATTCATATAGATCCCATGTCTCATTTTTCATAAAATTAGACCTATACATTTTACCTTTATACTACATAATGATAATTTATGTGTTATGTTTTCATATAATAAAATTATATGTAAATATATTATATATTTAAAAATAGATATTACATTTTATTAATGAATCCCACAATGAAGCAAGTAGACAGGAAATACTAGCCAAGAAATACTCATTATAAAAACATTCCCCTAAGAAACAACTACTACGAATGAAAAAGAGTTGAAATAAATGTTGGAATTGGTCTAAAAATTTTAATTTGGCTTTCCCAAAGAATCTAGTATATTATTCCCTCCGAATTACCATGTTATTATTATCTTTACTAAGCCCTTCTCATTTGTGAAATTGAAATTTAAGAGTATTTTGTTGATTTCTCTTAAATGTCCACTTGAATACTCTCAGCTAGCTTATTATTTCTTTAATAAAAAATATAATAATAATAATATAAAAAGATTACTCTGGGCCAAAAGATTTGACAAATATTCCTCTATATAACTGGAAGGCTACTGTGAAATTTATCCTATCTCTATTTGAACACATTTATTTTTTATTTGCCATCATGTATGCTTAGGAATTTTTTTAACAACTATGGAGCGACCTTTGTGTCTAAAGCTTTTAATCTCGAATCCTTTTTAATTTTCAAATGCTAATAATGACAACATATCAAACACAACAAGGTCTCAAATTCAAATTATCTATAACTGAGAAAGGAATTATGTATGCATTGTTACCAACATTTTCCTCTTTTATGTTCATATCCCACCCAACATAAAGGATGTTATAAATTTAATCTCAAACTACAGAAATATAGAATAATAAAAAAGTTCTGAGAAATATTTATTAAAACGGAAAGATGAAATTCAGCTTTTAAATACAACTGTAGACTTGCACAGTTCAACTTGGTTCCCACAACCAAACTTCCACTGCATTTTAAACACTATTAAACAGGAATCAGTGTTGCAGGGATATTGGTAATAAAAAAATGCAGATTCCAGCTTGGTCAAAGTTTTTTAAAAGGAGAGCTGGGTAATTATATGCAAACATTTTGAACTGTTAATAGCCATTACAGTTGAAAGAGACTGGAGCAAAATTTGGTATACATACACGCAAATAATATTCTTAACCTGTCTCTGGAGACTTCTATATAAGCCAGGTAACATACTTTAGGACAAACACAGGAAAAATGGAAAATTTTCCTTCTTCTAATTTTAAAATTAAAAATCTTTTTGTTTGAATTATAGCCTTTTAAAAAACAAGAGTTATGTCACACAAAATAAGTAATTTTATTGATAAGATGTTTCTAATCTGTAATTTTGGGTGAAATTTGCCTAATACCTGCCTGTTTCTATGATCAAAACGTTTATCAATGCCTATTGTCAGATTCTTAGATGGGAGTACCCTGACATTTTGGAAGTAAGTAAAAATGAAGTTCAAATTATGGTCATTTTAAATCTGAGCCAATTAAAAACAAAATAGTATCATTAAGACATTGAGCTCTCATGTACTTATACTTACTATGATGCAGACAGTGTTCAGAATGTTTTACAAATAAATCGATTGTAAATCTTATAATATCATGTGAAGTCTGTACTATTTTTATTTACAGATGAGGAAATTGGGGCACAGAGAGATGTTAATTAAGTTGGAAAGAGCATACAACTAACGAGTAACTGATTACAGGTCTAACCTAAGCAGTCGGGCTCAGAACCTAGCCACTACACTATTCAGTTTCTTTTTATTAAAAACTGCAGACATCTAGGAAAAATAAAAGTTGCAATTTCCATATGAGTATAAACACCAAGCCACACATATTTTATTACACATCATAAAGTCTGCATAGCGGGGCGCCTGGGTGGCTTAGTGGGTTAAAGCCTCTGCCTTCGGCTCAGGTCATGATATCAGGGTCCTGGGATTGAGCCCTGCATCGGGCTCTCTGCTCGGCGGGGAGCCTGCTTCCCCCTCTGTCTCTGCCTGCCTCTCTGCCTACTTGTGATCTCTCTCTCTCTCTGTCAAATAAATAAATAAAATCTTTAAAA
Source organism: Potos flavus (assembly GCA_028534135.1). Taxonomy (NCBI): domain Eukaryota; kingdom Metazoa; phylum Chordata; class Mammalia; order Carnivora; family Procyonidae; genus Potos; species Potos flavus. The sequence goes on along the minus strand of CM052899.1, from coordinate 134,151,181 downwards.
AAAAAAAAAAGTCTGCATAGCACTTTATCTCTCCCTCTCTTAAGGCACTTATTTCACTCTATCTAGTATTACAAATATTTTTACATATCTTCTCTCAAGTACATTTACATCAACACCTTAACTTCCTTGGGGCACCTGAGTGGCTCAGTGGGTTAAAGCCTCTGCCTTCAGCTCTGGTCATGATCTCAGGGTCCTGGGATCGAGCCCCACATCGGGCTCTCTGCTCGGCAGGGAGCCTGCTTCCCCCTCTCTCTCTACTTGTGATCTCTCTCTCTCTCTGTCAAATAAATAAATAAATAAAATCTTTTAAAAAAAAACCTTAACTTCCTTGACATAAAAATTAGATCTGATTTTTTAGATCCTCCAAAATCACTGGTAAAATTTTACATATTCTTTAAGCATTCATTCAGTATTTTTGAATAATAGAACATAAGTCTGTCTCCTTCATTAAGAAATTGGTTAAAAAACACAATGCACTACAGGTCTGGATTAAGTCTTTACTCTCCACCTAACTCCCTCCACAACCCCCCCCCCCATTAAAAGTAGAAATAGATACCAACTCTCTCACTGAGACTGAATACATTTCATAAAAACTGAGCAAAACTGAATATAAACTTTCAATCTACAGTGATATTATTTTTAATTTTTTATAATTTTAATAACACAATTACTTTATTTAAAATTCAATAAACTTTTACTTAGTTACAAAGTTCCAGTCTTTATAATTTAACTGGTAAAATGTTTTAGAAACCATAGAATACATGCAACTATTGCATTTTTAGCATTTTACCATGTAAAGATAGGGAAATAGCTGAAACTAACAGCAGAGAATGATTCAAATAACAGATGAAAAACACTAAACATTTTGGTAATGCAGTAGTAAGTTTTTCCAATTTGAAAGGTATCTAAGGGAATAATAGGAAGCAATAATGGAGAAGTAGTAGAAATTAGGGATAGAGATAAAATTGGCACTTAACTTCATTTGAATAGGCAGTTGAAGAATTCAGTAACATAAGAAAAATGAGTACAAGAAGAAAAAATGCAAAAAGATGAAAGATCTTAAGTATTAACTGTGCTTCATAGGCAAGGGAGTAGATACACAAAAGAAAGGAAGATGTGAGATGGAACTCACTGGCATACTAACATAGATTTTTGCTGGGGTTTTTTTTTTTTTTTGAGTCAAGATCAGTCTTTTTTTTTAATTGATGTATAATTGACATACAACATTATATTAGTTTCAGGTGTAAAACATTATGATTTGATATCCATATATATCCACATATATATCCATATATATATCCAAATATATAATCAATATACTGATGTTCTTTCCACTAAAACCAAGAGGGTTCAGGAACAGTTTCTTTCCAAGTTTACAACCAAGACTTGACTTTAAAGACCTAATAACGGGGTGCCTGGGTGGCTCAGTTGGTTAAGCAGATATCTCTTGATTTTGGCACAAGTCATGGAATCAGGAATCATGGTCTCAGGGTCCTGGGATGAAGCCCCATGTCGGGCCACATCTACCCTTGCATCGGGCTCCGCACTCAGCAAGGAGTCTGCTTGAGGATTCTTTCTCTCGCTTCCTCTCCCTTTGCCCCTCCCCCTGCTCTCTCTCTCTCCCTCTCTCTCAAATAAATAAATAAAAATCTTAAAAAAAAAAGAACTAAAGACCCAATAACCCAAATATGTGTAAATGCAAAAAGTTAACTACTCTTTCACTTCCAGTCTCAAGGCTATGAAGTGGTTCCATAGCAGCCATTGGCCATTCACTTCTCATTCCTTTTTATTCATTATTCTCTCTCAAAAAACCATCAGCTGAGTTGTGACAATCTCTACTTTAAAGTAAAAATAAACAATGAGCTGTTTTTGTAAGTTCCCAAAGCATATCAGTGACAGAACTGGCATAAGAATTTAAAAATCTCAACACAGGCAGCAACTTCTTTGACCCTGGCTACAGCAACCTCTTGCTAGACACATCTACAAAAGCAACAGAAACAAAAGCAAAAATGAACTATTGACACTTCAGCAAGATAAAAAGCTTTTGCCCAGCAAAGGAAACAGTCAACAAAACTAAAAGGCAACCTACGAATGGGAGAAGATATTTGCAAATGTCTCATCAGACAAAGGGCTAGTATCCAAAATCTATAAAGAACTTATCAAGGGGCACCTTGGTGGCTCAGTTGGTTAAGTGGCTGCCTTGGGCTCAGGACATGATCTCAGGGTCCTGGCATGAGGCCCCACATCTGGATCCCTGTTCAATAGGGATTCTGCTTCTCCCTCTCCTTCTGCCCCTACTTCCTGCTCTTGCTCTCTCTCATGAATGTGTGCTCTCTCTCTCTCAAATAAATAAATAATATCTTTAAAAAAAAGAGCTTATCAAACTCGACACCCCAAAAAACAAAAAACCCAGTAAAGAAATGGACAAAAGACATGAACAGACATTTCTCCAAAGAAGACAGACAAATGGCTAACAGACACATGAAAAAACGCTCAACATCATGTGGCATTAGGGAAATAAAAATCAAAACCATGATGAGATACCACCTACTAGGTATTTATTCAAAGGATACAAACATAGTGATTCAAACCGGTACATGCATCCTGATGTTTATAGCAGCAATGTCCACAAGAGCCAAAATATGGAAAGAACCCAGATATCTATCAATGGATGAATGGATAAAGAAGATGTGAGATATATATATAATGCAATATTACTCAGCCATCAAAAAGACTTAAATCTTGCCATTTACAATGATACGGACAGAACTAGAGGGTATCATGCTAAGCGAAATAAGTCAGAGAAAGACAAATACCATATGATTTCACTCATATGTGGAATTTAAGAAACAAAACAGATGAACATTAGGGAATGAAGGAAAAATAAAATAAGATGAAAACAGAGAGGGAGACAAACCATAAGAGACACTGAACTCTAGGAAACAAACTGAGGGTTCCTGGAGGGGAGGTGGGTGGGGGAAGGGATAATTGGGTGATGGACATCAAGGAGGGCATTGATTTAATGAGTACTGGATATTATAAGCAATTCATGAATCACTAAATTCTACCTTTGAAACTAATAAAAACAGAAGAATTTAAAAAACTCAATCCCTTATGCAGCTTCTTTTACTGAGTAACCCTGTTCCTCACAAAACTAATTCTATTAGAGAAATAATAAAGATCAGAGCAGAAATCAATGAAATAGAAACCAAAAGAACAGTAGAACAAATCAACGAAACTAGGAGCTGGTTCTTTGAAAGAATTAATAAGATTGATAAACCCCAGGCCAGATTTATCAGAAAGAAAAGAGAAAGGACCCAAATTAATAAAATCATGAATGAAAGAGGAGAAATCACAACCAACACCAAAGAAGTACAAACAATTATAAGAACAGATTATGAGCAACTATACGCCAGCAAATTAGACAATCTGGAAGAAATGGATGCATTCCTAGAGTCACACAAACTACCAAAACTGAACCAGGAAGAAACAGAAAACCTGAACAGATCCATAACCAGTAAGGAGATTGAAACAGTCATCGAAAATCTCCCAACAAACAAGAGCCCAGGGCCAGATGGCTTCCCAGGGGAATTCTACCAAACTTTTAAAGAAGAATTAATACCTATTCTCCTGAAATTGTTCCAAAAAATAGAAATG
>CM052899.1:134086182-134147024 GCA_028534135.1 Potos flavus | reverse complement strand
AGGGTGTGCCTGGTCAATCAGCATGGAATTCGTTATAGAATAAGCGCGCTTAGCACTTAAACGGATAACCCCATCAGCAAGCTCTCCCGGAGGCAGGGGAGATAACGAAAGAGGGAAGCAGGCGGTGTTCCGCCCTGAGCGAGCCGGGCCTCCCCAGCTGCTCAGCTTCCATGAAGCAGGCGGTGTTCCGCCCTGAGCGGGCCGGGCATCCCCAGCTGCTCGGCTTCAAGATCGTGTATCTTCCCCTCCACCTGAGGCCTGCTGGACTACCATGTTTTTCTCAAGGTTATCTTTAAGCATGCTTGCATGACCAGCACAACTCCTCCTGGTTATATTTTCAAGAGTGTATTATTTTGAGGGATGGTTACAGTGCATTAAAAGAATAAGTAATTATTATCTTTTAAAACTTTTTACATTACAGAGAAAAGAGACTTGATGAATAGTCTCTTCAACAAATGGTTTTGGGAACACTGGACAGCTACATGCAAAAGAGTGAAACTGGACCACTTTCTTCATCATACACAAGAATAAACTCAAAATGGATTAAAGAAAAAAATAGGTTAAAGACCTAAATGTGAGACCTAAAACCATAAAATTCCTAAAAGAAAACGCAGGCAATAATTTCTTTGAGATTGGCCATAGAAACATTTTTTTTTTCCTAGATATATCTTCTCTAACAAGGGAGACAAAAGCAAAATTAAACTATTGGGACTACACCAAAATAAAAAGTTTTTGCACAGTGAAGAAAACCATCAAAAAAATAAACAACCCAATGAATGGGAGGAGATATTTGCAAAGGACATATCCTATAAGCAATTAATATTCAAAGTATGAAGAACTTAAACAACTCAACACACACAGAAAAACCAATAATCCAATTAAAAATGAGGAAAGGACATGAATAGACATTTTTCCAAAGAAGATATACAGATAGTTAACAAACATATGAAAAGATGCTCAACACCACTAATCATCAGGGAAATGCAAATCAAAACCACAATGAGATATCACAGCACACCTGTCAAAGTGGCTAAAATAAAAAACACAAGAAATAAATGTTGGCAAGGTTGTGGACAAAAAGGAATCCTCATGCACTGTTGATGGGAATGCAAACTGGGCAGCCACTGAGGCAAACAGTATGGAAGTTCCTCAAAAAATTGCAAATAAAGTTACCATATGATCCAGTAAGACTACTCCTGGGTATTTACCCAAAGAAAATGAAAATATAAATTTCAAAAAGGTATATGCACCCCTACGTTTATTGCAGATTACTTCCAATAGCTGAGATATGGAACCAATAGAAGTGTCCATCCATAGATAAATGGATAAGAAAAGTAGTATAAAAATACAATGGAATATGAGACATAAAAAAGAATGAAATTTGTGACAACATGCATGGATCAAGAGCATATAATGCTAAGTGAAGTAAGTCATAGAAAAATAAATATCATATGACTTCAATTGTACATGAAATTTATGAAATAAAAAAACTGAACAAAGCAAAAGGAGACAAACAAATACTCTTAACTCAGAGATTCAAAAGACTCAGAACAAACTGATGGTTACCAGAGGGGAGGTGGGTAGGGGATGGCTGAAATAGGAGATAGGGATTAAAGAGTGCACTTGTTATGATGAGCACTGGGTGATGTATGGAATTGCTGAATCAATATATTGTACACTTTAATATAATGATGTATAGTAATTATATTTGAATTTTTAAAAAGGAAGAAAGTAAGAAAAAAGAACACGAGGCTACATCAGAGGATAAGCATTAATTTAAAAAAGAAACCAGAATATAAGAACAAAATAGGAACAGCCCAGAGCCAGGCTTCTAAGAGCAGAGGACACCTTTTAGGATACTATTGAAATTGTAACCAGGAATTATTGGAAGCTGGACTCATGTAGATGACTAAGGATGTTCCTGAGTTCTCATTGTGTTGTCATCCCTCAGCAGCAAGAATCCTCTGCTCATTTCTCCACTGTTTTTTGACTTAATTGACTCAGCTACCCTCTAGCAATGCTTCTATTCTTCCTATGATCTTAACCTAACTTCCTTATAGTTTCTACTTATCATAGACTCTGTCGCCCATAACTTCTAATAACCAAAAATGTTTTAAAAGGTTGGGATATATGACATATATCATATCCCCAGAAGATAAGATTAAATAATGTAAAGATACCAATGCTTGTCAGATATATTAATAAATGTAATACAATTGCAATGAAAACACAAGTGATTTTTCTTTTAAAACGTGTGTTGGTGTGAGTGTGTGTTTATCTTGAAGTGTACCTAAAGAATGAAGTGAGACTAACAAAAGTATTTGAGAAATATTCATAAAGATAAGAGAATTCTAAAAAAAAGAATACCATGAACTATTAAAACATATTTTCAAATTATAATTATGAAAACAGAGCAACATTATGGTAAAAAAATTTACAAGGCTATATATTCTCTAGAAGCATCCTCTAGTATTAATAGTAAAAAAAATTTAACAAATTATTAATGAAATACCACAGATCAATAAAAAGATGAGGCTAAGAAACAAATAACATTGAAAAAATGTGCTTCCAATTAGGGAAAAATTCCAAGTATATCCTCACCTTACTTCACACAACAAAATAAATCCCAGATAGATAAATTTGGTAATATAAAAATCTATATAAAACCAGACGTTCACCTTCAATATAGCTAAATATAAAACAAAAAATAAATATCAGTTTTTGCTAATCAAAATAGTAAATATCTTTAGTAATACTGATTTTTATTGCTAAAATAGGTGCTAGAGACAGATACAATGATACACTCAAGTGAAAGTGTAATTGTACAACTCTTTTTAGAAAATGATCTTTTAGGGGTGCCTGGGTGGCTCAGTCAGTTAAGTGTCTGCCTTCGGCTTGGGTCATGATTCCAGGGTCCAGGGATCAAGCCCCACATCGGGCTCTCTGCTCAGTGGGGAGCTTGCTTCTCCCTCTGCCTGCTCCTCCCTCTGCTTGTGATCTCTCTCTCTCACACAAATATATAAATAAAATCTTCTTTTAAAAAAGAATGCTTTTATTAAAAAAAGAAATGATTTTTTAGTATGGATAGGCTCAAAAAAGTTCAGACTATTTAACCAGAAATTTCCCTTACAAGAAACCAGAAATGTGGACAAATATGCACACACAAAAATGTCCACTGGTCTACAATTTAGCATAAAATTTTAAAAAATTTTAAAGTCCAAACATTCTGGGTGCCTGGGCGGCTCAGTCGGTTAAGCATCCAACTATTGATTTTGGCTCAGGTCATGATTTCAGGGTCATGGGATCAAGTCTTGCAACAGGCTCCGTGCTCAGCAGAGTCTGCTTGAGGATTCTCTCTCTCCTTCTCCCTCCACCCCCCCCCTTAGGTCTCTCTTTCTCAAATAAATAAATCTTTATTTTAAAAATTTTTTTTTAATTAAAAAGAAAAATAAAGTCCAAACATTCAAATAAAAAAGATTATTTTACAAGGACAGTATAATACATTTATTAGGATAAAAGTTACTAATAATTATAGATTTCCTTAAATACTTAAATATCTCCTAAAATTTGATAAATAAGTCACTCATAATTAAAATACTATCTTGCAAGGAAGGATAATTCCAGTTAGTTTAGTGTAATAGATTGAGCTTTTAGTTACACCATTTACTATTTGGGGAACATTATACATAGTATTCCTACTTTCTAGACTCAGCTTTCCAGTAAGTAATGAGGGGCAGGAGAGAAGAGGCCTAACTCTATGATGGTTTTGAGGATTATAAGATGATTATAGATGTTCAATAAATGTTATAGCTCTCCCTACATTCTCCTCCCAATTTTTCCTTGAGAGATATATCTAATAAAAATGTGTATATGTTTAACAGTTGAATTATACTACATTTATATAGCATCATATAAATCTAGATACCCAGTTTTACTTAGGAGACAATAGAGACTAAGAAATATGGTCATTTGTCCCTGATCACATAAGTGCTAAGCAGCAGATCTGAGATGAGGAACCAGGTCTCCTGGCTCTCAGTTCATTACTGCAAAGCATGCATGAAATATCAATGCTGAAACTGAGGTAGCCTGTAAATACCTGAATGCCTAAAGAACATCTTCCCACATTTTAACAATTACCTTCTTGTTTCTGTTATCTATGAAGCATCCTGACTTGGATGTGCCCCAACTTATTGTCTTGAATCTGTTTTCATTTTAATAGGGATTCAAATGTGGCAGTAATAAGGCTTGCTGGTATTTGAATGCAGATTTTTTTGACCATTTAGATTGGGAACCTTCACAAGGAGGAGACTGATGGTTATGGAGAAGAATTTATGCCAAAAGACCTGGCATTTATTTAAAAAACAGTGGATGAATTGATCCCTACCAACTAAGAGTTAGTTTTAAAGACTGAATAACCCTAGGAATACATTTGCTGAATATTTTTAAAGACTTTTTATGACCATGAAAATTATTACAGCATCATCCTCTTTGTATCTGCCTACTCACCTTTGGAAAACAGAAATATGAAACCAGAATAGATTGTGCTTCACTCTGCATGATTGTTCTGAGCTGTGTGGGAGAGCTGTGTGTGTTCTTTCTTTCATATCTCTGTGAAAATACAGTATAGTGATCCTGATGGCCTCAGGAGTGGTGGGTGTTGTGCCATGTGGAGTTAGTAGTGTGTTTGTGGGATGGAAAGATGTAGGAGGCCGGTGTGATGTGTCAGGAACATGCATCATTGTATGAGTTAAGGATGAGTCAAGTGTGTACCTAACAGGCAGCAAAATCTTTCACATGTGCTCAAGTGGGCCAAAATTTATTTTCAGTATACCTCGAATTAGATTTGAGCCTGCCCATTGGAAAATTCATGGAATCACTTCCAATATTATCTTTGCAGTTAAATATAAACCAAAGGTAGCCATGGTAGCACAGGAGGAACTGATTTTCAAATATATGGAAACACTACATTTCCATCACTACCAAGAAATGAAAGCAAACTTCCTAATTTACCTCCAATTTAGAATCAGTGCTGGGTTTTAACATGCTGTGCACAAAAGAGCTTTGGAAAAACTCAAAATTTAGTGCAGAATTATGTACGAATTAAATGTTTAAAGTTTGTTCTTAAAAACAGAATATGTCATGTGACATTTAGAGCAATCAAAACTATACTTTTTAAAAATTTTTTATTTTTTCATTTGAGAGAGAGAGAGAACCCAAGCAGGGGGAGCAGCGGAGGGAGAAGGAGAAAAAAGCTCCCCACTGAGTAGAGAGCCCAACGCAAAGCAGGCTTCATCCCAGGACCCCAGGATCATGACCTCAGCCAAAGGCAGACACTTAACTGACTGAACCACCCAGGTGACCCTCAAAAATATACTTTTAATTATTCATTACTTAATTAATATTGTTGCCCTGGGAATTCATTAATCAGTGTATTGCACATTAATTGAGATCTTATTAATTGTTGTTAGGTGTACAAAGTGAACAACATAGTCTTCCAGCCCTGAACTCCTCTCTAAATTAAATGCATAATCAGTTTTATTTTTTTTACTGCAGCCAATGGACATTTCTACGCCTATATTTCACTCAAAATATTAAAATTCTAGTTTACCATCTGTTTCCACAACTAAACTGCAAATTTTTGAAAGGAGGTATGATATTATATTTTTGTTTGTATGCTAATCCTAGTATAACATCTAATGCAAAGCAGACAATAAATATGGACAAATTGAGTTCATATAAAATGAACATGCAATAAATGAGGTATGAAAAAAATGCCATGAATGTAGAGAAAAGGGAAAAAGAAGGCAAGCAATTGTCTAAATCATAGAAGCCTGAGTCTTGATAGGTTAATAACAGTTTGAAATATAGGTTTAATAATTCAAGTCATTTGCCTTTCTAAAGTACTATTGCATTAATTCCTACACGAGTCCCCAACATACCTTGCTCCTATCTACAGAAAGAAGGTATCTGGTGTAGGCTTTATCAGTGTCCCCACGGAGATGGTTTCCTGGAAGGCAGTGTGTAGCATTGAATCAACACTGAAGAATAACATAAAAAGAAGCCAAACTCATTTTTCATCTATCAGTCACATCAAAGAGATGTTTCATAACAAAATTAAATTAAAACTTTTTAAACATTGATACCCCAAGTGATGTTTTATTTCATTATTCATTTGACAAATATACATTGTGCAAGGCAGTATTTAAGGTTTGGTGGGGAGAGAATTCTTTCCAATCTTTTTTTGATTATTTTTTGACAGAAGAAACTGTCGGCTGGGACGAGGGGTGGGTGGGCTGGTAACATACCTCATTCAGGACTTCAAGGAGGACACATTTATTCCAGTTTTTAATAGAAGCATTCTAAAAATTAGCAAAAATGATTTCAAAATAGGGGCGTCTGGGTGGCTCAGTGGGTTAAAGCCTCTGCCTTCGGCTTAGGTCGTGATCTCAGGGTCCTGGGATGAGCCCCCTGTCGGGTTCTCTGCTCAGCAGGGAGCCTGCTTCCCCCTATCTCTCTGCCTGCCTCTCTGCCTACTTGTGATCTCTTTCTCTGTCAAATAAATAAATAAAATCTTTAAAAAAAAATGATTTCACAATAAAGATAAATCTTTGGGATAAAGTGGAAAGACATTACAATTTTTTGTATAAACAAAAGATACTTTAACTTACTAAGGTTAGTAGTTAGTCCACTCTGATTTCCCTAAAAGAAAAAATTGTAACTTTGAGGTATCAGAGAATCTTAGCACCTATAAGGAATATTCCCAAGATTTTCCCATAACTAGCCCTTATTTACAAGGACTCTTCAAAACAACAACTCAATCCACAGGAAAAATCTCATAAGGACACACACAGGAATTGCCTGTATATACTGGTATCATTTTAAATCTTATAGTAAAACATTTACATGAGGTCATTTTAAAATCTGTATGCAATTAATCCTTGTATAAGCCCAAGTTCTAGACCAGTTATACTGAATTCTACCTGATGCCTGGCATTCAGCTATTTCAAGGTAATCTGTATAAGAGTTGTGCCTAGAAAGCTGTGCTGGATTATCTTTTGGCAACTCAGCAAGAGTCCCCTGACTTCTATGCTCTCTCCTGTACCACAGGAGCTGAAAGCCTGGGAACTACATTTCCCAGAATCTCTGGGTTAATTCCCACCAATGAGAGGTATTCATAGGAGATCTGGAAGGAAGAAGGAAAGCAGAATAATCTTCAGAGAAGTGAGATCTTGCAAGCCTCCTGTGAGTTACTCACCTCCATTCTGAAGCTATTCTCATCACCAAGTAGTTTACTATGCTTTTTAAAACTTCTGAAACAATCCAGAAGCAATGATACAATTTCTCTTTTTTAAAAATCCATTGATTAAAAAAGATTCATTGAGAACCTCCTATGAGGCAGGTACTGGCAAGGCTCTGTTGTTACAAAATCAAATGAACATTTCCCTTCCCCAAAGGAGCTTATTATAATTTTTATAACTATCTGACTACAACAAAAGACTCAAACCTACAGAGATTGATTTTCTCTCATTTACAGATGGGGAGAAGAGGCAGTGCTGGTTTGCTTTCACTGAATACTGAATGCAGCAATTTGATCCTGTAAAGCTGCCAAGGCAATGCCAACTGTCTATGACAGCATATGGGGGTAGACAGACACTCACATACACAGACACAGTGATTTTGTAAGCCTCCTTTATAAGATACCAAACTAAAAATAAAAGTTTTCATCAAGACTATATTTTATCACGTTAAAATAGCCTAATTTGCCAGGCTGTGGAGAAAAGATGCCGAACCACTTCTGGCAGTTTGAAATGTGATCTAAATGTATTAGAAGATGAAATTTCTTTTGCCTCATGTACTCCAGAATCTCCTCACTGAATAGTATTACAAGTAGCATAAAGAACAGAATAGGAATGTTTATCATGTTCTTCATCTCTGTATGACTTAACAAATACCCACTTCCTTATATGAGACTGAAGAAGACCATAATGAGGAAACGATGAATAAATCATTTAAGCCAAGTGTCTTTCATATGTAGTATAAGCCATGATTTTAAAACTAAAGTGTTTGTAATCCCAAAATACTTTGGGATGGATTCAGGATGTCCATTTTACATTAAATTCAAACAGGAGACACAGTTGTTTTTATAAGAGATGAACTTAGCACTAAACTTTTGATGTTGTCTTTTCACTGAAATCAGTGAAGAAGCCAAAAGGAAACAATAATTTGCTTTTCATTTTGTATTTTAGTCTGCACATTTCTGTTAATAAAAAACCTTTTTCTTTTACCCTTATGACACTACTTAAGCATGAGTATTATATATGGAATAATTCATTAGGTTAACAGATTAACAATAATGTATTCAGGAGCACTTGATGATAAAGAAAACCAGGGCTCAAATTAATCTCAGCCAATATAAGTCACTGACCTTTTCAGAACATAAACTTTCTCTCCATTAATGGCTCTGTGGATTCTCCACAGCCTTGTTCTAGCAAAATTTCTGTATTTTCCTTCTTCACCTTATTGAGAAAGACCAAACAATTACCTTTTAAATGAACAGGCAAAACTAGAAATCTTAAACATGTCAAGGTGAAAATAAGTCATTAATAACAAATTGGAAACTATATCCAGAGCAAATAAGGAAGTTCGACTTTACATTATCTTAAGAGAAACCTAATGTTTTTGTAGAATAATATTGATAGTATGTGATTACAGTGGAAATATAACCAAAGGCAGAAATATAAGAACAAATGAAATCCAATTCATGGCAATGGGAAGGTTACCAAAATTGCCGCCCCAGCCGATGCCACAAGGTGAATGCTCAGGATATTAATCAAGGCAATGTCATGATGCTTCAAGGAAGGCATACCTTCAGTTAGATCCCCAAATGGAAAGGGATGTTTCTTATTACTGTGCTTGAATTAGTGAACAAATGAATGAGTGAATGAGTGCGTGAATAAATATAATGCTCCTGATCTATCCAAGAACACACAGGAAATAGAAAATAAGAGCAACACAAATGCAGAACAGCAAACTCCAATTGGAGGAGAAGAAGCCATTTTTAAGTTAAATAATCACAGATACTTTTCAGGAAATATCACAGGGAAAAATATCCATGGGAAATATTTGATAAAAACTCAACAGTTGAAACAAAATACTACCAGATGCTGGCTAATTGAACATAATAATAAAAATAAATAAAAATTAATAAAAATTTAAAAATACTATTTGAGACAAAAAATATTCTGAAAACTGAAAATAATAGTCCTAAAATAATTACATGGCCAATTCACAAAGAACTCTCAGCACTGCTGATGAATACCCTGCTTCCCATTTTCTGGTATTCATCAAATGTCTGGAGATTTTTTTTTTAAGACAGATTTGAAGGGTTGCCTGGGTGGCTCAGTTGTTTAAGTGTGTGCCTTTGGCTCAGGTCATGATCCCAGGGCCCTGGGATAGAGCCCCACATTGGGCTCCCTGTTTAGTAGGGAACCTGAATCTCCCTCTCCCTCTGCTGCCACTCCCTGCTTGTGCTCTCTCTCTCTCTGCCAAATAAATAAATCTTTAGGGACGCCTGGGTGGCTCAGTTGGTTAAGCGGCTGCCTTCGGCTCAGGTCATGATCCCAGGGTCCTGGGATCGAGTCCCGCATCGGGCTCCTTGCTCAGCGGGGAGCCTGCTTCTCCCTCTGCCTCTGCCTGCCACTCTGCCTGCTTGTGCTCTCTCTCTGACAAATAAATAAATAAAATCTTAAAAAAAAAATCTTTAAAAAAAAATAAAATACAGATTTGTGAAGTGGGCAGGTATATCTTGAAAGAGAAATGCATATGATTTCTCAGTGACTTCATCATTACAAAGTCCTTAGTTGGGAAAAACTGGAAGTTCATATCACAACCAACAAACTATTTTTATTGTTGAATATTTGAATGCTAAAACTAATGCATCATAAAATGTATAATGTCCTCATTCCAGAGAGAATATTCAATTGTATTTTCCGACTTCCATGTCATTTTATAACTACTTAAGCTAAAAAATTGTTTCAAGTATTGTTTTAAGTAGTTCCTGAAGTGATACAATTCTACCTGACAATTTCAGTTAAAATTCACACATTTAGAGTGTTAAAGTGAGGTGAGCATCATCTCTTAGAGAATTCTTAGACTTATTTCTATCTAGGTGTGATACATGTTACTAAAGAAAAAAAACATATTTCCGCTAGGCTTATAATTCTGCTCATAGATAAAATCCCATGCATTTATATTTAATCTCTGTAGACAATATAATAATTTCAATAGATTTTGGGCTCCTGTAACAGAGAAATAAGAGAGGAGCTTGTTTCTCTTTTAAGTAATAGCCTAAAAACAAACACTGTACTCTGCTACAGAGGCTCTATGGTATGTGGTATCTAGGCTTCTGTTGTTATTCCCAAATTTGCAAAAGCAGTAAGCCTTCTTCTGTATGGTCAAGATGGCTTAGCTCCATCTAGTGAAGAGAGAAAAGGAAAAATGACAAGGTATCCCTATTATTTAAGGGCACAACTTAGAAGGTGCAACAAAAATTTCTACCCATATTCTATTTAACAAAGACTGGTTACATGATCGTATATGGCTGCAAAAAGAACAGAGAAATCCAGCCTTTATTGGGCAAAGCCATAGCACAGCCCAAACTCAAGGCTTCTATTCCATGAGAGAGTAGGTAAGAATAAATATTGAGAGATGTCTTTGTTTTTCTAGCCTCCAAAACAAATGCTTACACAAGGGGATGATTTTAAATAATTATCTTAGAAGCACAAATTTTAAAAATGGAAAAAGAAAGAGAAAAAACCCAAATCATAGAGCATCAACAAGCAGGTTACTTCTATGGAGTTCTAGTCCTTTGGGTACACTTAGAGAGATGACATGAATCATGCATCAGAATCATTCCACCTGAGAAAGGGAGACTGAGGCTTTCCTTTAAGACCACTCTCCCATTGGGCAAGAGTTTCCTATGAGAATATTCGTGATCTCACACTTCTTAGTTGCCATGTGCTATAAAACAAGCTTGCACCATAACAAGAGAAAGACTTTAGGCAAAGTGGAAAAGAATCCCAGCCCTTGAGGTAGGAAGCCAGAAACATACTGGAAATTTCACTGTTAATGCATGTCATCTCAGGTGGGTCACTGGGATATGGGATTTCAACAATAACTACAATAGGCAAAACTAACATTCTTTGTGTTTTGTTAAAGTGACTTTTATTAACTTAGAAAGTTTGTCTCTTATCTGTCAATATTCCAAGCCTAAAATTACAATATCAAAAGAATATCTCCTGCAAAACTTACATTTTATATGTCTTCATGTGTAAAAACAAATCTCAAAAAACTGTCAAAATACTCTAATTTTTAGGACACATTTATATCATTGGCTTGAGTATCTTTTATATGTGAGAACCATAATCATATTCTGTTTTGCCTAGTCAAATCCACCTATGATGACAATCATCTTTTAGAGCAAAAACTGCATGGTCTAATAGTTTTGAAAATATAAGACTAGGATGGTTATTTAAAAGTTAATATTAATTATATCATGCCTCTATTATAGTACTCCCATCATTCTAAACTATGTGTTAATATTGAGTTGTATCTCCTATCATTATAAAACATTTGAGGACAAGGTATTTGTCTTATTAACTTTCTAATCCTCAATGGAGACAAATCTATGCATTGTTTATAATGGGTATTCAATTAAGGCTTGCTGAACTGAAAACATTCTCCCATTTTAAACTTCAATCACATACAGAATAATGAACAAAAAGTGATAAATCCCATCTCTGCAAATAGAAGTCACTGGCAGTAAATAGCTAAAAAATAATAATAGTAGCAAGAATAGAGAAAATAAAATTATTTATACTAGTAATACAATAAGAAAAAGTAATATTAAAAAATAATGTATCGGGGCACCTGGGTGGCTCAGTGAGTTAAAACCCTCTGCCTTCGGCTCATGGTCTCAGGGTCCTGGGATTGAGCCCCGCATCGGGCTCTCTGCTCAGCGGGGAGCCTGCTTCCCCCTCTCTCTCTCTCTCTACCTGCCTCTCTGCCTACTAGTGATCTCTCTCCTCTCTGTCAAATAAATAAATAAAATCTTTAAAAAAAAAATAATAATAATAATAATATATCTTGGGGCACCTGGGTGGCTCAGTCAGTTAGATATCCAACTCTTGATTTCAGCTCACGGTTGTGAGATCAACCCCTGAGTAGGGCTCCGTGCTCAGCTTGAGATTCTCTTGCTCCCTCTCTTTCTGTCCCTCCCCTGGCTCTCTCTCTCTCATTCTAAAAATAATAAATAAAATCTTTTTTTTAATTGAAAAAATAATGTGTCTTTTGCTGACTTTTACCACTCAGATCCTACCCTAAAATTAGGTCCTGGCTGGAATTCAGTTTACATAGGGACATGATATTCCTGGCCAGTTCTTGAGAACAAGATGCAAGTCATTATCATCATGCAAAGACCAAAGATGTAGATTAATATTTGGTTTGAAACTTAAATATTATTTAATATCTCCTAAAGATATATAACAATATATCATAACAGAATTATAATTAAAATATTTTCCATGAAGAATTCAATACAAGATTAGGTCCACCTTGAACTTTGTTCAACTCTCATAGGCTAGAATAGCAAAATGACCTTTTAGTCAGGGAAGCAAGAGGACTTCATGGACCTAAAACAATGCCATATTCAAACTACGGCACCTATAAATATCAAAATTTTTAATTTTTTAATTCTTAACTTGGCTTTTTTTTAACACTATGTTTTCAATTTAACTCACATCTGATTAAGAAGTATTTTATACTTCATTCACAATATGACTCTGGGCCAGAAGTTAGTGAAATATACAGATTGGTTTCATAATAAACAATAAAATACTGATATATTATAAATATATTTTATATCTATGTGTATGTATATACAGTATAATAGTGATTATAAGTACATGAATAGTAACTTATAAGATTATAATAGTGTAATTACATATTTTGCAATTATGTGCAAACATATATACTGCATATATATGCAAACATATATATTCTGCAATATTTATAGAAGTGAGTCTCAGTCCAGATTCCACTTTGGAATCATCTAAGGAACTTTTCAAAAGTACGTAATGCCTGGCCCCTTGCCCAATCAAAAGAATCAGAATCTCTGGTGTTGAGATATAATAATCTTTCCCAAAGGCTTTCCAGGTTATTTTAATGTTGCAGGCATGGTTAAGACCTATCAAAATCGGATAGAAACAGAAAAACACCATATTGTTGAAGTAACATCATGTCTCATTACAATTACCTGGTAAAAACATAAGGATGCTATTCTGTGACACAAAAAACTATTAAAGATGGGAATTTAGCATGCAAAATATCCTATGAAAAGGTAAAACACTGAATGAGTTTAATAATAGGTGCTTAAAGAACAGATTTTCAATTTGCTGATTATTTTCCTTATCTATTATCTTCTAGATTGAATTGTAAATAAATTTAACCTTCTTAAAGGACTCTCAACATATAAGAGGAGTTGCATCAATCAAAATGGATGAGGTAATAGTTCTTAATAAGCAGTTTTCAGAAGTAATGAAGCAAATTCAATTATAACATACACTTTCCCCTTCTTCCAAGAAGGGGAAAGTGTTTTGGGGCACCTAGCAGGCTCAGTCTGAAGAACATGCAACTCTTGATCTCAGGGTTGTGAGTTTGAGCCCCATGTTGGGTATAGAAATTACTTAAATTAAAAAAAAAAAGAATACTCAATATTTTACCTAAGCAAACTAAAAATGAAATATCAAAGCTATAGATGGAAAACTTAATTAACATTTCTTATAAATTTTTTATTTTTTCAAAACCAATAATTACATTGAATTATAAACACTAAAAATTGTATGTAAACATTGTCTTTTATTTTTAAATATTTTTATTGTGTACCCATATAACTCAACTAAAATGCACAACTCTTTTACATGTTTTGCAATTAACCATAACTCCTCATCCTGTATGTAGCAATAAATTATCTTACAACTGAAAGAGATCTCAGGTTCACTAATTTTCAGTTTAGGAAAAAGTCAAGGATCACAACTTCCTCAAATATGTTGTACACCTGAAATTACTGTAACGTGTGTTAACTATACTTTAATAACAATAATAACTTCCTGAAGATTATATAGGAGTTCTCAACAAGGAATCACAACACATTGTTATCATTAGTACTTTTGAACAATATTGCAAGTAATGTGTCATTCAGAAAAGAATAAAAACAAAATTTTGCTATTTTTGGTTTTCTAGTGCAAGAATTTCTCACTCATACAAAGTGTATCTATATTCGCATATTTTTCCTCTTACCTCAATGTCAATATGTTCTTTCAAATAAGTGCAAAAGCATTACATTTATGACTAGGATGCTTAAATTACATTTGTTACCAGGATATGAGAATGTATCACATAAGTAATTTTCATTTACTGTGTGCATTTTGATAAAACAAACAAAAACTTTAAAAAGTTCTAACATAAAGAATTTGTTGTATATTGAAGCTCAGAAGCAAACGTTTCTTATAGTCTACTCAGTAATCTTTCTATATGGGCCACTAATAATCTATATGCTTTAGTGCAGCACCTTAAATGTACCTTTGTGACAGAATGCTAAAATGGAAGCTTCAGCTGAGACCCTAAAATGAAAAGTGTCAAATATCAAACTGGGATGTCAAACTAAATATAAATATCAAAGTAGGTGATGAAACATTTGGATAAGTCTTAAACTCCTCATCAACATTGAGAACTTAAGAGAGTATAGAAAAGAAAATGGTTGTTAAAAAAGATTTTTAAAAAGAGTTTTCGGTTTTCTGTGAGTCAAAAAAAAAGGCCTAGAAGATGTCCTTGGGCTTGGATTCTGTCCACCATTTTATCACTTGTTGACAATCTGCTGATTAAATGTACTGGACAATCTGCCACCAGAGCTCTCCCCACCTGTCCCCAAATAAAGTTTTGAACCTGGATACTCCATGTTGGATTGAGAATTTGAAGGTAAGATCTTGCCCCTTCACCAAAGAAGATTAAATTGAATCAGTGGGAAATTTCCCTTTGAGCAGAGGCAGCAGTGCACACAGTACCACAATAAATTCCTACTACATTTTTCCTGTTCAATTGTGTTCTTTATCAGGTAATAAAGACCATTTTATTGACTATTCAGTTTCATGTAAGGAGTAATTCTGATATTCGTGTCATCTAGAATATTAATGATTATTTTGAACAGGGTAGGGCTGAGGGCACACTCTTGTGACATAATGTTAAATACATTAACAATTCTTTCCAGGTTGGTCTTGATATATTAATTATATCCTCCAGGGAAAGCTTTTCAACTACCACATATCATTGATTTTAAGACCTACATTTTTTCACATCTTAACATTTCTAAAATCAAATAGTGTCCCATAATTTCTGTTGACCAGACAGTGGTCACTGTCATTGTTTCATTGCCAGCCCTTGTACTAACATCAAAATGAACAAAATGAAAACTTACAGAATGGTTGATAGCTGTTTTGGACATAATAGTGGAGGTCTGTTTGATAACTACTGCATGACCAATTCTCTTGAAGCCACAGAGGTCAATACTGTGTGGAAAAACACACACCTTGATGACTAAGCTAAAACATGATTCAGAAGAATCTGAATGAGAAGACATTTTAGAGATAACCAAAGAATTAATTTTGTTTAAATGTTTAATATAAGTATGTATGTGTGTGTATGATATGAAAAATCTACATCAAAAAAACAACTCTTTCAGTAAGTATAATGTAACACTTCCAGGGAATAAGAAATTATTGTGTCATACTAATTGAAAATGCATTTATTTTCTTTCTTTGTGTTATAGAATGAGGAAACATATAATTACTGACACTTTAGGTTTATAATATAAACATCACATATTAAAATTATTATATTAATTATATCTTAATATAATGTGAAATATAATTATATAAAATTACAGCTGGCAATCAATATAAAATACAATATATAGTTATATATAATAATTATTTTAATATAATCAATTTTTATATTAAATTATGTATTTTATATATTAAATATTATAATATAAAGTATTTAAGAACTGTAACTTTAACTCTCAAAGAACAGGAAAAAAAGAACAAAGCAAGTCCAAAGTTACCAAAAAAGCAGGAAATAATAAAGACTAGAAGAGAAATAAACAAAATAAATGACTGAAAACCAAAATAAAAAAGATCAAAGAAACTGAGTTATTCTTTTAAGATCAACAAAAGTGATAAAACTTTAGCCAGACTAAGAAAAAAAAGACAGAAGATTCCAATAAATAAAATCAGAAATGAAAGAGGAGACATTACAAATGATACTACAAAAATGAAAGGAATAATGAAAATAGTAGGACAACTACATGCCAACAAATTGGATAATGAGAAGAAATGGAAAATATCTAGAAATATTTCACCTACAAAGATTGAATTGCAAAGAAACAGAAAATCTGAACAGACCAGTAACTGGTGACAAGATTGAATTAGTAATCAAAAGCCTCCCAACAAAGAAAAGCCCAGGGAATGGCTGGTTGCTTCACTAAACAGTTCTACCAAACTTTTAAAGAATTATTTGCAATCCTCCAAAATTCTTCCAAAATTTCTAGAGGAGGGAACACTTTTGAACCCACTTTTAAGCTAGCATTCCCCTAATACCAAGTCCAGGAAAGGATACTATCAGAAAACTACTAGCCAATATTCCTGATAAATATATATGCAAAAATCCTCAACATAATATTACCAAATTGAATTCAACAGCACATTAAGACAGAGGATCATAGGGGAAGGGAGGGAAAAATGAAACAGAATGAAACCAGAGAGGGAGACAAACCATAAGAGACTCTTAATATCAGGAAACAAATTGAGGGTTGCTGGAGGGGAGGGGGATGGGATGGATGGGGTGCCTGGGTGATGGACATTGGGGAGGGTATGTGCTATGGTGAGTGTTGTGAATTGTGTAAGACTGATGAATCACAGACCTGTATCCCTGAAACAAATAATACATTATATATTAATTTAAAAAAAAAACAGCACATTAAAAACATCATACACCATGATTGACTGGGATTTATCCCTGGAATGCAAGAATTATTCAAGATATGAAAATCAATAAATGTGACACATTAGACTGACAGAATGAAAGACAAAAATCATATGATCACCTCGATATGTGGAGAAAAAGTATTTGACAAAATTCAACAACTTTTCATGATAAAAACTCTCAATAAACTAGGAATAAAAGATTACATCAACAAATAAAGGCCATATATGACAAGCCACAGTTAATATCACACAGCTCAGTGAAAAGATGCAAGCTTTTTTATAACATGAGTAACAAGACAAGGATGGTCCCACTCACTATTTCAATTCACCATAGTACTGGAATTGCTAGTTATAGAAATTAGGTAAGAAAAAATAATAAAAGGCACCTAAATTTGAAAGGAAGATGTAAAATTATGTTTGCAGAGGACATGACCTTACATGTAGAAAACCTTAAAGATTACACACACACACACACACAATTAGAACTAACAATCATATTTAGCAAAGTGTCATGAAACAAAATC
Organism: Potos flavus; assembly: GCA_028534135.1. Lineage (NCBI taxonomy): Eukaryota > Metazoa > Chordata > Mammalia > Carnivora > Procyonidae > Potos > Potos flavus. The sequence goes on along the minus strand of CM052899.1, from coordinate 134,129,404 downwards.
ATCATACAAAGATTAGTTGCAAGTTTATGCTCAAATAACTAATAATCTTAAGAGAAATTTTTTAAAGCACATTCACAATAGTATAAAAAAGAATAAAATTCTTAGGTATAAACTTAAATAAGGAGATAAAAGATTTATACACTAAAAACTACAAAACATTGCTTAAAGAAATTAAAAAAGATACAAATAAATGGAAAGACATCCTGTTTGTGGACTAGAAGATTTAATATTATTAAAATATTCATACTACCCAATATGATCTACATATTCAATGTAATCTCTATCATTATCATAATGGCATTTTTCACAAAAATAAAAAACAACCTGAAATTCATATGTAATTACAAAGGACTCTAAATAAGCAAAGCAATCTTGAAAAAGAGGAACAAAGCTAGAGACAGCACACTTCTTCATTTCAAAACATATTGCAAAGAGACAGTAATCAAAACAATTTGATACAGTCATAAAAACAAGCATTTAGATCAATGGAGTAGAATAGAGAGCTTAGCAATAAACCCATACACAGATGGTCAAATGGTCTTCAGCAAGAGTGGCAAAGACAACACAATGGGAAAGGATAGTCTCTCACAAATGGTGTCAGAAACACTGGATATCTGCATGCAAAAGAATGAAACCAGACATTTATACTGCATATAAAATCAATTCAAAAAAAACTTAATTTTAAATTAAAACTTATTTTTAATTAAGCTTTTTTTAAACTTTTATTAAAAATTTAAGCATAACACCAAAAACTATAAAACTCCTACAAGAAAGGAAGAAAAAAATCCATGATATTGGTTTTGGCAATGAGTTTTTAGATATGATACCAAAGGCACAGGTAACAAAAGCAAGCACTGACAAGTAGGACTTCATCAAACTAGAATTCTTGTACACAGCAAAGGAAACAACAGAATGAAAGGCAACCTATGGATTAAGAGAAAATACTTGCAAACCTTATGTTTGATAAAGGGTTAATATCTAAAATGTATAAGGAATTCCTACAACTCCACTGGCAGAAGGAGGAGGCGGAGGTGGGGGGTGAGAGGAGGAGGGAGGAAGAGAACAAGACAACAAGAACAGTTAGAACAAGGAGAACAAGAAGAAATACAAATGGCTAACAGGTGTTCAACATTACTAATCATCGGGAAAATGCAAATTAAAATTACAATCTGATGTCACCTCATATCTGTTAAGATAGTTATCATTTAAAAAATAATAATAAATGTTGGCAAGGATGCAGGGAATTTAGAATATTTGTACACTGCTGATGGGAATATAAATGGTACATCTATAATGGAAAACAGTATGGAGATTCCTCAAAAAATTAAAAGTAGAATCAGCATATGATCCAACAATCCAACTTCTGAGTATTTATCTAAAAGAATTGAAAATAGATTTTCTATGAGATATTTGCACTCACTTTTCATTGTAGAATTATTCACAATAGCCAAAAAGGTAGAAACAACCTAACTGCTCGTCAACAGAGGAATGGATAAGAAAATGTAGTGTATATATACAATTGAAATTATTCATCCTTTAAAAAGGGAAGAAATGCTTTCATTAGCTACAAAATGGATGAATTTTGAGTTTGAAATAAGCTGGTAAATAACGGATAAATACTGCATGATTCCATTTATAGGAAGTATCTAAAGTCATCAAACTCATAGAAGCAAAAAGTAGAATGGTTCTCGCCAATAGTAGGGGTAGGAAGTATATGGAAATGGTGAGTTGCTATTGAATAAGTATAAAATGTCATCCAAAAAAAAAAAAATGTCATCCAGCAAGATGAAAAATGTTCTAGAGATCTGATGTACAACAATGCTCTCATAGTTAACAATACTATATTGCGAACTTAAAAATTTATTAAGAGGGTAGGCTTCATGTTATGTGTTTTTTACCACAATAAAAATAAATAGATTCTATTGCTTAAATGTCTATCTATAAAACATGGGCTATGCATATGGGTAAATGTATATAAGTTAAATAATTTACATTGTATATTATTATGAGGGCTAACTCATTAACATATAATTTATAGAACAGCGTCCAGAATGTTATTAGCTGATACTGTTTATACAAATTCGTAAATAAAAAAATACACTGACTTTTGTGTTAAATAAATAAGTATCCTATTGATGTTTAATAAATATTGATAACTGATTGATAATTACGTAATGTAAAGATAATGAGTCAAGGCACCAACAATGCCATTAATTAAACCAACAGTAAAATTCCCCAGTGGGGTAGTTGTTTGAAAGTTGCTTGATGATATCTTGGTAGTGCACTATTCTTTTGTCACTGTTAAACTTTGTTGAAAGCAACTGGCAAAAGATTACTACTATTATTATTTTCTCATTCACAAACAATGACTTAAATTTGTCTTCTCATACCCAATATCAATTTATTTAATGACACCCAGTAATAAACTAAATGTATTAACACCATGCAACTGTGTATCATTAACTGAGATTATGTATAGATGCTAAAATATGAGCAAGAATACTTGGATTCTAGTACTGGATTTCCCCTAGTAGTTATATGACCTCAGGAAAATTATTTAAACTTCTCTGGGTTCACGTCTCTCTCTGAGAGAATGAGGATAGACAACTGAGGTATATTCCAGGGCTAGTGTTTTTTTCCTAACTAACTTAAATATAACTAGGCCTTGCCTTCTTGCTTCTATTTTGTGGCAATTTTCCATAAACTATCACATTCAAAAGATAAAAGTCCCACATTCCAAATGCACTGAAATATATTCTTACTCAAGTTACTAAAAGACAAAGGGAGATACATGAAATGGCATGACACAGAGCAATACGCTCTATAATTTGTCTTTGCTATTTTCTGTTCCCAAATATCCACAATGGCTTGCTCAGAAATTCTCTCCTCTCTCTGACACTATATTTGATTTCCAAAAATCTTTCCTCTTAAAATAACCTCTGGTGCTTCTGCGTTGGCTTTTTTTTGTTATACACTCTCTCTGCACTGATCCACACTCAGCCACATGTTATGTAGATCAACTTAGCCTTTGTAGATTTCAATCAATACTTTTTACCCATTATTCTAATCAGCCCAACAGAGCAAAGTAGGCAAACACTTATAACTTAATTCTTTTCCTTTTATCTGTATGAAATTTTCAAATGTTGCCAAAAATTTTTGTGTCCCAAATCTGATCCAATCATGCATAACATTGAACATAACCCAAGGAATATCCTTGAAAAGAGACTCATAGCTTTGGCAGTACCAATAGTGACATTACTGCCAGACACAAGATGTGTAATTAATATGGATGACACAATGCTTTTCCTCTTAGGCAAAATGCTGGTTGTTGAGAATACATTGTAGATCTTGGCTAAGAAATAGAAAATAATAAGTGAGTTAGAGTTATACTTTCTTCTATTTGCAGGAGATTTTTCCATTGTGTATTGGGCTCAAAGTAAAATAAAATCTTCTCAGCCAAATTGCTTTCAGAAATAAGTTGCGAGATTTGTTACCAAATATCACATTAAACAAATTACCAATACTTTTAAAAACAATCTATAATTTTGCCTTCATTTATTTTTCATCTATGTACTTATCAGAAAATAAACTGTTTCGTTTTCATTACACATACTTAGAGATACACACTCTATTTGAGAAATTCCAATGATATGAAAAAAAACTTAAATGAATAGAATCATTCAATCATATTTCACAGAATAAGACACTGAACTCATACAGAGACCTATCTAAAGTATAGTTTGAGGAGCCTGGGAAGATGGTGGAGTAGAAGAATCCTAAGCTCACCTCATCCCACAAATACACCTAGATAACAGCCACATCAGTGTAACTAACGTAGAAAAGAAACCAAAGTCTAGCAGACTTTCCATAATTAATCATACAGAGGTGGCCGCATTAAAAACAGTAGGAAAGGTGGAGTCCCACTCTGGAACTAAACTAACCAGCAAGACTAACGACACATGGGAGGGATATCACAAGCACAAAGAAGGGAGACAAACAGACCCCACACCAGACACTCCAGACACAGAGGACATATGCTGGGAAGACAAGTTCCTATACCACTGGACTCTGAAAATCAGAGGGGCTTAACTTCCTGAGTTTTTACAACCACTGGAGCTTAACACCAGGAACTTTAAAAAATCAGCAGCCTCAACACGGAAGAGCCCTGGGGCAATGGGAAAGTAAGTCCCTACCGTGAAAGAGACAGCAGTAAAAACAACCCCACCGAGATACAGCATAAAAGTATCAGTTTAAAAAGAGCCTGGGGTATATGGGAAGATTTATTTACTGATCACAGAACTTGCACAGAAGTGGCATATCTTTAGGAGACTTCTCCAGGAACAAAAGAGCTGGTGGGCACTAGCCTAGCCTATATACGCAGACACTGCAGGAACACTTGCCATCTAGCTTGCTAACACCATGTCCCCCAATCCCAAGTTCTCCTGCAGACTTCCTTCACCCAACTCACCCCCCTCTGTGAGAGTCCCTCCAAAGCAGCATCACATGCCTACCATTCTTAAAGCAAACCCAACAGTAGCCAGCACCATTCCAAAGTGACTCTTGCCCTGGGAAGAGGGGAAGATAAGCACACACATGATTTCTACTGCATCTCTAGCACTAAGCTGGGGCAGACATCTGATCAGACCAACAAAACCTCACCGGGGGCCACACAAAGGGAGAGCCCTGTAATTCAGGGTCATGATAACCCCAACAGATAGATTGCGGGCAGACATCTGGCCTGGCTGCTGGCCCCACCCACCAGTGAAAACCTTTCAAGGGACAATGCAGGAAGAGCACCCTGCAATTCAATGCAACTGTAGGTCTGGCAAACAGGTTGAAGGGAGGCATCTGGTATGACCCAGACTGGGCTCTTAATGGCACAGGGACTAAACCCTGCCCGCAACAGACAGAGAGGATCATTGCAAATGATTGGACTGAAGACAAACATGACTCAACCATAGCAGGATGCAAGCAACACACCCAGGAGACACTAGGGAAGCACCAGGTTCTGGTGAACATGGTACTTTGTACTACAGGGCACTACAGGACCTCTTCTTTATAAAGCAACTGCTTCAAAGATCAGGAGACATAGCTGATTTCCTAATACATAGAAACAGATACAGAAAGTTAGACAAAATGAAGAGAGAGTGCAATACATCCCAAATGAAGGAACAGGATAAAATCACAACAAAAGAGCTAAATGAAATGAAATATGCAATTACCTTGAAAGAATTCAAAGTAATGGTCACAAAGATACTTACTGGACTTGAGAAAAGAGTGGGAGAGAATCAATCTGACATGAAAAACTCAATAACTGAAATTAAAAAAATACACTACTGGGGATAAACAGTAGACTAGAAGAAGCAGAAAAATGGTTCAGTGAGGTAGAAAACAGAGTAATGGAAAGCAATGAAGCAGAAGAGCAAAAAGGAAAAAGAAATAATAAAAAATTACAATAGGTTAAGGGGACTCAGCAACATCATCATCGTGAGACAGGGAAACTGAAGGAACCCCATGAAAAACACTGTTTTTTTTTTTTCCTTTTCCAGTTTCTATTCCTGCTAGGACCTACACCCCCACTCTACACATGTCTTATAGTTCCGATAACGTATTTCCTCCTTGTAAAGGTCAAGGTGTTGATAAGTTCTTTGAATCTTCCAGCACAATAGAAAACATCCAAGGAGTGATTGAGTGAGGTTGTCATGTACATTTTCCAAGACCACTGACTCCAGACACCTTGATGCCAAGACTCCTGACTCCAAGGCATAAGAGATATAGACAACACTTGAGCACTCTTCCTTGTTTTAATCAGTTCCTGGTTACCTGAGAGGACATGTACATCAGACAACCAACCTCAATAAAAAACCCAGACTCCAAGCGAAAATGAGACGCATTCTTCTTTCCCTTTCTGAGTCTCCCAGATGCTTCTGTCTGTATTTGCACTCTCTCTGTATCTTCAATAAACTCTGCTCTCACTTCCTACTAGTTCACATTTGATTTCTATTCTGCACAAAGTCAAGAACCAACCCTCTTGGTTGGTCCTGCAAGATGCCCCTCTAGGTCATCAGACTCAGCCAGCCTACATCAATCAAGCATAATAACATTCACATTATAAGGATCCCAGAAGAAGAAGAGAGAGAAAAGGGGACAGAAAACTTATTTCAAGAAATAGCTGAAAGGTTCTTTAATCTAGGGAAGAAAACAGAAATCCAGACCCAAGAGGCACAAAGGGCCTGCAAAAAAAAATCAACCCCCAAAGAGGTCCACACCAAGACACATAATACTGAAAATGGCAAGAAGTAGTATTACAGAGATAATTTTTAAAGCAGCAAGAGAGGGGCGCCTGGGTGGCTCAGTGGGTTAAAGCCTCTGCCTTCGGTTCAGGTCATGATCTCAGGGTCCTGGGATCAAGCCCCACACCGGGCTCTCTGCTCAGCATGGACCCTGCTTCCCCCTCTCTCTCTGCCTGCCTCTCTGCCTACTTGTGATCTCTCTCTCTGTCAAATAAATAAACAAAATCCTTAAAAAAAAAAAAAAAAAGCAGCAAGAGAAAACAGTTACATACAAGGGAAACCCAAAATACCTATTAGCTGATTTTTTTCAGGAGAAGTTTTGCAGGCCAGAAAGGAGTGGCATGATATATTAAAAGTACAGAAAAAACACCCTGCAACTAAGAATACACTATCCAGCAAGGCTATCATACTGAATAGGAGAAATAAACAATTTCCCAGACAAAAAAAAGTTAAGAAATTCATCACTATTAAACCAGCCTTATAAGAAATGTTAAAGGAAATTCTTTGAATAGAAAGGAAAGGCCACAATCAGGAGTAAGATAATTAGAAAATGAAAAAAATTCACGGGCACATACAAATACAATAAAAATAGTATATTAATCATTTATAAAATCAGTATGGAGGTTAAAGCACAAAAGCAGTAAAATTAATTATATCTATAAAAATCAGTCAAGCGATTCACAAAATAAAATGATATAAAATATTATATTATATACATAAAATGTGGGAGGGGAGTAAAAATTTAGTGCTTTAAGAATGGGTTCAAACTAAAGTGACCATGAACTTAATATAGACTGCTATATGCATAGAAAGGTATAGATAAACCTAATGGTAACCGCAAATGAAAACCCAGTAGTAGACATGTAAAAATAAAGAGAAAAGTATCCAAGCATAACATTAAAGAAAACCATCAAACCACACGGGGAAAGGGCAAGAGAAGAAAGAAACAGAGAACTGAAAAAAATAAAATGAAGTAAATCACAAAATGGCGATAAGTACATACCTATCAATAATTACTTTGACAGTAAATGAAATAAACACTCCTATCAAAAGACATAGGGTGATGGAATGGATAAAAGTGCAAGACCTATCTATATGCTGCCTACGAGAGATTCATTTTAGACCCAAAGACATATTCAGATTGAAAGTGAAGGGATGCAAAAACATTTATTATGCAAATGGAAATGAAAAAGAAACCCAGTGTAGGAATACTTATATTGGATAAAATAGCCTTTAAACAAAGACTATAACAAGAAAGAAAGAAGTATACTACATAATCATAAAGGAAAAATCCAACAAGAAGATATAACAATTGTAAATATCTATGCACCCAACATAGGAACACTTAAATACATAAACCAGCTAATAACAAACATAAAGGAAGTAGTCGATAGCAATACAATAATAGTAGGAAACTTTAACACTACAATGACATCAATGGATTGATCAAACAAAAAATCAACAAGGAAACACTAGCTTTGAATGAAACATTGTACCAGATGGATCCAACAGATATATTCAGAACAATCCATCCTAAAACAGAATATACATTCCTTTCAAGTGCATATAGAATATTTTCCAAAAGAAATCACGTGTTAGGCCTCAAAACAAATCTCAGTAAATTCAAAAAGATTGAAGTCATATCATGCATCTTTTCCAGCCACAATAGTATAAAACTAGAAATCGGCCACAAGAAAAAATCTGGAAAGAACACTAATACCTGGAGGTTAAATAACATGCCTCTAAACAATGAATGGGTCAACCATAACATTAAAGAGGAAATCAAAAAGTACATGAAGACAAATGAAAATGAAAATACAATGGTCCAAATCTTTGGGATACAACAAAAGATATTCTAAGAGGTAAGATCATAGCAATGCAGGCCTACCTCAAGAAACGAGAAAAATCTCCAATAAACAACCTAAACTTATACCTAAATTACTAGAAAAAGAAGAACAAACAAAACCTAAATCCAGTAGAAAATAGGAAATAATAAAATTTAAAGCAGAAATAAGAGAGACTTAAAAAACAATTGAACAGATCAATGAAACCAGGAACTGGTTCTTTGAAAATATCAACACAATTGATAAACTTTTAACAAGACTTCTAGAGGGAGAGAGTGAGAGAGAGAGGGAGAGAGACAGTACTCAAATAAATATAATCAGAAATGAAAGAGGAGAAATAATAATTAACACCACAGACATACAAAGGATTATAAGAGAATATTACTAAAAAATACATGCCAATAAATTGGACAACCTGGAATTAATGGAAAAATTCCTAGACATATAACCTCCCAAAACTGAATCAAGAAGAAATAGAAAATTTGAACAGATCAATTACTAGCAATGAAATTGAATCAGTAATCAAAAAAACTGCCAACTAAGTCAGAGACCAGAGAGCTTCACAGGTGAATTCTTCACAGGTGAATAACACTTAAAGGAGAGTTAATGCCTATTCTTCTCAAAATATTCCAAAAATAGGAGAGGAAGAAAAGCTTCCAGATCAGAGGCCAGCATTATTCTCATACCAAAACCAGATAAAGACACTACAAAAAAAGAAAAAAACAAACCATTATTTCTGATGAACATAGATGTTAAAATCCTCAACAAAATATTAGCAAACTGAATCCAACAATACATTTTTAAAAATTATTCATCATGATCAAGTGGAATTTATTTTAAGAATGAAATAATGGTGAATGATTTCAATATTCACAAATCAACTGATGTGATACATCACATTAACAAGAGAAAGGATTAAAACCATATGATCAGGGATGCCTGGGTGACTCAGTTAAGCGTCTGCCTTCAGCTCAGGTCATGATCCCAGGGTCCCGGGATTAAGCCTCACATCGGACTCCTTGCTCAGGAGGGAACCTGCTTCTCCCTCTGCCAACCACTTCCCCTACTCGTGCTGTCTCTCTCTGAAAAACAAATACATAAAATCTTAAAAAAAAAAAAAAAAGAATTATACCAAAAAAATATGATCATTTCAGTAGATGCAGGAAAAAATATTTGACAAAGTACATCCATTCATGATAAAAATTCTCAATGAGTAGGTTTAGCGAATATTCCTCAACATAATTAGGGCCACAGTGAACATCAAACTCAATGGTGAAAAACTGAGAGCTTTGGCCCTAAAATCGGGAACAAGATAAAGATACCCACTGACATCAAAATGTGAAATTTGAAACCATAAAATTCCTGGAAGAAAACATAGGCAGTAATCTCTGACATTAGCCATAGAATAATTTACCTGGATATGTCTTCTCTGGCAAGGGAAACAATGCAAAATTAAACTATTGGGACTATATAAAAATAAAATATTTTGCACAGTGAAGGATATCATCGACAAAACAGAGACAACCTACTGAATGGCAGAAGATATTTGCAAATGATATATTTGATAAGGGGTTAATAGCCAAATTATACAAAGAAGTTATACAACCCAACACCAAAATAACAAGTAATCCAACTTAAAAAATTGGCAGAAGATATGAATAGGCATTTTTCCAAAGAAGACATACAGCTTAATAGACACATGAAAAGATGCTCAACATCACCAATCATCAGGGAAATGCAAATCAAAATCACAATGAGATATCACCTTACACCTGTCAGAATGTCAAAAGTCGGGCAGCCGGGTCGCTCAGACGTTAAGTGTCTGCCTTCGGCTCAGGTCATGATCCCAGAGTCCAGGGATCAGGGCCCACATTGGGCTCCTTGCTTGGCTGGAAGCCTGCTTCTCCCTCTTCCACTCCCCCTGCTTGTGTTCCCTCTCTCTCTGTGTCTCTCTTTGTCAAATAAATAAATAAAATCTTAAAAAAAAAAAAAGATTGCCTAAAGTCAAAAACACAAGAAATAACAAGTGCCGGCAAGGATATGAAAAAAAATGAATCCTCATGCACCGTTGGTGGGAATGCAAACTGCTGCAGCCTCTGTGGAAAAGAATATGGAGGTTCCTCAAAAAATTAAAAATAGAACTACCATGTGATTCATAATACCACTGTTGGGATATTTACCCAAAGAAAATGAAAACACAGATTTCAAAAAGATATATGAATCCCTATGCTTGTTGCACCATTGTTTACAATACCTAAGATAAAGAAGCAACTCAAGTGTCTATTGATAGATGAATGGATAAAGAAGAAGTATGTGTGTATACACACACACACACACACACACATACAAACACACTATGGAATATTACTCAGCCATAAAAAGAATAAGATCTTGGCATTTGCAACAACATGGGTACATCTAGAAGGCATAATGCAAAGGGAAGTCAGTCTGAGAAAGACAATACAATATTATTTCACTCATATGTGGAATTCACTAAACAAACCAAAGAAAGAAAAAAAAAAGAGACAAAAATACTTTTTTTAATTTTTATTTTTCTTAATTTTTTCTTTTTTAATTTAAATTCAAGTTAATTAACATAGAGTGTATTATTGGTTTCAGGGTAGAGTTTATGATTCTTCAGTAGCATATAACACCCAGCGTTCATTACATCAAGTGCCCTCCTTAATGCCTTTCACCCAATTACCCATCCCCTCACCCACCTCCCTTCAAGCAACTCTCAGTTTGTTCCCTACAGTTGAGAGTCTCTTATGGTTGCCTCCCTCTCTGTTTTTATCTTATTTTATTTTTCCTTCCCTTAAATATATATAGAAAACAAATTGGTTGTTGCCAGAGGGGAGGTGGGTGGGAGGATGGGTAAAATATGTGAAAGGGATTAAGATTACACTTACCATGAGCACCGAGTAATGCACAAAATTGTTGACTCATTATATTGTATACCTGAAACTAATATAACACTGTATGAATTTTTAAAAATAAAAATAAGTAAAATAAAATTGAGGTTGAATGACTATTACATCACATTTCATCCTCACTGGTTAATCTGTTTAAAAAACAGTACTAGGTGTAATACAAAGCTGAAAGATCTTTTCAAGACTTTTGACATTTACAGGCATTATTAGTATTAACTTTAGTTGAATCTATAAATTTACCAAATTTGCTTTTCAATTTTCACGGACCCAAAATTTCAAACATATTTTCAATCAAGTCAGTTTTTCAATAGTTTGTCCTCTGGCAAATTGAGGGAACATAAAGTTTTCTAAACTAAATATTATTTTTGATTCTATGCCTACCATTTCAGATTTCCAAAACAATGCATGCCTTTCTGCTTAAGTGTGGCTTAGTAACTGGAAACACATACACACACACACAAGTGTGCACATGCATGCACACACACACACATGATTCAGCTACCTATTTCCTTTTATTCCCTGGTAGCATGTCTCTTTTATTCACGGTTCTTCTAATTGGATTTCTTAGAATTATCCACTAATCAACCAAAAGAAAAATGCCACATAGCTATAACAGCATGTCAGTTCTGATATCCAACACCCCCATGCCCCATGGTTCCATTTAAGTGAAATCATTCTATTCACAGCTCCTGATGAGGGGGTAGCTCTAGATAGTCATGACTTGTACAACTTGTCTTAACTCCCTTGTACCTGAAATACAAACAGATACTTAATTCAAGTTCAGCAATAATCTGTAGGCTCGCCAGCAACACATGATGTTGCCTGATATAGCAAGATAAGCTTAATTAAGCTGATCTTCTTTGGCATATTGGCTTGGAGAGAAATGAGCAATTGGTGGAGGGACCTAAAGCTGAACAACTACACACAGAAGATCAAAAAAGTATATTAGCACCTAGTGGCAGGGAAGTTGAATCTGGGAATGAGCAATCACAGAGAGCCAAATTCATGAGAACACAGAAGCTGAGAGGTACCAAAAAGTTGAGTGCAGAAAAGGGAACAAAAACTGAGTCAAAAGCAAATGGAGAACAGAAATAAGGGGAATAAATGAGATAATAATTAGATGAAAGACAGAAGCTAGCTACTTAATGACTAGGGAGAAGGTATATGGCTGTTGGATTTCTGAAAAAGCATCCAAATTTTAGCTATGCTATTGTTATCCTTGCCCACTAAAATCCAACCATTCTCCAAACAACTGCCAATATAGTCTTCTAAATTATGCATCCTATCCCTTGAATGCTCGCTTGAAATCCTCCAAGATCTACCCATTTTACTGAGAATAAAATGTAAGGTCCCATATGATCCACCCAGTTCCTACTCTCCAGCTCATATTGTACCACACTTTTCTCCTGCTTACTAAGCACCTGTACCTAGAATGTTTAGTCTCTAGATCTTTTCTTCAACTATCAGCTCTTCTAAAAGGACTTCCCTAATCGCCCACTCTAAGGCATCCTCATCTTATTTCATAACGCCTCAGCTAGTTACTAACCCACCATCTAGTTTTACTTTGTTTTTAGCACTTGGCACTACATGCTATTCTATTCTAGTCTAGTCTAGTCTATTTATTTACTACTTATAATTCTTCTATTTGTTTACTGGTTAAGGACCCAAGCGAACGTAGACAGAGAACTTGCCTTGATCCCCAACACTTAGAATGCTGTAGGAACCCAAAATATCTAAGAAAGGAATGAAGAAAAGATGAAAGGAGAGGAAGGAGGGAAGAAGGAAAAGGGAGAAAGGGAGGGGAAGAGAATATGGGGAAGAAGGAAAGAAGCTCCTCCTGAAAAAACCCAGTGTTGTTTTGAAGTCTTAACTAGACTCATTCAAGATCTTGCTTTCCCTCCATGAGTCCTTGCATTTTCTACAGTTCAAAGTTCTAGCTTTGTCTGGGAGCTAATAGTTCATATCTTCCTAATAGTCTGATAAACTTAAACTCTACAATAAACTCTCACTTATATAAAGTAACTTGCATAATTAGTTAGTTCTTAATAAAAGAAGAAAAATGCTTATTATCATAGCAATAATGACGGAAAAAACTATTTAAGGATAAAATGACTCTACATATGTATTCACTAATGAAAAAGAAGAAAAAGCTCAAATAATTAAATTTGTTTTTAGTTTCTATTATCCTATCACACAAATTATTTCATCTAGTTAAGTGTCTCCTTAATAGAAAAATATGTTCATGTTAAAATGTTTACCAAGTGTAGAAAAGCACAAAGAAAAAGTAAAATGTACCATAATCTTATCACCCAATGAGGATCACTGAATGTTTTTTGAATGCATTTTTTGTTTGTTTTTTAAGTTTTTATTCAAATTCTAGTTAGTTAACATACAGTGTTATATTAGCTTCAGGTGTACAATACAGCGGTTCAACACTTCCATACATCACTCAGTGTTCATTGCAACAAGTGCACTCCTTAATCCCCATCACCTATTTCACCCATCCTCCCATCCACCTCCCTTCTGGTAACCATCAATTTTATTCTCTCTAGTTAAGAGCCTGTTTCTTGGTTTGCCTCTTTCTCTCTTTGCATGCATTTTAAATAAAAGTGAAATCATAACCTATAAATTTGAAGCCTGACCTCTCACTTATTATCATAATATCCCATGTCTTTTCCTCTATACACTTCATTTTCATGTTTACAGTTTAAAATTTTTCATACAATATGAGTAATTTTGTATAGTTTACCAATTTTTTTACATTTAGATTAGTTGGAATTTTCACAAATGTAAATAATACTGAGATGAACTTTCATAAAATTAAATTTTCTATGTGTCTACAATTTTTCCTTAGGATAAATCAGAGTTATTTTTGTCTTGTATTATTTGTCTTCTGAGTCACAATCATAAACTACAAAATACTAAAAATTCAAGAATCTAAATTAAATTGAATTATACTCATTGTTTAAAAAATGGGAGTGGGACAGCGTATATGCAGACAGCACAAAATACTGGCTTATTTTTTTTTACAGTACTGTAGAACAGTGCAGACATAATGACCAGTTTAGATGATAAGCGGGAAAGATACTACCTAAAATAGGCACACAGAAAACATTAGCAGGAACCTAATGAGCTTTTTTAAATTGCTTGGGTTTTTTAAAAACCTACAGTGAGGAAAGATATATAAAGTGAAGTTGCCAATCAGATGGCGAATTGGCAAAATTCTTGTTTACAATCATGGATGCCTTTAGGGTTTGTCCATCAATATATATAAAAACTAGTCTTATTAAAAACTCCGAACCTTTCCATTGACTTAAGATCAGTGTCTATGTTTCTTTAATTTAAAAGTGAGACAAACCAGGGGGAAGGAAGAGAAGAATAGATGGGGGAAAGCTGTCCTTTCCACACATTTTTCAAAGAAGCCTGCGGTTTGAAATCCACTGGAAGAAGAACTGCCTCATGTGCTGAGGAGAAGAGTACAGTCCCTCCTTAATCAGAGATGACACAAAATCAAGACTTTTCAGGGTAATACCTGCAGTAAAGGATAAGTATTCTGACAATGTCATTGTCTGCAAACATCTCCTAATGCCACCAGGTAAAAAAGAATCACCATCAGCAGTATCTAATGCTTATTCAGCTAGTCATGGACCTAAATGACCCTTACTCAGATTTCTGCTACAAGATTTACAGAGGAAAAGAAGCTGAGATTCAGCTGAAAAAGAAAAGTCACTAAAACAGAAAAGAATCAAAAGAGGATATATAATCACCAATAATCAATCAATGGTATCAAAAGGGCCAAATAGCAGGTGGTAGGTAGTGATTTTCTACCGACCGTTTTGGATCTTGCCATGCGTTATGAAAAGCATTTTTTAGATATGTAGATGCTGGATATATAGAGTTAAACCTAGTGGTGTGCTGAAGCTATCCCACAGCTAATTATTGATTATGCCTTCCTAATTCTGATTTTTTTAGTGACATCACATTGATAGCTAGAAATTGGCCATGGTGGGACTATTTACATGGAAATTTCTCTTTTTCTTTTTTACCATAGTGCCAATTGCTAATTTACCCAACATAGTACTGGAAACCTAATTGTATTTTTGTGAATTATATATTCAGATACACAGACTCTCCTGATGGACAAAGAATAAAACGATAAAACTGTCAGTATAAAACAACAAAATAATTAGTCACGAGCTATGCTAGCTAATGATGTTACTAGTAGGCCCAGAAAGCGAATTTTCAATACAGACCCTTCAGTGAGAGCCAAAGGCAACCTGATTTTGCTTCGTGGAATGACAATTTATAAATGCACTTTTTATAATTAATTTTACTGAAATATCTTTGACATGGAGTAAAATGCACAGCTCCTAATACAGTCCCATGAGTTATAACACATGTCCGTGTAACTCATGTAACAAAAAAATCAAGGTATAAAACATTCCCTTCTCCCCTGAATGGTCCCCTGTTTCCTTTCCAATCAATAATGAAATCACTCCCTAATCTCTGCCCAGACAACCATAATTCTGATTTCTAACATTACCGATTGGCTTTATCTATTCTAGATCATCATCTAAGCAGAATCATACAGTAAGTGCACTTTTGTGTTTTACCTCTTTCACTAAAAATAATATGTTGAGCTACATCCTTGTGTTTTTCAGTACTTATTTTTTTAAGTAAACTTTTATTTGGAAATAATTCCAAATTTATGGAAAATTTACAAGAATTAGAGTAATAACATTTTAAAAACTCTATCTCTTATCCAGATTCACTTGTTGACAGCATTTACCTATTTCTTTTGACATTTATGTATACACTCTCCCGCTTATGCATATATAAGGTTGACCCATGAACACCGTGGGAGTTAGGAGGCACCAATCCTTTGCAAAGTCGAAAATCCAAATATAACTTTTGACTCTCCAAAAACTGAACTATGAATAGCCTACTGTGCAACAGAAGCTTACTAAAAATAAAAACAACCAACACATATTTAGTATATTATACATGTTATATACAGTATTCTTTCAATAAAATAAGGTAGAGAAAAGAAAATTATTAAGAAAATCATAATGAAGAGAAAATGAATTTATAATACTGTACAGTAAAAATATTAATGTGTAAGTGGATCCACACAGTTCAAACCTGTGTTGTTCAAGGGTCAGCTGTATACACATACACATACATATGTATGCACATATAAACATCTCCATACTTACATTTTATATAATATATTAAAATTTTCTCAAACATTTGAGACGTTACATACACCATGGTTCCTTACCTGTATATACTCAGTGGGCTACCTACGATTAAATATTCTCTATAAAATCACATCATATTCAATAAATTTAACATCAATAAGATTCTTTAATAAAACTACCCCATATCCTAATTTTGTCAATTACGTACTCTCAAGTATATTTTCTATGTGATCTTTCCCTCCTAAGGATCCACTCTAGAATCAAACTTTTTTTCTTTTTTATTAAGAAGTATTCCTTTGTATGATAGGTTTATTCATTCTTTTGTTCAAGGACATGTGAGTTATTTCAAGTCTAAGACTGTCATGAATAAAAGTTGCTATTAACATTTTTGTCTACATTCTTTGCGAGAATCAACACTATCATTCTCCTGGATAAATAACTAACAGTAAAATTGTTGAGTCATAATAGATGTTTAACTCCGTAAGAAATTACCACATAGCTTTCTAAGGAGTTGTACGCTTACACAGGCCCCAGAAATATATGATCATCACAGGTGCTCAGTACCTTCATAAACATTTGTTATTGTCAGCCTTTAAATTTTAACAATCTAGAAAAATGTGAGGCATTTTCTCATTGTGCTTTATTTAATAATTCCCCAGTGACAAATCATGTTATATGCCTTTTTGTGTCTTATTGACCATTTTTATACTTTCTTTTATCTGCTCAAGCCTTTTTCCCCATTCTTTTATTGATGTGTTTTTCTTTTTATTATTGATTTTTAAAAGTTCTTTATATGTCATTCATGAAAGCCCTTTATCAGATGTATGCATTGTGAATGTTTCACAATTCTTTTTTATTTTTGGAAAAGTGTTTTTGATAGAGGAAAGGTTTTGATTTTGATTAAGTAAACTTTTTATTTTATTTTCCTATCTAAGAAATATTTGCCTAATCTAAGGCCTAGAACTTTAAAAAGTTTTAATTTAATATGATTAGTTCTGTGATCTGTCATGAATTAAGTTTGGGGAATGGTATCCAAAAGAGCGACATACATTTTTCCCCCACAGTTATCCAGTTGTTTCAGAAATATTTGTTAAAAAAAAAAAAAAAATATTTGTTTAAAAGACTCTCCTCTTTACATTTCATAAGCACATTTGTTTAAAATAATATGATCATATATTGTGGATCTATTTCTGTACTTTTATTATATTCCATTGATGTATTTGTCTGTGCTAAAGCCAATATCACAGTCTCCTGATTATTGCAGCTTTAAAATTCATCTTAGCATGGATAGAAGTAGAGGGTATTATGCTAAGCGAAATAAGTCAGAGAAAGACAATTAGCATATGATCTCACTTATATGTGGAATTTAAGAAACAAAACAGAGGGGTATAAAGGAAGGGAGGAACAAATGAAACATGATGAAATCAGAGAAGGAGACAAACCATAACAGACCCTTAACCATAGGAAACAAACTGAAGGTTGATTGCTGGGGCGGGTGGAGTAACATGGTGATGGGCATTAAGGAGGGCACATAATGTAATGAGCACTATGTGTTATATATAACTGATGAATCACTGAACTCTACCTCTGAAACTAGTAATACACTATACGTTAATTACTTAAATTTAAATTAAAAAATAAATTAAATACGTCTTAGAATTAAGTAATGTAAGTCTTCTCACTTTTTTTAGTTTTAAGATTGTCTTGTTTCATTTGGGGCCTTTGCATTCTTCTAATCATATTAGTATCAGATATACTCTCTGAAAAAAGCTCATTTACTAGGATTATGATTGGCTTTTCCTGGAATCTATAGCTAAATTTGAGGTAAATTTACATCTTACACAGTGAGTCTTTTAACAGCAAACATAGTATATCTCCCCATTTATTTATTCCTTAAGTTTTCTCTGTAATGTACTGTAGTATTACACAGTACTACACAGTATAGCGGTGTACTGTTGCTGGTATATAGAAATGCAATTCCTTTTTTTATAAATTGATTTTATATCACGGGAAGACGCTACATCCAATCTTTATGCTCTTCATTTATTTTTTTTGAATTATTGCACTACTAGGACTCTCAGAACAATGTTGAATATAATGGTAAAAACAGATACCCTTCCCAGGTGCCTGTGTGGCTCAGTGGGTTAAAGCCTCTGCCTTTGGCTCAGGTCATGATCTCAAGGTCCTGGGATCGAGCCCGGCATTGGCGTCTCTGCTCAGCCGGGAGCCTGCTTCCTCCTCTCTCTCTGCCTGCCTCTCTGCCTACTTGTGATCTCTCTCCTCTCTGTCAAATAAATAAATAAAATCTTAAAAAAAAACCCAGATATCCTTCCCTTATTCTTGACCTTAGAGAAAGTGCATTATTGTAGATTATTGTAGATGCCTTTTATCAGATTGAGGACATTCTATTCTACTAAATTACTGTGATTGCTATCAACAAATGGTAAATTTTATCAAATCTGTTTTGTTTTGGTTTAATTTTTTTCCCATCTACTAGTGTCCATAAGATTTTTTATCCTTTATTATGTAAATGTAGTGAATTATATTATATGAATATAGTTTAATGAGATAATTTTTTAAAAATTCACAGTGTTAAGTGTAAATTCAATTACTTTGATCAAATATAAATGGTTATGCAACAGCCACCACAATCATAATAGAGAACATTCCCATGATCCCAAAAAGTTATCTTGTGTTCTTCTCCGCTAGCTTCAGTCAAACCACTGTCCTCACTTTAGGCTCTGACAATCACTAACTGGTCTGCTTTATATTTTCAACTTTTTTAGAGTTTTATAAATGATATCATATAATATAAAATTTCTTGTGTCTGGAGTCTTTCATTAAAATATGATTTTGAGATAACACTATCCTTCCTTATTAAATTAGCATATCGGTCAAAAATCAATTAACTGTGTATGTGTGGATTTTTTTATATTAACATATAATGTACTATTTGTTTCAGGGGTACAAGTCTGTGATTCATCAGTCTTACACAATTCACAGCTCTCATCATAGCACATACCCTCCCCAATGTCCATCACTCAGCCACTTCATCCCTCTCACCACCCTCCACTCCAGCAAACCTCAATTTGTTTCCTGAGATTAAGACTCCTGGTTTGTCTCCCTCTCTGGTGTCATCTTGTTTCATTTTTTTTCCTCTCTGCCCCTATGCCTTGTTTCTTAAATCCCACATATCAGTGACATCATATGATAATTGTCTTTCTCTAATTGACTTATTTCACTTAGCATAATACCCTCTAGTTCCATCCACGTCGTAGCAAATGGCAAGATTTCAAATTTTTGATGGCTGCATAATATTCTGTTGTGTGTATATATATATATATATACTACATCTTCTTTATCCATTCATCTGTCAATAGACATCTCTTTCTTCTGTCTTTTATTGGTGTATAAAAATGCAACTGATTTCTGTGCATTGATTTTATACCCTGCCACTTTACTGAATTCCTGTATGAGTTTATATGTGTGGATTTATCCCTTTCTATTGATTTATTGTATCCTTATAGCAATGCCAAACAGCTTAGATGACTATCATTTAGAATTAATCTTAAAAATATGTAGTTTAAGTCCTCCAAATGGTTTTTCTTCAATATTCATTTGACAAAGTCTAGATCTTTTGCATTTGCATATGAATTTTAGCATGTACTTGTTCATTTCTACAAGAAATTTTGCTTTAATTTTGAATAAGATTGCTTTGAATCCATAGATCAATTTTCGTACAATTGACATATTAATAATATTGTCTTCTAGTCCATGAACATGGGATATCTCTTTGTTTAGTTGGCTTTTCCTTAATTTTTCTCAACTATACTTCATATTTTTAGTGTATAGGTACTTTTCTATACATTCTCATTTAGGATTTTCTTGATGAATTGATTTCTTTATCATTTTGAAATTCCCTCCTTTGTCCTTGGTGATATTCCATGTCCTAATCTACTTTGTCCAATATTAAAATGAACACTCCAGACTCTTTTTGCATATCTTTTTTTATCATTTACATTCATTCAATATTTTCCTTTTTGTTTATGACTTTATATGTACAAGTGAGTTTCTTATACGTAGCAGTTGATTTTGCTTTTTTTAAAATTCTATCTGACATTTTCTGCCTCTTAATTGGTTTTAAAGATCTACATATATAATGTAAATAATGTATATATTATATATATACATATATATGCATATATATGAGTGGATTTCATATATCCATATATGATATATATGAATCATATATGAATCCATATATGAATCCATATATGAATCCGTATGAATATATGAATCCATATATTCATAATCCACAGCATATATATATATATGAGTGGATTTCAGTTTACCATCCTGGTATTTCTTTTCTATTTATCCCTTTTGAACTTTGTTCTTTATATGCTTGCCTTCATGCCTTCATTTGGATAAACCAAGGACTTACGTTTCATTTTATCTCCACCATTCTCTTGCTAGTGATACTTCTTTTTTGTTTTGTTTTGTTTTGCTTGTTTTTAGTGATGTTCTAGGGTTCTAGTAGTGTTCTAGTATAAGATCGTATAACATTATATTTTCATTTTCTTCTCCCATTCTTTGGCTCATATTTTCATATGTTTTATTTCTATATATGTTAGAAGGCCCACAATAGTCTACTATTATTTTTACATTAGTGAATAATCTTTTAAAGAATCTAAATTCATTTGAAGATAGTTTTATATTTACCTATGGTAATACTGTTTATTCTCTTCTCTAGGTCAATTTTTTTCCTGACATATTTCTTTTCTGATTAATAAATTTTCCACAACATTCTTTGGAATCTGTTTCTAATCCTCAAATTTCATTTATTTTGAATTACTTTATTTTGCCTTTACTTCTGAAAGACAATCTCACCAGATGTAAAATTCTAGTTACATAGTTTTATGTTTTTTTTATCTTAGCACTTTAAAGATGTCATTTGATTGTCTTCTGGCTTCTGTTTTCTTTGTATGACCAGTCAAATATGATTCTTCTTATTGTTCCTCTATAAGTAATATGTCCTTTAGTCCTCTGACTACTTTCCATTCTTTTTTTGTATCTTTGGTCTTCTAAAGACATTCCTATATGCGCCTTTCTTTGTATTTATGCTACTTGAGTTTGGCTAAGCTTCTTGAATCTGTGTGTTATTATTGAAATTTGTAATATGTTTAATCACAGTCAAATTACTAGCTTATTACCTGATTTTACGTGATCCAAGTCATTATCTTTATTAAGGTGGTTCTATTTTGATTTTTCTCTTCGTCCTAGTGTTTAGCTATCATCCTGGGCTTTTTTCTACTCAAAGATATGTGTTACTGGGCCACCCACAGTAAGATACCTACTGGCTACAGCACTATTATAGCAAAAGGAAAAGTATAAGGAGCCATAAGTGAAGCTTTTCTTCCAACAATGTCCTATCGGATCCCTTTAGTGACAAGGTCTAATATTGGACCAGCTGGCAAAGAAAAAATTTTGCAAGATGCAGTTCCAGCATCATAAGGCAGGGCAAAGAAGGATGGATTTTGATAATTAGCACAGATGGTGTGATACTTTAATTATTATAAAATAGAAAGGAAAGAGGTCACAGTAATTTCATTGTCAATTTCCAGTCATCTGGCAGATCCAATCTCCAACCTGTATCTCTCTTCATCCTAGTAAGACTGTTATTTTCTGTTTAAGTTCTCTTTACTCATGCATCATCACAAATTGAGAAGTGTCTTGTCAGCCAACTGCAATATCTGGGTCATCTGTGGATTTGTAAGAACCTACTTGGGATTCAATGGAAAACCTGAGGTGTGCAGCAAGACCTTCCTATTTGGCAGGCCTTGAACTCCAAACTCTTTTCACAGCATCCCAGAAACAGCTTCCTAGAAAGTCTCACAAGTATACCAGTGCACAGTATCTTCCTGAGTTTTGCTAACACTCCAATGAAAACCTTTCCAGATAGTCTCATCACCAGTGTAGCCAGTTGCTTCCTGGAACATGTTGGCAGAATCAAAATGGACAGTGACCTACAGAATTCCCCTGAATCTCCAGTGGGTGTTTTCCTCTTTACTAACCTTAGCCAATGACACCTCAGCAAATCTCCTCCACTCAGTATTCCACAGCCACATCCTGCCTATGAAGAGTGAATTTCAGCTCTGCTGTAGGTAGTATCTCTTTCAAGTTTGTTCCTTCCTTGAGTATCCTCAACCTTACCTTTGCTACCCCAATATTCTCTAGGATTCTCTTTACCCTTTCTTAGTAGCTACTCCCATTTTACAAATTAATAATTCTTTTTAAATTACTAGCGTGCTTTCTGTCTCCTTACCATTACCCTGGCATCTTTAAACAACCTCAAAGCAACATGAATTACAATGTTTGAAAGAACTTTCTCAAATGATGCATAGTTCAATTCAATTTAGGATTTTACAAGGTGTATCTGATGCCTGAAGTATCTACAAATGGACAATAGCAGAAATGTAGATTTTAGTTAAAGTGGTAAAATTAGGGAGATGTTGGAAAACATTGTTCATCCTGAAACCTACATCCATTCTTCAAAAGTAGGGTCTAAGAAATATAGTGCAGATGTTAATGTATTAGGCTACTGTGAGGGTAACACATTTGCGTTCTATTATGAGATTTAAAAAAAAAAAAAACTATTTCATGTCACTTAACACAATTTTAAAATAGATGTTGCATCTGTAAATATAACTGAAAATAATATGAGGTTATTTAACAAGGGAGAATACAAAACTTTACAATCTCTGCCCTGTGATAAATAGACCTTCTAAAAAAAATAGACCTTCTATATGATAACTGATATTTCTTTTTTATGTGAACATGGGTTCGAATACTTCTTTCAGAGCTTATTACTCTGAGTACCTGTTTGTTTGTTTTTCTCACATTCCCTTTCCCAAACAATTCATTTTCCCCACCCTCTTCAGTCTCACTGCTGTTCTTTCTTTATGGTTGCTTGTAGTAGTATTTGTTTTTCATTGTCAGGTGGAAACCTGGAGCCTGGAAACTGGTAAGAACTGGATTTAGTTTTACCCCCTAAGTACTTGAAGGAATGGATTCCTTTTCCACTGCTGAGAAGCCCTGAAACTTGGGAGGCCCACTGTTGTTTGCTCTTCTAGAAGCTTATTGACTGTCAGTGACTCTGGGAACCACCTGCTGCGGCTAGGGAATGTGATCTGGCTTCTGCAGTTTGTAGTGAGAAAGTATTCATTTTCTTAATAATAAAGTATTTCCCTCTAAAATATTATTGAAAAATCATTGCTGCTGGCTCCTGCTCTTCTCAGAAAAGGGTGCTTTCCTTTTAGAAGGATATTGACTGATGTAGATAAATAAACTTGATTTATCATATGGGCTTGCAAACTCTTCTTTATGCAAAGTGATAGAAATTGTCGCAATAAAGATATTCTAATTGTTGAGCACATAAAGTCATTCCATTCAACTCAATAGGCATTTATCAAGTGTCTAGTATACGTTTAGAATCATTTTAAAGCAGTAGTATTCATAATTTAAAAAAAACCTAGACCCTGGAGTCAAACTTTCTGTATTTGAAATTTGACACTTTTATTTACTACATGTGTAATATAGGCTGCTTTGTAAGCCCCAAATTACTCATCTATAGATAGATATGGTAGTATTATCTACTTCACTAGAGGAATACATAAGATACATCATATACAGTTATTTATAACTATTAAGATTTAAAATATTTTTTAAATATTGGAGAATTGTGTGGAGTTTTTCCTGCCCCCAAGAAGTTTTCAGGAAGGAAGAAATAAACAATAAAAGAAAATATAAAGCAATAAATCACCAGGTCCTATAAAATAAATTTTATAAATTATAGCCCTACTAATATTTGTAATGAATATTTGGGAAATTGTCATTTCCTAGAGCTTTCCAAATAACTTTTAAGAAAAAGTTGAGGAGCACCTGGGTGGCTCAGTCAGTCGGGCATCTGCCTTTGGCTCAGATCATGATCTCAGGGTCCTGGAATTGATTCCCATGTCAGTCTCTCTGCTCAGTGGGGAGTCACTACCTGGTAGCAGAGCAAAATTCCCTATGTATATGGGAAAACATAAAAGTACACCAAATTACATATGAGCTAAATATTTGTGAAATACATTTGCTAAACAATTATAATTTGTGTTCTAGTGCTCTGCAATGTGTTTTGCTTTATTTTTGTTTTCTTTTTATATGTCATAGCAGGGATCTCTCCCATCTGAACCAATTACCCTAAACTATCTGCTCCAACCCTTCCCTAAGTTTTGGAGAAAGGTAAATTCCCTGCCCAACTGTGGACACTTAGTAAACTAAAGTGAAATGAGAGAAAGGCATGATTCACTTTCCCTACCGGTGAAATTGCACCTTTCCTTATGAATTTTCATTAGTGACTAGTGCTGGTGTTAGATGACCTTGGAAATGACATAAAATGTATATGGAATAATGCCAGTTCAGAAGAAATTCTGTCATCTGGGACATTCCTGGGATATGGCTCTCTGAGTATCTCTTGGGAAATTACTCTACCTTCTTTCACATAGTTTAGGTAGGACAGCCAAAGACTGGCATATGACCTAAACCAGGGCAATCAAAATCTCTCTCCTGAGTGTTTGTATCTTGAGCAGAATGACATGAGTTCAAACAACAACAACAAACAAACAAACACAAAAAATGAATGGCCTTTTTTCAACCACCTAGATCTGAGAGGTTCACTCCATTCTTTACCATGTCTTCTCACAAAACTTTCAGGATCAAGAGATTGCTGAACAAGAAACAAAATCAAAATCATCCCATGCCCCAATTGATCCAGATAAAAATTAATAATGAAGTCGCATACAGCAACACAAGGAGATGTTGAGGAAGACCTAAGCTGATTTTGTAAGGAATTACACATAAGATGGCACCGATATTTATGCTGTATCAAGGTCATTCGCATCTTACCATAACAAGCTACAAAGGTCACCACTATCTGGACAGTTGGACATGTTTTACTAGGAAAACAATGAATTTTCTCTTTGTTCTATGCTTCTGTACTCATAGGTTACTTCAGTCATATATGAGACCTTTTGTCTGGGAGGAAAAAGAAAACAATTGAAACTGCTTCAAAAAAAGCAACCTGAGGAGACTTTACTGATACTCGATTCTGCCCTAATTTCTCTCCTGCCAAAAGCTTGGACATTCAGATTTTTCTGTCAATTTTGAGAGCTTCTCTGTGTATTTCAACAACCTGCTTTTTTATTTAAACAAGTACATTTCAATTATTAGCAACAAAAAAAGCCCTAACTAATGAACATTTGTACAAAGAACACTTCTAAGTATCAAAAGTAAAAGAAACCATCCAGACTTTTTTTTTTTAAGATTTTATTTATTTATTTAATTGACAGAGAGACACACAGCGAGAGAGGGAACATAAGCAGGGGGAGTGGGAGAGGGAGAAGCAGGCTTCCCACTGAGCAGGGAGCCTGATGCGATGCGGGGCTTGATCCCAGGACCCTGGGATCATGACCAGAGCCAAAGGCAGATGCCTAATGACTGAGCCACCCAGGCGCCCTGCATCCAGACTTTTTTCCAAGTTTTTTAATCCATGTTCAATAAAATGTAAACATGACGGAAAAGAATGATTAAATCCTTTTTATGGCTAAATAACAAATAATACTGCATTGCATTGCTATATCACATTTTTTATTCATAAATTAGTTTATAAACATTTGTGTTGTTTCCACTTTTTGACTGTCATGGGTGATGATGCTATGAATTTTTAAATTCAAGTTTTTGCGTGGACCTGTTTTCAATTTTTTTTGAGCATATACCCAAGAGTGGAATGGCTGTGTCATATGGTAATTCTATGTTTAATTTTTTGAGGAACCACCAAACTGTCTTCCAAAGTGGCTCTGAGGTCAATTTGAGTGGACAAACCAGTCTCCGAAATGATGCTTGCAAATAAGTTACTAGCATGTCACACTCTCCGTGATATATTTGACCCTAAAATATTCCCAGATGACAGCTGTAGTGCTGCTAGAGTGTCTTGGTTCCTTTTTCTGCACCTGTCAGGAGAGGCCCTACTAATGAGATACTGTTATACTCCGTGATTGATCAAGTTCTCAAAAACAATTTTCTCTTCTTCCTGTTAATGGTAGTTCTGAATATTAGATCTTTTTTTCACCATGGAGTCAAAAGTACCCAAGTATATATGATTGCAAGTTGGAAAATAGGAGACAGAAATCAGGTATTGGCAGTTTATCCATTTTCATTCGTGTGTGAATTTTTAATATATATGTGGGAACATAAACATTAATGTAAGCCAAAATGTTTTGATGAACAAGTTTTAGCAGCTCAACTTTACAAGTTATAAATAAAAGTGTTAAATTTTTCTGAACAATGCCAGCATTTGAATTTTTTTAAAACAAGTAAATTTCTTATTGGTGGCAACTAAATGGTGTTTATAGCATTTTTATCATACAGTAGATTCCATCCACTCACTATATTTTTCCAACTGAGTTGTCCTATATGTTTTTAACATTGTATGTCTTCTGTGCTATTCCTTTAAGTTTGCTTTGGTTTAAAATATATCAAACCATAAAAAAAGCATTAGGCAGAATGATTATATCTTATGATGTTTTTATAAGTTTTAACATCATACATTTAAGTAATCAGAAATTTAGGTTATAAATTATAATTATATAGGGCATCTGCATTTTTAAGATGGATAATTTTACTGAAGGACATTTAGTACTCTCCCTAACTCTAAGAGACAAGAAATTCTTCCAGCTTCTAATATAACTTTAAGTATAAAGAAATAACTCCTCTAAACATTTTGTTGCTAGATACTTTTGCATATATGTCATATCTAAATAAACTGTGAACTCTTTGGTTGTGTAGACTGAGAAGCCAAGATGTATAAGACAAAGAGAACATAGAGCTGAATAGAGGCCTCCAGAATCTGAATCCAGAGTCTGTTTCTTACCACTTGAATAAATGTGGTCACAGATTCCGTCTCTCTGACCTTTAGATTGCTCAATGATATAAGGTATGTAATGACACTTCCTCAAAAGATTATTGGGGCATTAAATAATACTAAGTATAAAATCATTTTGCACAATGCTCAAAAAATGTGTTCTTTTCTTTTTTCTTTCTGTAAATCTTGGGCCTTAGGACAGTCCCTTGCATAATAAACACAACAAAAAAAGGTTGAGGATGATGTGGTATTTCGTTATAAATTTTGATCTTACAACTACATCATCACTAGTGTTTTAGTAATTATTTTCTCATATCCTCAAAGATATGGCAAATAGTTGATATACTTTACATGTATGTGTGTATATATATGTATATGTATACATATATATGTATATAATCATTGTCAAAAATATACTATTTTTAAGAAAGAAAAAATATTCATTTCCCCATCAAAATGTACAACTGTGATAGTCATTAATTCTGTCCCCTTAATATTTCTTACTCTCCTCATGAGACCATGGTAGATTTGTACTTCCCTCCATGGAAGTTAAACATGGCCATGTTTGGCTAACCAATGTAAGTAGAAATGCTGTGAATCTCTTTCAGGCAGAAGTCTGAAGAACCAATGTGCAATTCTCCATGGGCTCTTTCCCTCTGTCCCAACAGCAGTGCTTTGAGAACAGTGGTTCTCAAGCACTACTTGTGCCACCTTTGGGGTGTTTGGCAATGTCTGAAGATATCTTTTTGGGTGGCACAAGTTGGAGAGTAGATATCTAGTCACCTGCATCTAGTAAATAGAAGCCAGGTCTGCACAAAATATTCTGCAGTGCATAGGACAATCCTAACATCTCTCTGGGGCAATAAAAAATTATCCAACTCAAAATGTCAACAGCACCACTGTTAAGAAACCGTGGCTTAGAGTAAGGAAGATTTGGATGGTAGATCCTAGCTATCCAGAAATAAACAGGAAGCATAAGCAAGAAATAAACCTTAGGTATTTCAGACCATTAAGAGGTTTAGATTATGTGTTATGTGTTATGTTTTTCTAACTGATGTTTATTTTGCAATTTGAGTGATATTAGAACACAATGCACTTTCCTGACTGTTTAAATAATTTGGTTCTTATATTTCTGTATTTAATAACCACTCGATATATGACAGCTGAGATTAAACTTGAGGTTGAAATTTGTTTAAAAGTAAAAATAAATTGATCAATTCAGATTTCAAGATAGTTTAGCTTATCTTTGGAGGGAACTCATCGTTCATGATAAGCAACTGGTTTTAATGCCTAAAGTCCTTGCTCTAAGAAACCCAACAATCCAGTCATATGTTTGCAGGAAAAAAAGGGAGAGATTATGAAATTTGCTTTTGAAAATAAACTGCAGGTTACAAGCATATTGAAAAAAGTGAACTTTACATCACTTTTAGTTTAGATCAGGAAGAGAGCCCTAGTCAGAAAACAAATCTGCCAGAACCTTGATCTTGGACAAGCCTCCAGAACTGTGAGAAAAAAAAATTTTTGTTGTTTAAGCCACCAGCCTGTGGTATTTTGTTATGGAAGCCTGAGCGGACTGATAAACAATGATGAAAGAAAAAGGAACTAGATCCAGGAAATTCAATCTATAGAGAGGGAAAAAAGGACCTTAAAGAATTCATGATAGAATAAAGCAAACAGATTCAAAGTAATAATCAAAGAAATAACAGATAGAAACATTCTTAAGCTAAAACTAACATTAAGTTAAATATTTAAAAGGTTCACAAGTATCAAGAAAAAACAAATGCATACATATACAAAAATAAATATTTTAATGAATAAAAATAATTCCGACAAATATCAAGAAAAAAGTTACCTACAAGAAATAAAAAATGAAATTGCATTCAAGTGTCTACTATACAAAAATAAATGACAATAAGAATGAATTAATTAACGTTTGCAGTATTTTGAAGAAAAATTATTGGTACTTAAGAATGCGATATCACAATTCCTAACATTTTTGTACGGCAATGCACTAATCGAGTTGGACTAAATGTTATAACTAAACATTTCACCATATTAATGGATTGACACTATCAAGATTTATTTCTCACTCACCAGCAGTTTTGTGCTGTGAACCACAGGTAGAAAATGTCTTTTGTAATAAAATTGCAATCTGTGCCTCTTCTGTTTTCAGTTTGGGTCACCTCAGTTTTGGTTCTCAATTCTGTTTGTACATTCGAATCACCCAGGGAGCTTTTAAAAATACTTGGCCCTACCGCACAACAATTAAATAAAAATCTCTGAGGATGAGCCATGGCAACCCTTTTTGTGTGTTTGTGTGTGTGTGTGTGTGTGTGTGTGTGTGTGTGTGTGTGTGTGTAATTCCCTTGGTAATTCTAATGAGCAGCTAGAGTCGAGAACTATTTCCTTACATCAGTGGTCCTCAAATGTTAGCATGTGTCAATACACCAGACGGGCTTATTAAACACTTTGCTTGGCCACGCCCCTGGAATTTCTAATTCATTAGTCCTGGGGTGATGTTGGAAAATTTCCTCTTCCAACAAGGTCCCAGGAGAGGCTGATGCTGCTGGTTTGAGACCACACATTGAGAACTATTGGTTTAGATGAAAGAATGGTGCTTTTTGTATTACCTAACCAAGGTCTTAAAGACCCAACCTGCTTTGATATTCTGATATTTTCTACCAAGTCTCCTAAATTTCTAGCCTCCACAGGCTCAGAACCTAAGCACCAATATTCAACACATAATATTTTAACAATTTGCTGAGGGGGTCATATCACAAATTCCCAAACTGACTATTTGTTTGCCTCCAAATTTTTATTATACCCAATAAACATCCATGAACATATATCCTATTGTCTTATGCAAGTGGCCTGCATTCTCCAATATGAATGCTATCATTCACCTTATTTACATTTAAATTAATTAAAATTAAATAAAATGAAATATTCATTTTCTCTGTCACACTACATTTCAAGTGCTAAATAGCTATATATAGCTTAATGCCTACCATATTAGTACAATAGAAAATTTTCATTATTAAAGGAAGTTCTATTGGATAATGCTGTTTAGATTATTTTTTTAAGATTTTATTTATTTATTTGAGAGAGAGAGAGAGAAAGAGAGAAAGAAAGCATGAATGGGGGGAGGGGCAGAGAGAGTGGGACAAGCAGCCTCCCCACCGAGAAGGGAATCCATCTCAGGGCTTGATCCCAGTACCCTGGGATCATGACTTGAGCTGAAGGCAGAAGCTTAATCAACTGAGCTACACAGGCATCCCTGGATTTTTTTTTTTTTTAATGTGTTTCCTGGGGTTCCTAGGTGGCTCAGTCGTTAAGCATCCGCCTTCATTTCAGGTCATGATCCCAGGGTCCTGGGATGGGGATCTTCATCAGGCTCCCTGCTCAGTGGGGAGCCTGCTTCTCCCTCTCCCTCTGCCTGCCACTCCCCCTGCTTGTGCTCTCTCTGTCAAATAAATAGTCTTTAAAAATTTTTTTTAAATAAAAAATAAAATGTGTTTACTTTACCTGGTATGCAGCTAAATATATTTTATAATCTCTTACATTGAAGACTGGCCATCTCACTAGTTATTTTCCATGATTTATGAAGGAATGAAATGTCTCTTTTAGGCTAAGCATGGAAGCAACCAGTCCCTGAATGATTACATGGAACTGAGGTGGGCCCCCTCCTCATGCCAAGATGGTACCAGGAAAGTAAATAAGTCTGAAGGCCCTGGGCCAGCCCCTGCACAAGCCCCCTAACAAAGCCTTTCTGAAATGCATCCTGGAATGTTCCCTTAGACTCATTAACCTTAGAGTTAATTCCCTTAGACTCCCTTAACCCAATGTTGCTCAGTGCTCTAAGGAAGAAGTCAAGGCCCATGTGGGACTGTGTCATATAAGTATTCATATGTACCGACTAGAGAGCCAAACTAATTCAGCTGAATTCTAGTTCGGCTTCTTAGCATATAACTTGGGAAAGTAAGTGAACACTTTTATGCCTCACTTCCCTTCTCTAAAATGGGATAATACTATTTTATCTATCCCAGAGGATTGCTAAGATAGAAGAACAAACTATTACATTGTTAAGACATTTAAAATAATGCTTGACATTTATTATAAGACTTAGAAGTAAGACTAAAAACAGAGCCTATGCTAGCTGTTGCTAAAAAACAAAAACCAAAAAGGCAAGTCAACATTAAATGATCATGAGTTAGACACTGGCTACTAACTATAAAAATAATTATATATAGATCCAATATAATACATAATTACATATATATAATTATATACATGCATACATAGAAAGATAAAATATTCTAGCCACCATTCTAGAAAATAGCAATGATCAAAACAAAGAAAGCCTTATAGTGAGAGAGATCACATTCTAGCATTTTAGTGGGGTGATAGAAAATTCACAAATAATATATAATATCAGGTAAATATAAGCCTTATAAAGAAAAAACAACATAAGGTATAGGAGGTGACATTTGAGGGGCAATTTGAAAGAAATGAGGAAAGTCACGTTCATATCTGGGGATAGAAAGGTAGAGCTTAGGAAACAGCAATATAAAAGCCCTGAGGCATTGCAACCTTAAAGTGTTTGGTGAACAGCAGGAAAACCAGTGTGGTCAAAATGGACAGAGCAAGGTGGAGCCCATTACAGAAGAGACTTCATAGATGGTCATGGCCAAGATACATAGAGCCTTGCAGGATATGGCCAGGATTTTAATTTTATTTTAAAATAAAGAAATACCAGGATTGTTTGAGCAGACAGGTTTCCTTGATCTGACATACACCTTTAAAATAAAATCTACTCTGGCTGCTATTAGTGAATTTACAGGAGGAGTGCTGAGTCAGGAGGAGAGGTGGGAGGCTACTTATGAAGCTTCTGTATATGAAACATGTAGTCCATGCAAGATATTATGTTGGCTTGAATCAGGATGATGGCTGTGGAAGTGGTAATAAATACTCAGATTCAGAAAAAAACTTGGATTTGTGCATTAATCTATGACTTATAAGAGTGTTTGGCCTGAGAATATGAGTGAATCATAGAGCCAGATAGTAAGACATGAGAAGACTCATTGGTTTGGCCTCACTGAATTAGAACTTCCAAAGAGGAGCTGGGAATGCAAGTCTGATGCACAGGGCAAACATGAGGAGTAATATATTTACTGAGCTTCATAAATGTTCTTAACGCTATGAAAATACCTAGGAAGTTAGTGCGGAGAAAAAAAATCTAGTTGCCTGACATCCAACCAGTTATTTAAGTATTTGCAACCCAGGCCTGGCTATCAAAAGCCTATGACTATTTAGTCCCCAAAGCAATTCCAAGATTTCCCAAACTCACGTAAATAGGAAAGAGAACTTCCACAGTAGTATTATCCACATATGGGAATCTTCCCAATATCCCTTTGAAGAGTCATCATGGAGGACAGTACGTGAGGGGGGCTCCAACCATTTTGCTTATAGGAAATATGACTGCCCCCTTGTAGAATTCACTCTTCAGCCAGGGAGGAAATAATTTAGAGACCACTCTCTGCTAGAATAAAATCTGGAGCTTGATCTCTGCATGTTGTATTCCATTTTCCCTGTTTCTAAAAGAGAGGTCTTACTGTGTTTCTTTTATGGTTTTATCTATCACTTAGCCCAAAATGGCCAGATCGTGAAGTGGTACATATAGACCTGATTGAGGAAAGTGAATATAATCCAGAGATTCTATTTTTTTTTAAGATTTTATTTATTTATTTGACAGAGAGAGAGCACAAGCAGGGGGAGTGGCAGGCAGAAGGAGAGGGAGAAGCAGGTTCCCTGCAGAGCAGGAAGGCCGATGTGGGGCTCGATCCCAGGACCGTGGGATTATGACTTGGGCCAAGGGCAGACACTTAACCGAATGAACCACCTAGGCACCCCTAATCCAGAGATTCTAAATGCAGTAACTAAACAAGATTTCAGATAGTGTTCTGATGGAAGAACATTGTTGCAAGTTTATATACTGGCAAAATAGACTCTTTGTGTACATCAAAGAGTGAAATGTAGTGAGTATTTTTATTTTTGCCTTTTTAGGAACTCCTTTTTCCCCCCTCCCCCAACATGTTCTTTTGTGAACTACTTCTTCAATTCAAAGGGATTCCATAACCCACCTTCCAGGTTTAAAAGTTAGGCATATAGTCCAGGTCTAGAGTCATTTGGTCAGTTCACTTGTCCACAGTGATTGGTTCAAGCTGATTATATGATATAATATATAGTCCATACAGATTCCTGCCCTGAGTTTTTGTTTAAAGCAAGAGAAAGGGTCCTTCACTTGAGGGCATGGGGTTTGAAAAATGTGAATTGGTGGCCACTAGAAGCCATTGCCTTTCACTCCACATAGAAAAAAGCCGTCTGATGTAAGGGAAAATGAAGCCAAGCAGAAGCAATCCCAGATGAGAGGGGGCTGGAAGGAGCCAGATGGGATCAGGCCTCTGGTTCTGGAATCTGACATCCCCAGAACTCTTCTCAATCTTGAAGCTCTTTTTTTGAGTCTATGACCGTCCAATTTCTTCTCTTTCTTTTCTTTTTTTTTTTAAATATTTTACTTATTTGACAGAGAGAGAGAAAATGAGCAGGGGGAGGGGCAGAGGGAGAGGAAGAAGCAGGCTTCCTGCTGAGCAGGGAGCCTATGCAGGGCTGATCCCTGGATCCTGAGATCATGACCTGAGCCAAAAGCAGATGCTTGAACAACTGAGCCACCCAGGCGTCCCGGTGACCTACCAATTTCATCACCTGATGAAAACCTTTGCATAAGCAAGTTTGAGCTGCATTTCTGAAACTTGTAACTGAGACTGATCTTTAGAGTGCCTGAGTGGCTCAGTTCATTAAGCGTCTGCCTTCCGCTCAGGTCATAATCCTGGAGTCCCAGGATTGAGTACCGCATTACACTCCCTGCTCGGCAGGGAGTCTGCTTCTCCCTCTGCCCTTCACCCTGCTCATGCTCTCTCTCTCGCTGTCTCTCAAATAAATAAATAAAATCTTTAAAAAAAAAAGATTGATATTTGATACAGCAATCTATATAACTAACACTTATATTTTTAATGAATATATTTTTATTTTATAATAAAAAAATACTCTTGAAAAAAAATTAGTACAGAAACAGTGATCACATTCAGGTTGGAAATCCCTAGGTGAAGATGCTGCATGATTCATATGCCCATGGATTGCAGGAACTAGAGAGTGAGAACATTACAGAGACAAGGTGTTACACGGATTTTACTAAATCCCTTGCTTTTACTAAATACTAAATACTAAACCATATTTCTGAACTAGAAGTCCCAATATTAGTGGCTTGAATGAGATTAAATGATATGCTACCAAAAATTATTTATATAAAGTTTAAAGAGAGAAACAAGTTTCTTTTCTGTTAACATTTTTTCAAAGCTTCTAATTGCATCGTAATTCTTACTGTGGTGTAAAGCAGCCACGGTGACATCTATTCAAAGAAACCCATATCATTTATTAACATCGCCACAAAACACAGTTTGGGAAATATTAGACTAGTCTTACGTTGTAGATAGGGAAAATTGTCCTTAGGAATCTTATTCTTATCGTATTTGTTCTGATTTAAAGTCTTAGAAAGAAGAATGAAGCCAGAAGGAAAATACCATTTTTCCCCCATGCAAAAACAGTCCCAGATAAGGATGCAAGCCAATTCAGCCTAGATACCCAACATCCAGGTTGCTAAATCAAATCACAGAGAAGCAAAGCCCTAAGCCAAATAAACAAATCTCTAGTGATGGAGTCACAGTGACTTTGACAGCAAATCTGGCAGTATTTATGAATAAAAGAAATTTTCTAGTTCCAAAAATGACTGATATGCCTACATTCAGCAGTGTATGGGTCCTAACTGATAGACATCAACTCTCCAATAAATGGAAGTTTATTCCAGCTGTTTTAGGTGTTAAGGATCTTCTGATTGCTACATAGTTGTGAAATGATAGTGATTTATGAGAGAATTGTAGTATCTTTAGTTTCTAGATTAATCTTAAAATATAAAGGAATCATTTTCAGTTTAAAGATAAACTAAAAAGAGATTAAATCCTCTGCTCTCAACTCAGGTTTAGTACTAGCCTGAAAGCATGAAGATAGACTAACAGCCTTGAAAATCCTTGTGATCAGTCTTCTTCTAAGATAAAATGCACTGGCATTTTGCTAATAATTGATATCAGGTCTTTTTTTTTTTTTTTTTTTTACCCCAGCTCTGCCCAGTTTTTTAAAGTGATGAGTACTAGTTGAGAAAAAAATAGATGTGCCCTTAGAACTTGTAATTGAAGGAATTAAAAATGCTCTAAGATCCCAAGCAATAAAATCCATATAAAACAAATGTCAGTAGCTTTGGTGGAAATAAACCTAGGAACTGTCTGTATATGACTGATATGTATAGGAACATTAAAAACCTTTAGTCAAGCAGACCTAAGTAATATCTCAGGGATTTGGACTGTAATTTCCAAGTTCAAAAGTGGAAATCGAAGGACACCTGTGTGGCTCAGTCGTTAAGTGTCTGCCTTCAGCTCTGGTCGTGATCCTAGGGTCCTGGGATCGAGCCTTGCATAGGGCTCCCTGCTCCGCAGGAAGCCTGCTTCTCCCTCTGCCACTCCCTCTGCTTGTGTTCCTTCTCTCACTGTGTCTCTCTCTCTGTCAAATAAATTAAAAAAAAAAAAAAGTGGAAGTCAAATAAAATATTTAGAAGAAGATTTGATGAAGAGGAAGTTAATAGCAAAAGACAGGAAAATTATGCCAAATAAGGGTCAAGCTTGCAATGTTTAAAAGTACTATGCAGGTAAATCATAAAATAGGGTAAATATCACTCATCAGTGGTCACCATGGCCCAAATAACTATACCTCAAATCATGCAGTCTATTAGCTCTGAGTCCATGTATAATGATCCATCTTTCGAGTGCCACAATGACTTGTCACAAAGGACAAGACATGAAGTAATCTGAACGGAAGACAAAAAGCAATTCAATGACTGGAAATGCTGCTTTCCTATGGTAATGTAACGTGTTTCCTAGTCCAGTGTATAAAATAGAGACATAGTAGCAATAAATTTTACTTATTCTTGTTTTGGCTTGCAGTTTCTTCAATTCTTGACAGAATTTTTTCCAATGACATTGAGAATGCCTCAATAGCTATCTTCAAGTGTTCATGAGCAATTCAAATTCTCTTCAGTAACCGTGTGACCACACCATTTGCAGATTGTTTTGATCTGCCCCAGTCATGACTACGGTCACTACTTCCTTCCTGCTGAAAGTTGAGAAGACATTTCACCACTCCTTTAAGATGTGTTCCATAGAAGCAAAGCCTGAGTTGAGGATTCTTCTTTGAGTGGCATTTTGGGATGGTGCTTTTATGAAGAGTAGATGAAAGAAGCAGGACTGACCAGCGGGTGAGGGGAAAGCTATGCAAAGATGTGTCTCAGCTGGTGACTAGCTTCCTTCTGATTCTACAATGAAGTTCTGAAATTTAAATTGCACCACAAAGGTAGCCCCCACCTTAAGGCAAGAAGCTGCCCTTTTGAACACTCCTGTTGAAGTCATTGGCCAAGGTCTACTTGCAGGAAGTGGGGGGAGGTGTCTTCTGTTTGGCCAATAACAATTTTTGAGAGAATGGAAGAGCAATGGGTTGTTTTTAGCCAACACTCAGAGCAGCAGGAAGATGGGTGAATATGATGGCAAAGGAACCCAGGTGAGGTGCCAACAATACCCATTTCTTATATAACTGAGATCCCCTAGTTTGTCACATTAAATATATTTCATCTGAGCACAACTTCTCTAGGATTTTGGTTAATCTCATTTTCTGGGAAAACTTAAAAGAGAAAGGTTGGTGGGATGAACTGCCTCACCTGCTGCTGCACCTGGTCTTGAATCTATAACCAAATCATCTTCCTCTTCTATCATCCTTTCTAGGTTCTCTTGCTCATTTTCTGTTTCTGATTGTCAGAATTTCTTGTTTGCCTTGTGAGATGACCCTGACTACCATGCCTGAGGGCTCTGAGCACTTGTTATCATGCCTTTCTCAGACCATGGTTACTGTACTTAACATTTTCAGTTACAGCTATAGAGATGTCCCAATGTAGAGTAGCAACTATGCCTCCTCATGATGATCAGGATCAATTACCCCTTCCAGTATGTTAGAGGTAACATAGAAACAAACATGTCTTTGTTTACTGGCTTGTAGTATACAGAGACCACGTCTTTAGGTTTAAATCTGGTGAAAACCTGTGTCCTCTAGTGGAGTGACTCCTTCTACAAATCAGAATCTCAAGATCTATAGAGCCTGAGGTTGCAAAGACGGGAATCTCAAATTCCTAAATGGGTCACGAGAAGAAAAGGTAAGCCACTCTTATTTCCTACACCAATGTATTCTAACTATTGGATACACAGCTCCATACAGTGTTAGTTATTAGTTAATGGCTATTACTTTAAGATGTCTCATAGGACAGCACCCAAGCATCTCTGTGATTCATCACCAAACTGATATTAATAGCCAGCAGCTTTTGGATGATGTGCTATGTGGATTTAATGGACAGAGTTCATCACAACAACATATTTCTATAATGCAAGTCTCTCAGTCCAAGGCAATACTCTACAAAATCCCACATTGTTGGATCAGATACCATGAGCCCTGAATGTTCTGGAGGGAGGAACTGAAGGGGAAAGAAGTAAATCTGTATCTAGATCACATATAAATCTCAATCAGAAACACTTTCCTTTTCATAATGTGTAAAGACTAATATAAACCACTTGACTCCAAGTCACTAGTTTGTCTCCTCAAAGAATGGTGCCATACTGAGAGCTCAATGTTCTTTTTTGTTATGGGCAGGTTGAATGTTCAGTCTTGATGAGAGGGAGCCAGTGCTGTCAGGTCCATGCATAGCATCCTTCACTGCCACCATAGGGTACTAGCACTAAGAAAGTCAAGGACAGAATCTGAATGCCTCTTCTGCAATGGATTCTCTCTGGTAGGCATTAGGATGTGATACAAAGAGCCTCATACTTTCTGCCTACTTATACAGGTCTATCCACATGTTTTTTTCTCCAGACCTTGCCCCTATTCTTCCAATCTTGCTCTGTCCAAGCCACTGATTATAAACTAAGAAATATGACACAACTCATGTGTCTGTACAGACAGTTGCCTCAGGCTATTAATCTATTCACAAAGAGTGGATGGGGTGCCATTCTTCAGAATGAAGTATGTACTTTCAACCAATGGCAGTTGTGTGGTGATGTGTCCCCAGTAATTAGAATACATGGGTCTGGAAACCATGAGTAAGAAGTTGAAGTGACCCAGATGGAAAATTTGCTTCCAGAAAGCAAAGAAAGGAGATACCATACTGGCGGTAATTGACCAAGATCATGAGTTACCTCTCATCTGCAACTGCATATTAGGAACAATACAGAATACGTTTAGCAATTCTAAGGTAAGTGCCCATCTGTGAGATGAAATGAGATTAACACTTATAGCAATTAGGGAATAAGTGTCTAAACCAGTCAACAGGAGCTGAAAGAAACACCAAAAGCATCTATTACCTCCACACACACGCACTGCTTCTAGCAGTTAGAAAAAAACTGCTTTCCACCAATTTATCCATTTCTGCCTGGTACAAACTTCTGCTAGGCATTGTTGCCATTTTGAGTACATACTGCCATCATGCCTCTTCTAGGCAATGCTCCTGCCTTTGATATATCACCACTTCCACAGGAAACAGCCCCATCTGTGGATACTTCCACTTCCCCCCTCGAGATCCTATACAATCACCTCACCCAAACACAGCTGCCTCCTCATGATATGCCATCACTTTTTAAGGAATAACTGATTTTTCTGACATGTATTGCTGCTCCCACTTCCAATATTGTTGAATCATGGGAGACCTTGAGAAGTGAAAGCTCTGTTAGGATCTTTGGCTACATGGGAGAGAATGTCTCTTCTTTTTTGTGTCACACTCTCTTAGGGGAGAACTTACACAGCATGGCCATGGTCCCCAATGTTTTGCATTATTTACTCAGAGCTCTTTTGACAGGATTCAGACATGAGTTCATGGAAGGTAGGATGGGGATTAATTTATGTGACAAACAGGTATGATTCTTCTCAGAATCATTATTTCTATTTGAGAACTGAAGGTAACTCCCTCATCTCTTAGGAGGTGTTTTTTCCTAGAAGGCTTCTCTGTCATACAAATAAGTTTCTGGAAGCCCCACCTGCTCAGTCTGTCTGTCTGACATTTCCAGATGTACCTATATCCCAAAAGGAAATATTGCTTAGGCTTAAGCCAAAATAGTATATACAATTTGGAAGATATTTTATATACTCCAGTGTCTTCTAAATCTACTTGTCTTATCTGCCTCCCCATGTCTGGTCAGAAGCCCAGTGAAGACTGAATTTATACCCTGAACCTCCATGAATTCTCCAAAATAGTGCCATGCCACTAGGACTTTCTGGAGACTGCAAACAAGGTTTCTCCTCAATGTACCTCATTATTGCTTCATTTCCTTCCTAAAACAAATACATTTCCAACTCTCCTGGGTTTGCTTTTTTTTTTTCATTGTATTCTTATGAACTATATTTTTATTTGATTTTATAACAGATGCAGATTATAAAGAGCAGCAATGATTCAGAAGCTCCTGAAAAAAATCCAAAGGTTGTAAAACACATGCGACACACGCTTTATAAACATTTTCGTTTCATAATTGTCTCTGTGAAGATCTAAAATGTTTGATTCATGCTTGAGATTGATAGGATTCAACAGGCTTAAAATTGGTGGGGGTTTTTTTCTCTGCTTTTCAAATGCTAGATTTGCCATCACCTTATCTATCCATCTATCCACTCTTCACAGATATATATATAGATATAGATACAGATATAGATATAGATATAGATATCTGCATATATATAATCTTTAATAAAGATTAAAGCAATAAAGTGAATCAAGTAATAAATTCAAATACTTCCTGGAAAATAGACATAATTCATTTTTAGACGACTCTAGGTGTAAGACCTCCAATAATTTGTTTTCAAATGAACAAATGGTATACTTTGGTAAACAACAAAACAAGCATAGTTTCTCCTATCAATCTTTAGTTTTAACTTCATGACATACAATATTCTTGTGAATCAAAAATTACTAAGTGTATAAAAAGGAAAGAAAATAATGTTAATATTTTGGACTCACATTTCATCTCTCAACTCATTAAAGATATCAGAATATATTTTTCTGTAGAGCGATGTCATGAATATTTCTGTCTGCAAATAGATGAGAAGGCTTATGCTATTTTAACATTTGTTTGAAGTCTGAAAACCTGAGTTCTATTTACAACTCGGATCGACATAATCAGATAAGACCAAACATTTCATTTATCCTTCCTGGAGTTTCTACATCTGTACTATCAAGTAATAATTGCTGTGCTTAATTACAAGAGTAACAGTATGTTCTTGAAGTAAGTTTGGTACTTTAGAAATACAGCATGTATTTCTGGAGAACATGTAGCAGGGTGGTATCGAGCATACGTTCCACAGTCACACTTCTAAGTTCAAATAACAGCAAAACCTGTACAACCCTGAACAAGTTATTTACTGTTACCCTGTCTCAGTTTCTTCACCTACTAAGTAAGGAAAACATTAGTACTCATCATGTAGGGTGTCTATAAGGATTCACACTGTCAATATCTATAAAGCTTTTAGAAGAGTAGTTGACAAATAGTAAAAGACATGTTTGTTAATAAATACTACTCAGGTAACTGTCAAAAATTTAACATTGCTTAATTTGTATACATAGCTAAGATAATAGAAACAAACCACCATCATTTTAAAAATACATAAAATCAATACACCAGTAGCAGAAACAAAATAAAAAAAAGTGAGGATTTTTATTGTTGTTGTTGCTATTTTCTGGTTTGGGGGGACTTTTTGTGTGTGTCAGTTGCTAAGCCACAAACTATATTGTTTCCATCTCTGTAGTGTGAAGAATGGTCTCCCAAAATTTCTGACTTGCCTTAGATTTTTTTAAAAAAAATAGTAGAAATGGTGAAAATCAAATCTATACATTTTATTAGCACCAATTTAACTTTAAAAAAACACCACAGAATTCTCTAGGCTTCCTAAATAATTTCAAAATAGTTAATAGAAAAATCTAATATTTTAGGCACGGAAGAGTCTGAAATTTTATTGGCAGTATGGAGCTTAAAGTTTAACTTTCTTGCATCCCTTGTACCAAGTATATCATTGTGATTCTGTGCTGACATCTAATACCTAAGCATGAGTGCTATATAAGATTTTTTTTTAATTTAAATTCCATCATAGTTAACATACAACATTTTATTAGTTTCAGGAGCACAATATAGTGATTCAACAATTCGATACACTACTCAGTGTTCATCATGATAAGTATACACTTAATACCCTTCACCTATTTCACCTCTCCCCATCCCCTCTGGTAACCATCAGTTTCTTCTCTATAATTAAGAGTTCTGATTTTTGGTTTGTCTCTTTTCTTTTTTTATTTTGTTTTGTTTTTTAAATTCCACATATAAGTGAAATCATAATGTATTTGCCTTTCTCTGACTTATTTCACTTAGCATTATACCTTCTAGAGCCATCCATGTTGTTCCAAATAGCAAGATTACATTCTTTTTTGTGGCTGAGTAATATTCCACTGTGTGTGTGTAAGTGTATACATATACACATACATGTTTATATACACATATACATATATATACGCATATATACACACATACACACATATATACCACTTCTCTATTTACCTCTTGATGGACACTTGGGCTGATACCATAATTTGGCTCATAAAGAATGCTGCGTAAACAAGGGGGTACATACGTCTTTCAAATTGGTGTTTATTTATTTATTTATTTATTGGATAAAAATACTGACTGGTGGCATTACTGGATCTTATAGATTCTATTTTAAATTTTTTGAGGAACCTCCATACTGTTTTCCACAGAGGCTGCACCAGTTTGCATTCTCACCAACAGTGCAGAAGGGTTCCTTTTTCTCTACATCCTCCCCAACACTTATTGTTTCTTGTACTTTTGATGTTGGCCATCTTGACAGGTGTGAGGTGATATCTCATTATGGTTTTAATTTGCTTTTCCCTGATGATGAGTGATGTTGAGCATTGTTTCATATGTCCGCTGGCCATCTGTATGTCTTCTTTAGAGAAATGACTATGCATGTCTTTTGCCTATTTATTTATTTATTTATGTAAACATCTTAATTTTATTTTTTTCAGTGTTCCAAGATTCATTGTTTATGCACTACACCCAGTGCTCCATGCAATACGTGCCCTTCTTAAGACCCACCACCAGGCTCACCAATCCCCCCAACCCTCTCCCTTCCAAAACCCTCAGTTTGTTTCTGAGTCCACAGTCTCTCATGCTTCGTCTCCCCCTCCAATTTACCCCAATTCACTTTTCTTTTCCTTCTCCTAATGTCCTCTATGTTATTCCTTATGTTCCACAAGTAAGTGAAACCATATGATAATTGACTTTCTCTGCTTGACTTATTTCACTCAGCATAATCACCAGTCCTGTCCATGTTGATACAAAAGTTTGGTATTCATCCTTTCTGATGTCTGGATAATATTCCATTTTATATATGGACCACATCTTCTTTACCCATTTGTCTGTTGAAGGGCATCTCAGCTCTTTCTACAGTTTGTTTTGCCCATTTTTAATTGGATTATTTGTTTTTTTGGTGTTGGGTTGTATAAGTTCTTTATATATTTTGGATACTAGCCCTTTATCAGCCATGCCATTTGGAAGTTATCTTCTCCCATTCAGTAGGCTGTCTTTTAGTTTTGTTGACTGCTTCCCTTTCTCTACAGAAGCTTTTTATTTTGATATACTCCCAGTAGTTTATTTTTGCTTTTGTTTCCCTTGCCCCAGGAGACACATCTAGAAAGATGTTGCCACAGCCAATGTCAGAGAAATTACTGCCTGTGCTCTCT
>CM052899.1:134051241-134085682 GCA_028534135.1 Potos flavus | reverse complement strand
GCAAGGGAAACAAAAGCAAAAATAAACTACTGGGAGTATATCAAAATAAAAAGCTTCTGTAGAGAAAGGGAAGCAGTCAACAAAACTAAAAGACAGCCTACTGAATGGGAGAAGATAACTTCCAAATGGCATAGCTGATAAAGGGCTAGTATCCAAAATATATAAAGAACTTATACAACCCAACACCAAAAAAACAAATAATCCAACTAAAAATGGGCAAAAGACATGAACAGTCATTTCTCCAAAGAAGACATACAGATGGCCAGCGGACATATGAAACAATGCTCAACATCACTCATCATCAGGGAAAAGCAAATTAAAACCAAAATGAGATATCACCTCATACCTGTCAAGATGGCCAACATCAAAAGTACAAGAAACAAGTGTTGGGGAATATGTGGAGAAAAAGGAACTCTTGTGCAGTGTTGGTGAGAATGCAAACTGGTGCAGCCTCTGTGGAAAACAGTATGGAGGTTCCTCAAAAAAGTTAAAATAGGACCTATTAGATCCAGTAATGCCACTTCAGTATTTTTATCCAATAAATAAATAAATAAATAAACACCAATTTGAAAGACGTACGTACCCCCTTGTTTACACAGCATTCTTTATAAAAGCCAAATTATGGTATCAGCCCAAGTGTCCATCAAGAGGTAAATAAAGAAGTGGTATATATGTGTATATGTATATATACACACATACACACAGACACACACAGACACACACAGTGGAATATTACTCAGCCACAAAAAAGAATGTAATTTTGCTATTTGGAACAACATGGATGGCTCTAAAAGGTATAATGCTAAGTGAAATAAGTCAGTCAGAGAAAGGCAAATACATTATGATTTCACGCATATGTAGAATTTAAACAAAACAAACAAAAAAAGGAAAAAAGAGACAAACCAAAAATCAGACTCTTAATTATAGAGAACAAACTGATGGTTATCAGAGGGGATGGGGACAGGTGAAATAGGTGAAGGGCATTAAGAGTATACTTATCATGATGAGCACTGAGTAATGTACTGGATTGTTGGATCACTATATTGTGCTCCTGAAACTAATATAACACTGTGTGTTAACTATATTGGAATTAAATTGCAAAACAAAAATAGATAAATAAATAAAATATGTTCACTCAAAATCTAGTGGCTCATAAATCTCATATGCCATTTTGTTTTTCTAAAGAACTTGAAAGTGCTTTATAAGACTCCATTCTTCTATTACAAAGCTTTTATTTTCAATAAAGGAAAGATGTTTAGATATGAAATAGCTATGTTCATAAATGATATTAATAAGTATGCCCAAAGTCAGGATTTTAAACACTCCCTGCAAAATCTTAGTTTGAGAATTTTTTATTTTGTTTTTCTGTCTGCTCTTTTCTAAGAAAATTTTTTTTCATTTGAGAAGACTTTCCATCGTATTTATTTTCCAAATCTATCACTTAGAATTCTTAAAAGTTAATTTTTTAAAGTTTTATAATTAAAAATAGCAAACACTCGGTTATTTTTGTTATATGTTAGGAGATTATTTAGTTTTTTATTACATATGTGACTAATATTGTCGCAGACTACTCTCTCCCAAGAATTATATGAGGTCATCTTGTTTTACTGACATTTTGGATTTTCACACTAGTCTTTGTCTTTTCTTTTAAACCAAGAAGGTGGAGGATGAATATTCTCATGAAGTGGTGATAAC
Organism: Potos flavus; assembly: GCA_028534135.1. NCBI lineage: Eukaryota > Metazoa > Chordata > Mammalia > Carnivora > Procyonidae > Potos > Potos flavus. The sequence continues at coordinate 134,083,987 of CM052899.1, read as the reverse complement.
CACCATAGAGTGAGAAGGGAGGATGTCCCATGTATATAAATATATATGTTTATTCTTGCAAATATTTGCAGTTGCTAGGTATTATCTCCTTTCTCCCTCAGTTTTGCTTTATCGAAATCCAATCTCCCTACCATCCTGGCAAGGTCACAGATGTTTCACAGACTGAAATACATTGGGAAACAGTGGTATATAGAAACACCAGTGTGCAGGAAAACAAAAACACACCCTGAGGAGGAGGACTACTGTCTTGTCTTGACAAGATGGTGGCAGCACAAATTGGTTCTGTGTATCTTAAAAGAACAATTCTGTCAGTGTTCTAGAAGAGTACTCTGTCTCTGCATGGCATTAGCATTTTTTTGGACAATCCATATTGGCGCTCCTGGGCTGTAATTAAATGTTAAAAGTCCTACATCTTTTTACCAAATTACATAGTATTCCACAAATTTACAAAACAGTGTGAAATATTTTCATATCTATTAAACTGAGTAGCATCTCTCCAGTGCCTTTTTTAGTTAACTATTTGGCTCAATTCAAGACTGATAGTTTTACACTGTTTTATCTTTAATAGGAAGGATATTTTATCCCGGAAGACAGCTAAGAGATGAATCACAGTCCTTTATTTTAGAAGATATGACAATCATCCTAAATTCCTAATTCTGTACAAATAAATAGCAGAGTTCTCAGAAACATATTTATCTCTTTAGAAGCATGAATTACTGGTTGATAGAAAAACAAATGCAATTTTTTAAAACTCAGGTTGAGAATACAGCATTTTATTTTAACCGAGAGCCTCTTCTCCCCCATTTCCTTATTGGTCAATTCATTGGTTCATTATAAGAAATACTGGGCACATTTGTCTGTACAAAAAACTACATTAGATGCCAAAGTAAGAGACAGACTTTATCTTTCAGAAGTTTACAGTCCCCTAGGCAGAAAGACAGCAATACAGAAAACTGTAACATAAGATAGAATATGGAAGTGGAAACTAAAAATATTTTTAGTTGATACAGAAATGATTAAAGAAAATGGATTCATTCACTTGGAGGCAATCATGAAAAAGTAATTGAAATGGTTCTGGAAATGTTGGTGTAATTATGGTATCCACAGATAAATGGGAGAAAGCATTCCAAACAGAGAACTGAAGGAGCAAAAGCTCGGAGGCAGTAAAGGATTGAGTACACTTATTTGATTGTGGGTCAGACATTGGGCTTAGCACTGGTCCTACAATGATGAATAAGAAGACGTTTCCACATGATGGGTTCCCAGTCTGTTAACAATCTGAGAAGAACAAGTAGAGATGTTTCATGATTTAGACCAGGACCATCCAATGAAGTAACAAAGTAAAGGATATGGAGAGCCAGGGAAAGGAGATTATTCAGCAAAATGGTAGTATGTATATGTGTGTGTGTGTCTGTATGTGTCTCTGTGTGTGTATATCTGTGTGTGAGTGTGTGTCTGCTTTAAGCAAGTGAGAGACATAATCATAGCTGTGAAATAGGAAGATTAATTTGGAAGAAATAAATAATGTGGAGTTGGTAGAAGGGAAATAAGCCAGGGAAGAGTTTACTTCTGCATATCAAATTCACTTTTTTCTAAGGAAGGTTTTACATTTATCTCTCTCCCCACTTTAATCTTTTTATTTTTGTGTTTTGGCCTTTGTTTTTTAATAGGAGATGGATGAAGGTAAGCAAAATCTCTTGCCCTTTCTTCACTCACCACCTGCTTGGGTTTCTCTTATCATATACCTTACATGGTCTGTCTGTTGCTGCTCACTGTTTATTCCTGCATCCATTGTTTTTTCTGTAATCTCCTTTGTCCCTGATGCCAATCCCAGGTACTCAAAAGCTGGTCGAATATATTACTGCACACTTTCAAATTCTGATCTTTAAGTTCTTATATGGATGTATGTTTCATTCAGGTTGGCAGTTCAATTTATTATAAGCAGAGCTTATACTGACAGAATCATATATTCAGGTCTTTTCATTTAAAAAATATAAAAGAGAAGAAATTCTGGTGCCTCAGATAAAAAGGCTGCCCAATTACAAGGTGGGATAGGACCAGATGTACGAGTATAGAGAAAAAGGATCAGGAATCATAGTAGATAAGATGACAATGGGACACCAGTGTAGGACTATAGTTAAGAAAGGGAACATGATAGTGGGATACATGATAGTAGGATCATAAAATGTAAGAACCATAAGGTATTCAGCATTAATCAGTCCCTACAGATCTGGGCTTAGCACCAAGAGGAATGTGATGACAGGCCCTGCCTAAGGCACAATTGCAAGGTAGTGAATTTGGCTATAGCATCTGCCTACCAATCTTTTCCACACCCTTTTCCATTCCAGTGATGCCCACCCCTCCAGGGAGTTTTTAAACAGTACTGCCACAGGTGGCCCACCACCCTGGCATTGCCTCACACTGCAGTATCATCTGGCTCTCGGCCTCTCCTTCTACCATCCTTAAAATTTGAGATCAGGATCCTAGAGCTCTGATAAACTACTTTGGAAAAACAAAGCAGTTATGTTTTCAAAGGAGACCTTAGAATAATAAGACTTAAACTAAATGTAATGTGACTCTGCAATGGTGCAATTTCAGACAATATGGCATGCAATATAGAGATATACTGGGATGCGGAGATATAGTATCTCCCCATAGGAGTGTAGTACATAGTATCTATAGTATAGTAGTATAATATACTACTGGCATGTAGTATATTTTCTTGCTCTGTAAAATAAGATATTTTAATATTTTCTCGTTCCATAAAAATATTTAAACTAAAACCACATTATGCATGCAACTATCTACCATAATACATAAATCTAGCACAAAATATTTTATAATGGCTTTAGGTAATTAAATGAGTAAAAACAATAATAATTCATTTAATTCCAAATCATACTGCTCTATACTTTTTTCACTGAATTTCAACTTATTTGTTTCTGACCAGTTCTTCAAGTTAATAAGGATAATTTAATTTCAGATCCTACTCTGTAGGTACTATAGCAACTATCTAATAATCCTATATTAGATGTCATGAACAAACTATGTATACACACACACATACGTCAGTATGTATGTATATGTATTCATATATTCTCCAGTTTGAAATTCAGGTTATACACTAAAATATTTTAAAACATTAAACCGAATTAGAGGGGAGCCTAGGTGGCTCAGTCAGTTAAGCATCTGCCTTCGGCTCAGGTCATAATCCCAGGGTCCTGGGATCAAACCCCTCTTCAGGCTCTCTGCTCAGTGGGGAGCCTGCTTCTCCCTCTCCTTCTTCCCCTGCTTGTGCTCTCACTCTCTCTGTGTCAAATAAATACATAAAATCTTAAAAAAAAAAACAAATTAGAAAGTGGCTGGTGTCAGTCCTTTTTTCTAAACTGGAAAATAGGACTGTATATATTGAAACTCAAAGCCACATCTCTTGAATCTTTTCTATATATCTCAGAATATATAAAAGTCTTCAGAACTATATTTGGGAAGTTTTGATCAATAGGATAATTCCCAACACATCAAAAGAAAACAGCTGAGGAATAAGTCTTTCAAATCCATGAACTTTAACAGGGAGTTCTATTCAAAGCAAATCATTGAAAATAGTATGCTTTCATTACATTTTCTTACTAAACTTATAATCTGCCTTGTAAATATGCACATTTACTCATTCAATCCACAAATTATTTCTTCATATGTTTATGTGCCAGTATAAACAAGACCAACAAAGTCTTTGCTTTCATGACATTTAAATTCTAGTTTAAAGGGAAAGACAATGAACAAACAAAATAATGACTATCGGATGGTAATGGATGCCATGAAGAAAATAAAACACAGTGACAATATAGTGAGCACATGATGTGATACTTCCTATAGGAGGGCAGTCAAGGCCACTTTGAGGAGATGATTTGAGCCAAGACCTGAATTTCTCCAAGGATCTAGCCATGCATAGATCTGAAGGAGGAACATTCTATGCACAAGGAAGAGCAAATTCCAAGGGCCTCAAGTACGAACAAACTTAGGAGATCCGAAGACTAGAATGCAGACTGAGGTAACCATGATATAGTGACTGAGGGGGTAAGGTGAGAAGAAAAGCAATCAGGGAGAAGGGGTTGTGGGCCAAATGATGGAATGCTGCTCAGGCCTTATTAAAGAAGTCAGGTTTGAGTCTAAGTTAAAGCAGAAGCTGGTGGAGAGTGGTAAGCTGAAGAGTGAATTACTTTTTTTTTAAAGATAATTTCACTGCTGTGTGAGAAATAGATTGCTGGGGGACAGGAGTACAGAAACAGGGGCCAGGGGGGAGACTGTTGGAGTTCTTAAGGAGAGTGTCTAGGTGGCTCAGACTAGGGTGGTAGTAACTGGGATGGAGAAAAATTCAGGCCATATTTTAGTAGTAGAGCAAACAGAATTTGTTTTATATTGGGTTGTAGGAGGAGGTATAGAAAGAATCAAATTCAACTCTAAATCCCAGTCAAGCAATGGCACTTACATATTTGTGAAAAAAGCAAAAAATAATTAAAAACTAATGCATATTAAAGTACTTGTCAAACTAATGCTATTAGAAACAAGACTCCTTTCATTTTAGTCCAATAAAATTCAATTTGAAAATATTTGTTAAGTGCCTACTACGTGCAAAGCACTTGGATAAGACTTGCAAATCTAATACATAAGATACCATTCTGTGCTCTCAGTAACTACTAAAAATAGAAGAAATATAATTAACTGGAGAACTAATTTTTAGATAACCCTTTCAAATCAAGTAAAACATTTATTAAATGCCTGCCATGAGCTATCACTGCTAAGAATAAAAGGTGGTTGGTTATACACAGACGAAAAAAATGGGCCATGGGCAGCAAGTAATTTAAAATCTAAATGAAAAACATTAATTTCTCCTGGAATTAGCTACCAGCAAAGATAAAATATATATCTATCTATTCTCTCTTCAATAAGTTCAGAATCATCATTATATCACTTTGAAACCCATCTCTGTACTTGCCCAATGGTACCCTGTAGTCATATACCTTTCCTCTTTTATATCATGGCTCAGCAAAACATGTCAAAGGGACTATAGCAATCAGCACATTGTGTTTTTCCTATACTCATACTTTGCTTGGCTCATGCTGTTTTAAGTAGAGAAGCTGCACCGCTAAATTAAAAGGCTATGTACTCACAGCGAGTGGGTTCTGATGACCTAAATGATTGGAAGGAGAGTAATTTGCTATGCCATCTGAACTCTGAGTGTGCAGAGCAGAGTCACGCATGGGGCACGGCTCTGTGCTTTTCTGTGCATTCATGCGCTAGAATTTCCCATTCCACATAATTAGTCACTTTATATTAAAATAATTAATAAGAAAAGGTTTTAGTATCTTGCATGTTGCTAATGGTGTGTTACCACCAGCATAAAAATGCTTTCAGAGATATCTGTGGAATGCGAAAGTGTTTTAAACTATCATGAGACATTTTCAGGGCTGCGTGGGAGATAGTGACGAAGGGTTTGTGTTTTCCAGAATGACTGAAATTATGTTATCTACTACTTATAATTGTAGGTGTTAAGTGCCAATAGTCTGTTTTCATTGTGAAGAAAAGTTTTATATTATGTCATAGCCAATGGATGGTATGTTTATATTCATGAGATTTGTGGCAAAGGTTTATAGAAATGCTTAAGGAGTGGAATTTTTACATATGGAAGCAATTGAAGGTCAGAACACAGAATCATAGAGGTGAGACCTACTCTCAGGGACTCAGCACAGCTGACTTCTCTCTGAGTTCAGATGAGTACCTAGAGGCTGGATCTGGCCCTCACAGTGATAAAAATAACATGTTCTCACACTTATGATGATAGACACCTGTTATTTAGACAATTTCTACCAACAGCAAAAAAATGAAAAGCAAAAATCCTCATTGCCAGCGCCTCCCTACTCACAGCTGCTTCCTTTCCATACTAATCACAGCAAAGCAGACACCCATCTCAAAATTGACCAGAGAATGCAAATGGAAATAAAAATCTTCACCAAAGCATCTGAATGTGATAGCTGTCTGATGACAGTCCTTAGGAAAAAGGGAAATTTAAAAGAAGAAACGGAACTGAAATGGAACTAGAATGAGAGAAAGAAAAAGTTTAATATATTTCAAATTAGTAAGTCCATCTTCAGATTTAAATGCCCTATACCTATATGAATATAAAGTAAGAAAAAAATCTGAGCAGGTATATTTTATCTTTTTCAACATGACGCCACTATATTCACTTAACATTCAGAAGAGCCTATCATGAGAAAGGAGAAATGATTTCTTCTTGTTAGATTGAAGTGGGCCTTATGGAAATGATGGCATTTGTCCTGGGTTTTAAAGAAGAACCAAAATCTTTTTGTAGGAGAAAGATAAAAGATGATAATGTCAAACTAACAGCTCTTTCCATTCTGTAGATAAATAAAATTAATCTTACTTGGTGAATGTCTCTACCATGTCTGGAGAAGCTGCCTTCTAGACACAAGGTTGGTTTTTTCCACCAATAGAGCTGATCCAATCCTGACACCCATTGGCCAATTTTCCAGTTGCCCTTGCTTCTGAGTTACCTAGAGCTGTGTCTTGTGGTTTAAGATTGTGCAACTCAGAATTGCATCAGCATTTTCTACTGCCTTTCCTGAAATTGTCCCAATTGAACTGAAAACAAAGCAGGTGTTTAGATATTCTGCTGTATTCCACCTTTCATATATGCCTTGTCCAGCTTATCAGAATTTTGAACATTATGGTTTCAATGCTCACAGATTGTGTTCTAGGACCAAATTGTTTGCATTGATCTTGTCCTGTCACTTGATATTTACCACAGTAGAAAGAACCTAGTGTCATAAAAACACAGACGATGAAAGAAAATAACTACCTTATGGATGTTTTGCTTAATAGGGGGTTTACTGAATATTTGTGAAGGTAACTTGCAAACTAGAAAATTCTATACAAATGTAAGACGGTAGTTGCTGTAACAGTATTATGCTGCTGGCCTTCCTAAGGATACAATAACCTTGAGCAAATTTTCTCTCATTTTCAGTGATGGCATCGTTAAGCAATACACGTATCTCTATGTGGTGTTCGCATGACTCATATCTAAACCCTGCCAACCATGAGTGAAGTTCGGTTGCTGCAACTTCTAAGCACATCTGGCTCACTGAGAACTAACTTACGAAGGTTGTAGTTGATAATATCAGCATAGACGCTATTTTAACTAGAACACCCTCTAATATCTGCAAAGGGAGCAAGAGCTATATGTTGGTTCTAGTTACAAGCTCACAGAATGTCAAAGGGCCCCTAGGGACAATCTGGGTGGCAGGTCCCAACATGCAGCTTCACAAATTCTCTAAAAATTATGAAATGAATTGGACATTTTCCAATTCCAATAATAACGCTACATATGGACACAAAAATAAGTTTTTCTGCTTTTAATTAGAACTATATGAATATGTGATAGAAGAAAACAATAATAAATGAATTTTGTGAATTGTTATAAGCAATTATTAACTAGTAACAATTGGTTTTAAAACTAAGTTACTAATTTTTAAAAAATCTACTTATCCCTTGTCTTACCCTCTTACTAATCCATTCTCCATTCTGCTAACATTTTGCCATTTCTAAAAAAAAAAAAAAAAAAATCAAACCTGATCAAGAGATTTTATTTAAAAAAAAAAAAAAGAGAGAGAGAGATTCCTTATTTATATATCCCTTTGAAGATTCTCATTTGCCTAAAGGACAAAGCCCAAACTCTTTATCAGACTGCATTTGACATTCGGTGTCCAAGCCCCAGCCTACCTTTCAGGCTACACTTCTTATCAAGCCTCTCATTTCCTTCTCCCACTCATCCACCCACTCTTCTCAACCTCAAACCATACAAAACTGCATGACTTGCAATTCTTCAAAAATGCCAGGCTATTTCACACTGCCTTGCCTTTGCAGACACTGCTGCTTCTGCCAGGAATCTTCTTTCCCTCTTTGTTTGCCTAGCAAACAAACACCTACTCCTCTTTCAAAATTCAGCTCAAGCATTACCTTTTCTGTAAAGTTTCCAGATTCCTCCCTCATGGAAGTCCACCCCAGTGAAATTCTCACTCTCCCATCTGGGTGTACATATCCTAGTGCATCTCCCATCAGGCACACTTTCTCATTTACAAGCCTGCTCTTGCACTGTCACTCCCTTCTACCCCCATTCCCACCATGGCCTTCTGAAGGTCAGGACATTTACCATAATTATCTCAGGATCCCAAGTACTAGCACCCTGCCATTCAGCTTTGGTGGAAGAAAGGAAAAAAGGGAAGGAGGGAAAGAAGCAAAGGTAGAAAGTCCTGCAAATTATACTCAAAAATATATTCCACATTTAACAGTGCCTGAGCAGCTCAGCTGCTAGCACTCTCATCCTGGCCACTCTCATCTGGACTTCTGCAACAGCCCCTCTCTCTGGTCTTTTGCTTCTAATTTTGTCTTATTTGGTCTGTCTGCCATACAGCTGCCAGAGTAAACTTATTGAAAAGTAAACCAGATTGTATCATTTTTCTGATAAAACCTTCAAAGTCTTCACATTTAACAACAACAAAAAGATCTTCACATGCCTTCTGATCTCTCCAATCTCATGTTACATGGTATTTCTCTTAATTCAGTACCTCCCATCCAGCCACATTGTTACTCTTTTCTCACCAAGCCATCAGAGTTTTCCTGTCTCAGGGCCTTTGGCACTTACTTAGTGCGTCAAAAACATTCTTCCCCAGATCTTCATTCACATGGTTGCTTCCTTCACATTATTCAGATACAAGTTCAAATATAACTTGCTAAAAGAAGTCCTTCCTGACAATCTGAGGTAGCCTCAATCCCTATTCAAATACTATAATTGTCTAAATGGAACGCATCACTATCCAAGGTTGTCTTTTGTTTGTTTACCTGATTATTGCCCATGTCGCCCAATGATAGGATAAAGAAGAGCTTTCTCTATTTAATACTCTTTCCCCATGGCTTAGAAGGTCAAGGTGTTCTACCACTGTATGCAATAGGCACTTAACAAATATTTGTTGATAGAGTGAAAAAAATACTAAGACATGAACATAGTCTTTATATATTTCTAGTTCATTTACTCTCTCATTTTCCTAGATGACTACTACACAACTTTCCTCTCCTCAAACCTACACATCCTCTCCAAAACTGCCAGTGTCTCCATCTGCTCCTACCCCTAGGATACAAGCTCTACCCCTCTCTGCTCTGCCGTCTGGGAATTGACCCCATAAATTGACCCCATAGATTGACCCAGAGTCTGCCAGTGGCAGTTTTTAGCAGGATATCAAAGTGCCAAAGAAAGGAGTCCTGGTAGCTCCTTCCTGCTCCCTTTTCTGCTATAGACTGTGGTTCTACCATTTGCTTCATCCTCCTAAATCTACAGCTTCAGGACAGTGCCTCTGTTTACCACTGTTTCCTTCCCTTTCTCCTTTAGGCCTTGGAGTGAAACAGCTTTCTGATGATGTTTGTTTCATTTGTGATTTCCTGAATCTTTCCAACACATTAGTAAGCTTCTTGAACCAACTGAGTTAGATTCTATTTCCTGATATGGTCCAGACTAGTACATCTATCCCAGGCTGAAGATATTGCTCCCAACTTTACTAAGGTAATTGGGACATTCAAAAGAAAATTCCTAAGACCTGCTTACTATATCTACCTACCTACCAGCATTTGTCAATATCTGTCAATATTTGTTTCAATGTCTGCCACCCTGCCTGAGACTGTAAAGCTGCCTAATTTAGCCACTAGTCACATGTGGCCATTGAGCACTTTAAATGTGGCTAGTATAACTGAAAAATTAAATAACTTACTTAAGTTTACTTAATATAAATTTACATTTAAAATTATTCAATTCAGTTATCAGCGATTTTAGTTATGTCTGGAACACTTGCATATATATATATATATGTGTGTGTGTGTGTATATATATAAGTACTTTTATACAGTACATTTTTTGAAATCTAAAAAGCAGTTAAGTATTTCTGATAAAAATTTAGTGACCAAATTAAAATATCCATTATATAAAATACAGGATTTTGAAGATCTTATACAAAATAAAGAATATGAAATTACTCATTAATAATTTTTATGTTATTACATGTTGAATCAATAATATTTTGAGTATATTAGATAAATAAATATATTATTAATTCATCTGTTTATTTTTAAAATGTGGCTACTGGAAAAGAAGTAAATTACATGTACAGCTCATAGTCTCTGTTCACATAGCACTGCTCCAGATCTAGTCCCTGAACCCCTAATTTAAGTCAATCTCTCACTTGTACACTAGCTCACATCCCTTTTACCTACCTAAAGACACTTTAGCAATTCTCCCTTCTCTATCCAAAATTATCAATTTCTCCCCTCAACTGGATCCTTCTCATGTGCACATAGATATGCTATTATTCTCCCCTTCAAAAAAATAGTCTCTTTACCCTGTTTCAACCTCTGTTTTGCTACTTCTCTGAGCATCAAAATGCCCTGCAATTGTTGTCCATATTCATGTTCTCCAATTCCTTTCCTCCCATTCAATCTTAAACCACTTAACCCCCTGCCATTGAAAATGCTTTTATTAAAGTAACTAATCATTTCTACACTGCTTGCCCACTGGTCTAAGTCCTGATGTTAGTTGATTTACCAAACAAATCTGAAAACTCCCTCCTCCTGATATACTTTCATCCTTCTGGTTTCCATCAGATTCTCTTGGTTTTCCTCTGGCTGTCACATACTTCTCCTTTCTGGTCTTTTTATTTATCTTTCTACACTTTCCAACCTCTTAACATTGGAGTGTTCCAGGATTCAGTCCTTGGTCTTCTCTCTCTTCCCACACCCTTATTCCTTTGGTGATTTAAATCTAGTCCTGTGGCTTTCCATATCTTCTGCTTGCCAGTGATTCCACAATTCATATCTTGATACCAGAGGTAAGTCTGAATTCCAAATCATATTTCTTACTGCCTACTTGACATTCTGAACTTAATTTTTCCAAGCTGAATTCCAGTCTTTTGGATCTCCATCCTTTGAGTTGCTCGGGCCAAAAATTTCAGAGTCATTCTTGACTTCTCACTTTCTCTATCACATAACGATACGTAAGCCAGGAAATCCTATTAGCTCTATCTTCAAAACATATCAAGAATCTGACCACTTTTCACCATCTCCACTTTACCACCCTGATCCAAGCCCCTATCTTCTCTTACAAGTGTTACTACAACAGCTTCCTGTTTTTTCTGCTTCATCCTTTGCCTCCAACAGTCCATTCTCAACACAGCCGCCAGCATAAGCATGATGACAAGAAATCAGATCTTGTCTTTCTTCTGCTCAGGAAAATTGAATTATTAGCATTTTGTTTGGAGTATAAATCAAACTCTTAACAACAGCCAACAAACCTCTACATGATATGGTTATGACCACATTTCCTATTATTCTCCAGTTTTGTCACTTCAGACACACCAGCTTCCAAATTCTTTCTAGAAAGCACCAGACATGCTCCCATGTCTTAGATCCATGCAGCAGCTATTTTCTCTGCCTAGAACAATTTTCCAGATATCTACATGCTACTTCCTTTACATTTTTCAAGTCTTTACTCAGAATTCGTCTTTCCTATGAAGGCTGATCTGCCTCCCTATTTTAAATTGTGACACTCACTGAAATCTTAACCCCCTTATCTTGCTGTTTTGTATTGTCATCTCTGAGCACGTACCACCTTCTTACATACTATATGTTTTAATTCTTTTTATTTTTTTAATTTTCTACTCCATTAATATATACAATCCACAAGGACAGAGGTTGTGTCTATTTATTGGCTAGCCAAAATAGTGTAGTTGTCAGATAGGAAATATTCAAAACTGCTTGTCAAATGATATGATAGGTCAATTTCTTCATTTAGTCTTAATTATTCAAGTATTAATAGCCATGTTTCCCAATACAATCAAGAGCCTAAGTTCTACTCCAAGAAAAAAAAAAGTACATTCCAGAATCATCCACTCGGGCTTAGATGTGTTTGAAAGTCCTGGTACCCAGAGATCATGGCATGAAGATGGTGGGGCTTTTTAAGTGTAAGATAGAAGGCGGGTGATCTGTGGAGGAGCTGCGGCCTAACAGTTATCTTGAAGACGAACCCGTTTGCAACAACAGCTGTTCATGATGCCTAAGGTTTTTACTACATCATAGAGTTAAAAGCTACTTCTGATTTCTGCTAATAAAGAAATGAAATAGAAGCATGGAGTGCCCCACCTAGAAGAGCCTGGGTATTATCTGATCCAATTTCCACCCACAGCTATCAGTAGTAGAACGTGAAGTCAGGGTAGCAGTCTCCCACCCAAGGGCTAGTCCCATTATCCTTCACTGCTCCAGCTCCTGTGCATGTCTCCCTTTTCATGCACAAACAGGGACTATAAATGCAAGGTGTTGTTAACTGACAAGAAACTTGTTTGTTTATAATGCAGTTGTGAAGAAACTGCACAGTTTTTCCTGAAAAAAATAATATTATGCTTCTAGGCAAGCAAGCCCATGTAAGCATATTTTACCTAGAATTTAGTTGAAGTATAATATTAATGGTATTTCAGCACCTAATCACCATCTGTAAAAGTACCACTGTGGGAAACCATGCACAACGTTTTAATTCATTGAACTGAATATACCTCAGTGTGAGCTCCATAAAAAAGAAAACTCCCCAAAATGTTCCTATTCTTTCTCCATAGTGAAGGTGTATCATGTACAATAACACAATTACTTGAGTAGAAGGGGAAGCATTGCTTGCTAGTTGGGAAAACAGACTTCAACGGGTTTGTTGCAGAGGTATCATCATTGACAAAGTAATAGTTATAGTTTTCATACTCATGGTATTACAGAATTATTAAAATAAACACTAAGGTTCTCCTTAAATTACATAGTAATATTAAGTACATGATATACTCATTCTCTACTATTTCCACTTTTATATATGTAGTAGGCAAAATATTGGCACACACACACCCCCCAAATGTTCCTGTCCTCATCTCAGAAATCTGTGAATATGTTCACTTACATGGCAAAAGAGACTTTGCAGAGGTGGCTAGATTAAGTGTCTGGAGATGGGAGATCATCCAGGATTATTTAAGTGGGCCCAATATAATTATATGAGTGCTTAAAAGCTAAGAACTATTTCTAGCTTTAGTCAGAGAAGAGGACTCTGGAAAGAGGGTCATAGAGTTGAGATATAAAAAGGATTCTACGCATTATTGCTGGCTCTGAAGATGTTGGAAGGGGGCCCCTAGCCAAGGAATCTGGGTGGCCTCTAGAAGCTGGAAAAGACAAGGAAACAGATTCTCCCCTAGAGTTACCAGAAAGGGCCACAGCCCTGCCCATCCCTTGGTTTTAGCCCAGCAAGACCCACGTCAAACTTCTGACTTACAGATACGTAAGTTAATAAATTTGTATTGTTTTAAGCCACTAAATTTGTTTTGGGAGTAATAAAACCAATACTGTAGGCATTTAGAAATATTTTTGTCACTAACTATAACCCAGATATCAGCTGGGATCTCCCTTCCTCTTAATATCCAAATTACAGATGCAAATTCCCATTCCACTGATTGTTAGCACCAATCCTTCCCCCAGATTTGAATGCACAGCAAGAATGGATGGCTCTCATGGTCATCTCCATCTCTCTGAATATTAAAATAATTCAGTGTGGAAACCATTTCATCATTTCTCTCATATGTGTCCTATTCATGCAGCATAAACCCACATGGAATTTATTTGTTTTCCGGGATTTCCACCAAATTACTTTGTGCATTATATTTTCCTGACGACAGAAAGGTTATGCTACACAAACGCAAACCACATAAAATCAAATGTTTTTCAAAAAACTTCCCTTAACTTTCCTGCAACTGAAATTTTTAAAATCTCGTTGTGTTCCTATTCCCTCAACCCCTATTGCTGAGTACTCTACAGTCTTTTTTCCTGAACCTTATAAGCCTCAATTCTGGCTCTCTGCTCCCCACCCAGAGGCTTATGGAAGGTTTTGTCTAACAAAACATTTCTTCCCCTAAGGGGTGCAACTAAAATAATCCACTTGTCACCCTTCTACATATGTTGACTATTTGACTATTTAGTACATCTCCTTCCATAATCTGTGCAAGAAAATATTCTCCCTCCCCCGCTCTTCCCCATGTACATGCAATAAAACGAGTATTTCATGGCCAAAGATCAAGCTGGATAACCATTAAATTCTAATGTCATCATAACCACCTTTCTCATGAAACAATGAATAAGGAAGGAATATCTAATCTAAACGTTTCATTAAATCAATTTCCTGTTTTCTTAACTTCACATACAAAAAAATAAATGGAACTTTATCAATCCCCAATGTAAAATTAACAGCTTTTGATTTATAAAGCAACTCATTACTGATTTACAGGAAAAAGAGGAAATTTTGTTGACTATTAACTATGTGCCAAGTATTTTGCAAGTATTATCTAATTTAATCAACACAATAAGTAAAAATTATCAGAGAACATTTGATACTATAAGTCAGCAGAGCACATGTATTTTGTCATTTATTTTTCAATAAATCCGTAACATAGTTACTTGTATCCCTATAACAGGGATAAATAATGTAAGACATAGAAAGGTTAAGTAATTTTCCCAGTGGCAAAAAGTGATACAGCCAAGATTCCCATGACCTGGGACATTTGACCCAGAGATAATCCTCCTACCCTGGGGACTATCATACTTCACAGTTACAGTAAAGGAAACTGAAGTTCCAAGAATTCAAACAACTTTTTCTAGAGTCCCATGGAATGGGCCAACGGCTAGCTTAGCTTAGTCCATACAGCATACCAAAGTACATGCACTTTCAACTGCTCGCAGAATCTGCATAGGCTAAGCAATTTGTAACCCCAGACAAAAATTTGACTGAAAGATATTAACATTAGCCCATATTTTTCTTCCTTAGTTTTGATGCTAAAATATGCAAAACAAATATATTAATATTTTTGAGAGATCTAATTTATGGAAAGAGTAAAAACTTTGTATTGAAAAAGACCCAATTTTATATATAACACATAGAGACTATTTCTGGAGGAACGCTCAAAAAAATGAAGTTTAACTTTAAGAAAACAAAAATGTGGCTGGGAGATTGGGGCTAAAGAAGATATTTTTCACTTAATATAGTTTATAGTTTAAATTTTTTCTATACAGGGGCGCCTGAATGGCTCAGTTTGTTAAGCATCTGCCTCCAGGTAGGGTCATGATCCCAGGGACCTGGGATTGAGACCAGGATGGGGCTCCCTGCTCAGTGGGGAGACTGCTTCCCCCACTCTCTCCACCGCTCCCCCTGCTTATGCTCTCTCTCTCTCAAATAAATAAATAAATAAAATATTTTTAAAATTAATAAATAAGTAAATACATTTTTTCTATATAGATTAATGTATTATACTGAAAAAATGAATTAACTTTTAGAGATATATTTAATGTAAAGGTCCTAGCCTAGTAAATAGCACAGAGCAGGCACTTAGTAAGTGGTCTTTTCCTTTTTTTTTTTTTTAAGTTTGTTTCCTGTCAACTTTGTTACCGTTTTTTGCGTTTACGGGTATGTGAAAGAATAGCTTCAGACAATTCAGTGGTTGTTCCTACCTGGCCAGTGGCCTGAGCGGTGGGGTCTGCAGAGCCATCTCGGTGGTGAGCTGAGTGCTCCAGGATTCCTCAAAGAAACGGTGAGAAGTCACAGGGGGCACTGCACGCCTTCGGATACATCTGCGACCTCAGTGTGAGTAGCAGTAAATTCACAAGCTGGAGCAGTCCAGTCACCCCAAAATTCCTCCTCGGTCACAGCCTTTTCAGAGGTGGTCTGCTCATCCTTATCACTCTTTCCAGGATCTCTGCAGAAAGAAAGATGAAGCACCACCTCCCGCGGGTGTTCATGGGCGATGGTGCCGCTGCGCATGCGCGGAGCTCCCGGACTCGCGCAACCACCACATCAGATCAGCCGGGTGAGCTCTGCTTTTCTTGCGAGAGATCAGAGTGTCCACAACGTGCAGAGGAGAGTCTGTATTACACAGACCAATGGTTGGCAGGTTAACATAAGACCTCTGCAATCCTGGTAATCCGCGCTGGGATCAGCTACTACCAGAAGTGGCCATCCCAGAAAGCTGCCTGGCTCTCGTGAGTGAAGATTCTAGGAAAGAAGTGGCCAGCAACAGGAGTGGCTCCAGCAGTGGCAGCAAACTTTAGCACAGCTCACTGGCCAGTATTCCTGGAGGATACGACGCTGACATCAGCCAGGTTTCTAATGGTAACAACAGCAGGAGCTATCAGAAGCTCCTCCCAGGTTCTCCTCAGATTTGTGATCCAGATGCTATCATTTTCCCTTTTGTAAATATCCTGTTCCAGGGGCGCCTGGGTGACTTAGTCAGTTAAGCATCTGCCTTCCGCTCAGGTCATGATCTTGTGGTCCTGGGATCAAGCCCCGCCTCGAACTCTCTTGCTATCTCTGTCTCAGTAAATATATCTTTTATATATATAAAAGATTTTTATATATATCCTGTTCCATTTGGAAGTCAGGGTTGTGACAAATTCCTTCCTGCTGTAAGGAATTTGAGGACATCCTCCTTCTTCATTTGCAGAACATCAGGGGGCTCCAGCCATGGTGAAAGTTTCCCTTTTCATTTACAATGGGAACCCAGAACAATGCCATATGGACTCCTCTCTGGTTAGTGGAGAAATCTCCACTTTTTATTCAAAGATGAGAAATACCTCCAATATCAACAGGATACAAAATTCCTGGAAAGAATTGTTTTAAAGCCAAATAGTACCCTCACTTCACAGATGCTGCTTCTCAACAAAAGTATGGTCTCTAATAGTTTTCTTCCCATACTTTCAAAAAGAGGCAATTTCTTAGGAATAGAGTTAAGAATGTAAAAGGTACACTGGGTATTTGTTTAGGAAACCATACTAAACTTGACTTGGCTTAATGGAGCTAACTCACAAAATTCATAGAACAAGAAATGTTTTAATTGCAGACAAATTAATTCAGAACTTCAAGTGTTAAGATACATTTAGTCTATAAAATTTTGCAGCTCCTATATAAACAGTAACTAAAGTAAAATACAATACTAAAAGAAACAAAGTTGCAGGTTTAGTATATCTATCACTAGGTTTTTCACACATACAAAATGAAAAATTGCTGTAATTGTCAGGATATTTATAAGAGGCATTTTCTGAGTGTTAGGTTCTTAGAACAGATTTTCTCCAATTGAGAGGAAGGAATGGTGAAGGTAGAAAAACGGGACAATAGAGTATCATTTGGCTCATTAAAAAGACAAATTACTGCTTCTACTCAACTGAGGTGAGTTAGAAGTACTTTCAGAAACAGAACAGAAAAGATAAAGATTATGTTGCTTTGAAAAGATTTTCAAAAAGACTGCATGTCTACAAAATCCATGAAAAAAAGAGAAAGATTAGTGAAGAGTTTAATATTATTTATTAGCCATATAGCTTGTGGCCAATCACCTGAGTTATAAAATAACCAATATATGTTGATTTCTAAAGTTTTTTCAAATGAGAGGCAGCATCTAAGGTTTTTGCTTATTCAACAAATCAACAAATGTTTATTCTAAGTGCAAGGTCTTATTCTAAGTGCTGGCAGTAATGGATCAACATACCATATCCAGTCTCTGACCACAATCACCAAAAAAGTTAAAGAATGGGACACTATTTCTGCTGAAATGCAACTTAAAACCTAGTGGGGCATATAAGACGTGAACTAATTATGATAAAAGACAGTATTTGAGTCGAATGAGTACAACAAATACGCCCCAAATAGATGCTCAAAAGGAGACTGTGGCTACATGAACAGAGAAATATGAATGGACGACATGATATTAAGCAAAGCATCAATTCCACCATGATCTTCATCAGTCACGCCCTCTTGTGATGATGGAGAAAGCTTAGACTTCAGAGCTAGCTTGGTTTGAATGCTGGTTCTTTTACCACTACCTGTGCAAAGGTGGGTAAATTTCTTATCCTCTGTGAACCTACTCCTTTCAGTAAAGTGAGGGTAAACAATATCCCCAAGCCTTTTTCAAATTTCTTTTAGGGATACAGCCATCCTCACCTGATTGTTTCTTAGCCCTTCCCAGTCTGATTTTATTCCACATTTGATTACTGAAATCAGCATTGCAACAGTCACCCCTTCGTTATCATTTTATAATTGTTAAATCCAACTGAGGTCTTTTAACCGTTATCTTAATCTCTCTGCTAGCTTTAACTCCTTAGATTAATCTCCTTAAAATTCTTAAAACTCTTTCCTCTCACGTCTTAATGGCACACTTGGAGCTACTTTCTTCTGTAGGAATATTTTTCAAAGTACAGGTCAAGACTCACTTGTGAACTCAATTAGTGGATTCCCACCACAAATTTGCATTTTTTTGAATAAAATAAAAGAGAATTGACTTGAAAACATTGGATGCATCACACTGATTATAATAAGTGTTGTTTGGTGACATTCGTTTCAGGGTGTGTGTGTGTGTGTAGATGGGTTATTGTACATTTGTATACCTGGATATATAAGTATAAATATAAAATATAATTATTTTTATGTTCATCTATATTAAATATAAATTATATTTAATATAGATTAATATATTTATTTATATAATATATATAAATATAATACATTTATATTTATAGAATTAAATATAAAATGTATTTCTCATTATAAGCCATGGTGAAATTTTGCAAGCCATGATTCTAGAGCCATTCCTTTTCAGTTTAATTTTCTAATTCCTATTTTCACACTCACCTCTTTGATATTGATTCTCTTCTAACTCTGTATAACCCTTAATTATCTCTTTGACAGTTCTCTCTCCTGAACCTCACAACCCACTTTTCAATATTACCGCCTGGTTTTTTATGGATACATAAATTCATTATAAATTATTGATTATTTTAATCGAGTGACAATTAAATTGATTATTTAATCGAGTGACGAAGAAAGCGACATGTTAGCATGCTTAAGCTGACAACAATATGAAAGATATGTTTGAAGAAGAGAGACTGGAAGCAGGGACATCAGTTAGAAAGTTATTGGTGTGATCAAGTTAGTGATTAGAGAATGAATATGAGTTAAATGTCACTATGAGAAAACAGTGAGTGTAATAGCAATTTCAGAAAGAAATACTTACATATGTGTTTATATATACATATATATATACACATAAAAATATAAATGTTAAATGTTAATGTATAGGCTTAGTTGGTTGGGTGTCTGACTCTTGATTTCAGCTCAGGTCATAACCTCAGGGTCTTGAGATTGAGCCCAATATCGGGCTCCATGCTCAGCACAGAGTCCACTTGAGATTCTCTCTCTCCCTCTCCTTCTGCTCCCCCAAATAAATAAATAAATCTTTAAAAAAAAGACTGTGGGGGCGCCTGGGTGGCTCAGCAGGTTAAAGCCTCTGCCTTCGGCTCAGGTCATGATCACAGGGTCCTGGGATCGAGCCCCACATCGGGCTCTCTGCTTGGCGGGGAGCCTGCTTCCCTCTCTCACTGCCTGCCTCTCTGCCTACCTGTGATCTCTCTCTCTCTGTCAAATAAATAAATAAATAAAATCTTTTAAAAAATAAATAAATAAATAAATAAATAAAATTAAAAAAAGATTGTGCATGACAAATTTGATACCAGATCTAAAGAATAGGAAGATTAGATTACTTCTCCAAAGTTTCCAATCTGAAGATGAAGCAGTTTCAGTAATAGTAATCGCCACTGACCATAATATTGTGTTTATTTTATTTTTAACTTGAGCCACTAGCAGGATAACACACCTAAGCAGTTAAAAACCTTAAAATCTGTCCAGAACTAAGCCCAGCTCATAACTTAATCCCATAAAAATTTTGGCTTAATAAACAGTGTACATCTATAGTTATGTTTAGGTTTTCACAGAAACTTTTTATTTAATGAAAAAATAAATATATATTCAACAGAATTAATTCCTCTGAAATTCTAGTGTTGGCTGAACCCTTTTATCTGTACTAGTACTATAATCAAATGTATAAATAAATAGATCATTTTTTTTAATTTTCCCAGTAGTACTTCACTTTGTAAAAATTACAATAAAAACATGAGGAATTTAAAATTCAAACTATTGTTTGGATTTTTAAGTTCTAGATTTATATATAAAGAGATTCTTTTCCTTGCAGGATTCCCTTTACTTCACATTATAATGTCTCTTGCTCTCTTCTGGAAATGGTTTAACTTTCAAATTACGTGTCAACAACAACCAAAAAATCTGTTTCACTGTTATGTCAGATAATTAGTCCCTTGTTTTCTCCTCTTCTTCAACTAAACTTCATCAAATGCCCTCTAAGCATACTTTAACAAGGTGAGAACAATTTAATTAGATCAAGACCTCAGCAAGGAAGAATCATGAGGGAATCAAAGACAGTTATGGCTGACAGTCTGAGGTTTTGCTGCCACCCTTCAATGAGTAGAGCAGCTTATAAGATGACCACCTAAGAAGTCCATGAGTGCTTACAAATTCATATTTTTACTTTCCCGCCAATGAAAGAGAGCATGTGATAATATTCATCTATTAATGCACAGTATCACTGAAAAAGATTAGACTTAAAATCAGAAGACCCTTCTTTACATCTGATTTTATCATTTGCTAGTGATTTGGCCTTGGAGAAGTCAGTTAAGCTCTCTGAGGGTCATTTTTTTTTTCACTTGTAAATAAAATTAATGGATTTTATAATTTAGAAGGCAGTGACACATAAAGCACCTAACTAATTTTCTTTCCGGTTTTCTGCTGGAAAGCTCTATGAAACTAATTTAAGGAAAACGAGACAGACCAGCTGTTGAACTACCAGTTACAGTAAGAATAGTAAAGGAAAGAAAGTCTAGGTCCAGAGAAGTTTATTTGAAAATGACTCCTTGTGATAAATGCAAAGGGAACATGGTCCACACCGTAGGTCAAAGTATGCAAGGTCAGTAAATAAGACGGGTTAAAAAAAAGAAGAAGAAGGGAAAAAGAGGAATGGATTTCATACAAATTGTTACATTGTAGTAACAGGAAGCTGCATGCAAAGATCCATAGAAGCACATGAGAATATATTTGGTTTCACAAATAAGGGGAGCTACAGTGGCATTGTTTCAAGTTGAATATGTAAGATTATGTAAACCTACTGGGAATCATGTGATTCATATGAGGCTGTCGGTCAAAGAGTAGGTAGACATAAAGTAGAAATGCTGTTGTTACATCTGTAGCCAAGAAAAATGGCATTGCAACAATGCTAATGGAATATTATAAAAGAATCATACAAATTGTATTCATGCCTTGCTTTCTTTTACTCCAGGTATGCAGTGAAAAATGCAGAGTGGAGAATGAGCACAAACCATTCCATTCTTAAAAGATCTTATATCGCATAAAACAACAAAAACCACTCAGGAGGGGGGTAAATACAGGTTTGTGTCGGCCTCTCAAAAATGGGAATAACCGTGAGCATTAAGTCCATCATTCCCCAAACACACTGGTCCAAAGGCAAAGATACTTTCTGATGTCTAGGTTTCCTAAGGAAATCTTTTTTTGTTTTTCCTTTTGAATTCATATCAGACAATCTTATCCCACAAATGATGGGGGGTTGCTAAGCCCTGGGAAATTCTTAGAGGCGATAATTTTACTAATATGTCTATGATTCAAAAACATATATTCTTCCTATGGAACCAGATGCTTTTTATCAAGTACTGAGAACTATAACTCAAAATTTCTTTCAACTACATGTTGAGTGAATTTGGCCTCAAAGCAAGCATAATGAACAAGAAGCATGGACAGTGGGCAAGAGGAGGAAACTAGGACCATAAAAGAGAGGTAACTGAAAACAATTGACATTTCTGTGGGGCAATATTCTGAAGGAGGGCCCTCTGAACAAAGAATTGTGCCCAAAGACACCATGGTTTGTTTTACTAGCCACTGAAGATGGAGGAACTCCAACCAGGCAAGTGAGAACACAGAGAAAAGTTCTAAGAAGCCAGCATGACTTGAAATCAGGTGTATAATAGAATCCTGGTATCAGGCTATAGACTCATGCAGAAGATACCAAATAGGTAATGACTATACCAGGAACAAGACATAACTTATACTATGGCAATGCCAAATGGTAATCAAAGAGTTGGAGTTCTTTTTAGTTACGCAGTTCAGGAAAAAAGTTAACCCCTGGAGAAAATTAGTAGTTACCAGTACATGAAGGCACAACTGAGCAAACTATTGAGATCTATATAGAAAGTATAAACTGAGTAGACATGCAGATATGAGAAATTCATTTTAGGCGTATCAAATCCTGATTGAATAACATCAAAACTATTTCTAGACTCTGTTGCATCGGTGGGATCGGGTGTTCCTGGTATTTGCCAACATGAGGTCAGGGACTAAGCAAGGACACCTCTTCACTTAAAGGGCAGAGAAGTCCACAGCTAAGCGGGAATGGGAGAGGCAGACATTACCACTAGCCCCCATACATAACAAGACCTGTCCTTGTTCTGAGTCAACAAGATCTTTCCTATTACATATACCTATATCCAGAGGAAGAGAGAAAGTGGTAGGTTAAAAAAATAGAAAATTCAAGATCTGTTTTCTCTACATTTTTCCCACTAGAGACTTTTCTTCTTAGATGAACTAAGTTTAGCCATTTAGTTTCTGTCCCTAAATATACCAAAATTATTCCAGATTTGTACTAGTGATGTTTCTAAGTTATACTGTTTCTATTTCTCTTGTTTACAGACTGGTTTTTTATTCAGAAATATTCAGAATCAGCAACTTGGACTTTCAATGCCAAATTCATAGTATTCATACGAAACTAAGCAGCACTGGGGTTTTTTTGTTAATAGAAATGAATTAAATATTATTTTCATCTTGTAATTTAGAAAGTAAAATCATAAAAAATGTTAAACTTACAATCATCTCTGACTCTTGGGCCTTTAACATGGAAATTTATTTTTTTTAGAAGTTTCTCATCTTAATTTTATTTTATTTTGTTCATGTTCCAAGATTTATTGTTCATGCACCATACCCAGTGCTCCATGCAATACGTGCCCTCCTTAATACCCACCACCAGGCTCACCCATCCCCCCACCTCCCTCCCCTCCATAACCCTCAGTTTATTTCTCAGAATCCACAGTCTCTCTTGGTTCATCTCCCCCTCTGATTTCCCCCAATTCACTTTTCCTTTCCTTCTCCTAATGTCCTCCATGTTATTCCTTATGCTCCACAAGTAAGTGAAACCATATGATAACTGACTTTCTCTGCTTGACTTATTTCACTCAGCATAATCTCCTCCAGTCTCGTCCCTGTTGATACAAAAGCTGGGTATTCATCCTTTCTGATGGCTGCGTAATATTCCATTGTATATATGGACCACATCTTCTTTATCCATTCATCTGTTGAAGGGCATCTTGGCTTTTTCCACAGTTTGGCAATTGTGGACATTGCTTAAACATGGAAATTTAAGTCTGCTATCAAATTGTTAGCCTCTGAAGGCAGTGTCCATTGTTGATTATGGTCATCTTCCTGGGTTCTTCCCATTCTAATCCTATTCCTCTCAGTTCTTTATCCCTGTTCTATTTTATTTCTATTACCTCATTTCCACCCCTTAAACTTTGGCATTTGGTCTCTACATTTTGATCCTTCACTTATCTTCAAGGATTTTGACAAATATCACTTTATTCTTCCCTCACTATAGTTCCCTCAGGTACATAAGATCATCCTTGTTATGGACGAAAAATTTGTGTCCTTCCATAATTCAGAGAGTGAAGCCCTCACCGCCAGCATGGCTTACTGTACTCCTGGCATATAGAAGTCATTAAGCTTAAATGAAGTCACAAAAATGGGGCCCTGATCTAATAGGATTAGTGTCCTTTTAAGAAGAGACAGGAGAGAGCTCACAGGCTTCCTCTCTCTCTCTCTCTCTCTCTCTCTCTCTGTCTCTTTCTCTCTCTCCAGGCTCAGAGGAAAGAATGTAATGTCTGCAAACCAGAAAGAGAGCTCTCACCAGAAACTGATTCTGCCAGACCTTAATTTGGAATTCCTACCCTCCAGAACTGTTGAAAAAATAAATTCCTGTTGTTTAAGCCACTCAGTCTGTGGTATTCTGTTATGGCAGCCTAAGCCACACTACAATTTCCCCAATAAGATCCTTTGAAGCAGAAGATATGAGTTGGAGGTGAGAAGCCACAGACAAAATGCAACTCATAATAATATCAGAAACCATCAATTGCATGGATTCTCTTTATGACTAAAGGATGCAGAATTTGGGGGAAAGACAATGCAGAGATGTATTATTAAAAGAGTTTGCCCTCCTTCAACATTGCAGCCAGGAGTTGACACTATTATCTTTCTAAACATATTTTTGAAAGTCAAGAATTAAGGGGATGTTATAGTTTTCTAATTCTTGCATCTACAAGAATCATCAGAGATACTATTTTACAGTACGGATTTTTGTGATTCACCTTCAGAAATTCTGATTCAGTAGATCTGGGGTGTGATCTAGGAACCGCACTCCAGGCATCCAAGTAGTTCCGATGATGTACTCAAAGAACACATTTGGTCAAGACTTAATTGAAATATTCTAGCTATTGATTCTGTTTTTACCAATATTACTGCATATTTTAATGCTCGATTACATGCATTCTTTACCATTTCTTAAAAATGTATTCATTTTATGACTCCATAATATATTATTTGTGTAAGAGTCTTTAAACATTTATATTTCCCTTTAGAAAAACAGAAAATCATATTTTAATTGAGCTGTGAACTTGGATGCAGGCCTGCAAGAACTCATAGGAAAAGGTGTTTCTCTATTTTATTTTCCTTTTTATTAATTTACAGTGACCAATTACTCATTTATTCCTACATTTTATGGTTGAACAAATCTGATCCCATAATCTCAAGGCATTCATAAAGACAGAGAGATTAGCCAAATACAAGACAACCAAATGTGCTTTTTTTCTCCTCCGCTGAAATGTAAACTAGAGCAACTAAATAAAGCTAATTGTAAACTGCCAGTGACAAATTAAAAAAAACCCACTCAAAATTTATTTTATTGATGAGGAATAAGCAAATAAGAAACACTCTGCTCCCTTGGAGTCACCATTAACACTTTTAAAGCAATTAAAAAATAGTCCATTAAAGACTACAGGTGATTTGTAATGCGAGTTGGACATTGTTGTCATTGGGGTCAGTCAGGATAGATTTTCATTCAATTACCTACACATTTTGCTTCCCCAAGGATACTTGAAGGAGTCATCTATACCAACTCTTCAGTGATTTTTAACTTGAAGTTCATTAGCTCAATGGCAGATTGATGTATTGCACTTAAAATACACTCAAATGTCATCTTTTTAAAAATCTACTAACACAGCCTTACACTATGGAGTTAAATTCAATCACTCAATTTAGCTTTTGGTTCTTTGGAGAAATTACTTTCCTTTATCAAATTCAAGCTGCAAGGCTGCCAGAAAAGGCGTTAATCATGTCATTTGCTACCATTAATGTAAGCTTTGTTTTTATCCAGTTCTCGGCTCAACTTCCTTCTGCATTATTTTTTTTTATTATTTTTTTAGCCAGACTCGTCCACCATATAATTACTTCCTAAGAGTAACTTATGTGCATTAGGAAGCATATTAAACAATCAATAAATATTTATTAAAAGTCTACCATGTGCCTGAAAGACCTGTGCCCTTTACTCAAAGAATATATCATCTTCTTTGATTTACATACATGAAATGATTAAAATATGATTTACATACATGAAATGATTAAAGGGCCATAAAATAAAGTGTTAAATTCTGTGGTTCAAAAAACTATATGCCTTATAAGTTTGACAACAGGAAGAAGATCAGAAGATTTAATCTGGGCTCTGAGGAATGAGCAAAGTTTTTGTAGAAGTAAAAAAATGAAAACCATTACCAAAAAAAAA
The DNA here is from genome assembly GCA_028534135.1 of Potos flavus. Classification (NCBI taxonomy): domain Eukaryota; kingdom Metazoa; phylum Chordata; class Mammalia; order Carnivora; family Procyonidae; genus Potos; species Potos flavus. Next base: position 134,058,023 of record CM052899.1, on the reverse strand, counting down.
AAAAAAAAAAAAAATGGTATGAGCATAGAAGCTGAGCTCAGAAGCAAGGATTGTGGCCAAGGTGAGGTAGAGGGGGCAGCCAGTCTGCCCAGCCTGGAAGCTTCATTTATTAGATAATATTCTAAGAAGAACTGCATCCTTGCCTTTTTGAGTTATTCACCTACAGATTTTTTTTCTGCACTTAAATTTCATTCATTTGACACCATTTGATTGGCAGGATACCAAAGAAGAATTCAAACTCAACTTTGACTGTTTAAGTCTACCTCCTCCTTCTTTGTAGGTTAGAAAGTGATGGATTCAACTCAATATAATTAATCACTGATCATACTTTATTATAACAGCCACACATTTGTTAGTGCCCAAATGCTGCATTGTTTTAAAAGTAGAATAATTCCCTGTGAGAATTATGATTTGGGAATTATAACAAAGAAGAATTTAACTGAGAGTATCAGAAATAATTTGTTTGTTTGCATTTGGATTTGACCATCAATTCCCCTTTACCTAGGAAGTTGGAAAATCTCTTCTCGCCAATTTTTTTCACCATCCTCTTTTTGAAAGTAAGACTTGATTTGTTGTACTTCACTTCTCTGCTCTTCTATTTTCTTCTTTGGTGTCACTGTAGGGATTTATGGGGACCCTTGACAGTGATGCATAGTCTAGTTAATCCACACATTCGGACTTTGTGACCTCCTTAAGAAGCCCAGGCAACCCCCTGTTCACCCTCCTTCACACTCTTTTGTGTTGTTCTCATTATGTATATATAAGCGTTTGCTAAAAGTGTTGGTTGCCAATTTAAGCTATTTATTGTCTTCACTGCTTCAGCTGCTGCTGGATTTCTGAACTTAATCTGCCAATAACTTCCGTGCAACACATGCTCACTGCAGTTTTCAAGTGGCTGCCAGTTGCTAAACTCTTTGTATACGTTTGCAATTCATTGTGTTACCCCCTTACTGCTGTTTTTGGCATCTGCCCTGACTGCAGGATTTTCAAGTATAGAGAAGTTCAGCAATTCTCTTTACAAACTCTCTGCCCAGTGGGAGGTGCTATTATTTTACTTTATTTATTTACTTTATTTAGCTATTCCCTCAGGAAATCAAACAAAACCCTTGTCTTTTATACTTCCTCATTTTCTCACTCTCACTCTGACTAAAGTCAAAAGGTATTTCAGCCGGGGGCTATGAGGATAGCAGAAACATTTTTTGTTTATTTTATTTTAAACACCAGGCTCTCCAGTAAAGGTGGGTATAAACTCAAACTTCACAGAACTAAGATCTAGCTAATAGCTAATGTTGCCTGAGTAACTAAGTGCCGAATTTCTATGCTAAATATTTTACACAATTTATTTTAATTCATTTCTACAACAAATCTATAAAATAGATATTCCGATAAGTAAACTAAAGTTTGAGTTAAAAACATTTTTTCCAAGTTAACAAAATCTGACATTTAAATATAGGCAGGAACAGGTGGTAAAGAAACAACTAAATGTGAATTTCTTTACCTCTGTCTTACATTGCCTCTCACCCCACTGAGAAAAACAATATAGAGTGAGATCGTGACCTCCAGTCCATGACCATTATTTTTTAAAAGTCAGGCAGCATTCTGAGAGCCTAGGAAAGGATGAAAATAGTGCACTTTACATGATGTGTATGTATTAATTAGAAAAGGTACAACTATTGTATTGTGTGTATTAATTAGAAAAGGTACAACTATTGTTACAAAAAGAACCAAGTCTAGCTCAAATATAATAGAAGTTCATTACTCATTCACCTAACAGTCCAGTGGGGGAGAGTTGAGGTCAGCGGGGTAGTTCACAATGCTGTTATTCAGGCACCAAGACTCACAGAGCTTGGTCATTTATAACATATTGTTTCCAATGTTCTTCTGGTCACCTTTGATTATCACCATTCCAGCCCAAAGAAAAGTGAGAAAGAGCATAAGGGGGCATGTCTGGGAGTTTTTATAGCCTGCATGAGTAGTGACCTCCATTATTCCTACTCATGTAGAACACTGAAACCAATGGGAAGAGCATATTTTCATGACTACACCTAAATGCAAGGGTAGTTGGGAAGCGTGTAGCTCACTAACCATATGTCCAGCACTTCAATTACAATGGAAAAAAGGGATTGGGTTATGAGGGACAAATAGTCATCTCTAGGACAGTCGACCTCTCTGATCATCAAATATCTGTACACAGATAAAATAGACTCTTTTCCTTCTCCAAGGAGGCAACATGCTGCATCCAGTCCAAGGTCCAGCATCTCTGGAATGTGAAGTTTCCCCGCCAGGACTGAATGGGTTTTGGTTTGTTTGTTTGTTTTTGTAGTACAGAGAAGTATCATAAAGGTTATCTACCCCAAGCCCAGTCAATACACATTGATGAAGCAGGACAACCACAACAAAAATAACTGTTAAAAAAGAAAAGAATGGATAGAGAAACAGAAACTCTCTTAATTACTGGTAAGAATGCAAAGTAGTAAATCCACTTTGGAAGACCAGTTTGGCAGTTTGGTACAAAAGTAAACATACTCTCGCCACATGATCTAGCAATCATGATCCTTGGTATTTACCAATATGAGCTGAAAACTTATGTCCACATAAAAACCTGCACATGAATCATTCGTAATTGCCAAAATGTGGAAGCAACCAAAATGACCTTCGGTAGGTGAATGGCTAAACAAACTGGTACATCTATAAATGGGATATTACTCAGTAATTTTTTAAAAGAAGCTATCAAGCTATGAAAAGACATGGAAAAATCTTAAATGTAGATTGCTAAGTGAAAAAAAAAGCCATTCTGAAAATGCTACATGACATATGACTACAACTATATGACATTCTGGAAAAGGCAAAATTGGTGACAGAAAAAGATTAGTTACCAGGGGCTAGGGCTGGACGATGGTGGGGGGCAGGCTTGAAAAAGAAGGGAGAGATGAATAGGTGGAATACAGGAATTTTTAGGGCAGTGAAACTATTCTGCGTGATATTAAACTGGTGGCCGTAAGTCATATATTCGTCAAAACCCATTGAATGTACAACATGAGCCCTAATGAACACTATGAAATTTAGTTAATAACATATCAATATTGGCTCATCAATTGTAACAAATACACCATGGTAATGGAAGATGTTAATAATAGGGCATGCTGGGATGGGAAGGGGGTCGGGGTGAAGGAGTACATAGGAAATCTCTATACTTTTCATTCAACGTTTCTGTAAACCTGAAACTGCTCAAAAAAGAACCTATTTTTTTTTTTTAATGAGAAGACTAGGGAATTTAGCGATCATAGTTTGTTAAAACAATGCACTCATGCTGAGCTGGCATTGTGTAAATCCTTGTCCTGGTAATAGAGGAGATTCCCCGGATGAGACGTGATTCTGCTCCCTTGGAGAATATACAAGCTTTCCTTGATCATGAGCCTTGGAGGCTCCTGGATTTGCCTTCCGAGAGGTTCTTTCTTCTCTGCCCCCCTCCATGGCACATCTGTGATGAACACTGAGAGCATCGAGGGTACGTCCTCCTTACAGATCAGAAAGTCAAAAGCTCAGGTGAGGCTTCAGATTTTCTTGGTAGTACAAGTCCCTCAAAAACTAAGTCAGTTTTTGGTCCATTAATTCCCTGTCCGTTCCAAGTGTCAGTGGCCATACCCAAAATAATTTCTTAGACATAATTCACCGGTCTGTTTTTTTTTTAACTTGCCTGCAGTGTGTGTGTGTGTGTGTGTGTGTGTATTAATGACAGCTACCTTAAGGACATCGAAAATAGTTGGTCGAGAAGATATCATTCTTCAGATGATGTTTGCTGCAAGGCTAAGTACCTTAAAGTAACTTAGACTTTTTATTGCATTTGAAGCCATTTTAAATCGTATTTCCTGTCTGGGTTTCAGAAGCAGCTAGCTTCTCCAACCCTGTGAGGCTCTTCATCTGTGAATTCTCTCTCTCCCCTCAATCTCTGTGAACAAACCAGCCAATTCTTGTAATACCTTATTTGAAGCAATGAATAGCAGCCAACATGTATAAACATTCTGGCTCTTTCCAACTACTACACCTAAAACTATATGAGCATGTGGTCTGTATTCCAAGTTATAGTTGGAGGTGGTTTTAATAAATGTCAACGTTTTTGCCATGATATCATATATTTCTCCAACTTTTTAGCCTGTAACACCACTGCCCAAACATTAATTTCTGGATTGGTTACAATAGGCAAATTGGTTGAAACAAACACCAAAAATTTAGTGGTTTAAGAAATATGTCTTTTTCACATAAAAGTCAAAGTAGGGGTTCCAGGCCAACTCTGGCTTTTCTCCATGCAGTCATTCAGAGATTGGTCTGATGGTGACTCTGCCATTTTCAACACATAGGTGTTCCAAGATCTCTCTGGTTGTTGTCACACTAGTTAGGCAGAAGGAGAAAAGAGCATGGCAATATGCTCAGGAGGCTTATAGGCCAGGCCTGCAAATGGAACACACTTCTATTCACACTCCATCAGTGACAACTCTATCATCTGGCAATATCTAACTGCAAAGAAAGGTGGAGAATGTAGTGTACTTGACTAACCATTTGTCCAACATTTCCATTTCAATGGAAAAAGGGAGAATGAATTTTAACAGGCAGCATTATTGCACACATTGCAATAGGCCTTGGCCCCACTCCAGCCAAATTTTATGGGATAGTGACTGATTTATACCCCTTCCCTACCACACAGGAGAATGCAACCTACTTCCATGGCTATACACCCAAAGAGTCCTTTGGTCAGAGCAAAAAAACAATTTTCCTTCCACCTCACTTAAAAGTTTACTTTCTAATTTTCTGCCCCAGAATCGTCCTGTACTCAAGATAGTTGTGAATGAGAAAGTTAATTAAAAGAAAAAACAAAAAACACCTCCTTCCAGGAACAAGCATACATGGCAGAGCACAATAGTGTAAACTGCTATAACCATTTGGGTTCATTATGTATAAGAATCAACGACCATTTCCATGTTGCAGTTGCAGCCCTGCACTTTATACATGGTCCTGCTGCAACAAGCAAGGAGCAGACTTACAGTTCATTCTGCCATCTTCTTTCAAAACAAGTACCCTCATCTCCAGGGAGAACAAAAATCCATTTACTGGTAAAGTGCAGCCTCAGTAAAATGAAATAATGATAGGGGCGCCTGGGTATCTCAGTCAATTAAGCGTCCAACTCTTGGTTTCAGTTCAGGTCATGATCTCACAATCATGAAATCAAGCCCCATGTTGATGTCCATGCTCAGCTCAGAGTCTGCTTCAGTTTCTCTCTCCCTCTGCCCCTCCCCTGCACTCTCTCTCTCTCTCTCTCAAGAAAATAAAATCTTAAAAAAAACAATTATATTCTCAGAAACGTCATCCCTAATATTACATCATTAACTAGATGTGAGACCCCATTCAAATAAGGTTATTTGTATTGCTTTATTTAATCTTCCCAAATATCATTTTCCCCCCTTTTGCTGAGGAGAAGACTGAGGCTGGGAGAGGTTCACTAACTTGCACAAACAGAGGCAGAATCCTACATTAGCAAACAGCACACTTAGCTTCACTGTCCAAAATGTTTTTCATTCAGGTGAACAATTACATCACATTTTTCTTCAAGAACAATACATAATTCATAAGTGATTCTTGCTTTACATTTGTGCAACTAAAGGCCCATTGAGGAGGTTTTCCCAGGGTGAAGGAACAATCAGCTCCAAAGGAGTCTTCAAGTCCTTACCTGTTAAAGAAGCTGCCTGTAGCTTTTTATATGACAGTTTTTCCAGCTTCTACCTACCGAGATTTCAGAACACACTGTTAGAAAACCTTGCAAGTGTAAAGAGTTGTGCCATAGCAATTTTAACTTTATCCCATGTAATATTTGAGTCATCTCAAGCTACTTGTTCTAATTCCACACTTGCCAAGCAACCTTCTGATTATGAACTGGCTTCCCATATGGTTCTGCAATGGGGAAAGAATGTGCTGATCAAAAGGATTTTAGAGTATTTATGGTTTCTGTGACAAGACTTTCTTATGACAAATTAATAAGTGACTTAGATTATAATGTGACTTCCCACGGAAATTACTGAAAGAATCTGCAGTGGTCATGCAGACTTTGGTGTTCTCATCTGCAGTAATGAAATTTTTCATTGAAAATTAATAAGTAGATATTCTGGGATCTAGGAAAGAGGTTTGAACACACACACCAGAAGATCTTACTGGCCATTTTGTTTGGCTCAAGGTTACTAGACTTAGTAAAAAGACAAGAAAAAGGAGCAATAAGAATACTGAAAATTGAATTGTTCCAAATTCGAATTTGATACAGTTGTTGATAAGGAGAAATTACAGGATTTTAAGGAAAATGGAGATTTGTCAAATAGAGTATATTTTATCATATTACAACACACAAAAAGAAAACCTCAGAAGATAATCCATGAGAAATCAATTTTCAAATTTCCTACATGATATTATTTAAACTCAGGTGCTAAGAAGAATAAAGAAATTGAATTTAACTGAAATCAGTGCAGGGGAAAAAATAAAGAAGCAAAGGCTAACTAAGTTTCCTGTTTGAGAGCGATGGGAGATGCGTGTGCTTCTAACAGTGATGAAAAAGTCAAGTGAGGAAAAAAGGTTCTGTTTTCTGAAAAGTTTTGTCTCTCTGTGTTCAGATATTGATAGAATTTATTCTGATAGATGTCTGTTGAACACTCGTTTGAGCCCAGTGCTGGACTAGGTACTGAATAAAATATGAGAAAAAAAGAAAGGAAGTTTTAAATTCTATAAGAATCTTTATTTTTTTT
>CM052899.1:134000100-134050741 GCA_028534135.1 Potos flavus | reverse complement strand
GAAGAAGAAGGGGAGGAGGGGAGGAGGAAGAGGGAGAGAAAGGATGGAAAGGAAAGAAAAAAAAAACACCCCTGGTTTCATGGAGATTATTTCAGTAGGGTGTATTTGAGCTAGGTAGCAGCTGCTCATTTTAAACAGATAAGCAAGCACCAGGGCCATACAACCCCTGTGTCTTCTAACTGGAGACAGAGAGGCAGAGATTTTTGGAGAAAAGCTTAAAAAATTAACTCATGCCTTGAATATTTAAATAAAATGAAATACTAAGATCCCTTTTATTTTTAAGCTATTTAAATCATTTATATTTCTTTTATGGTTCATGCATGGGACACTTAGTTTGAGAATTGTAGGATTCACTGATTAAAGTCAAGATCTCCTGCCTGTCAAAGATATTGACAAATCTGGATCGGAACTTCAGTCTCTGCACCTATCACAGTTTAAAACCTTCCCAAGAATTTCTACTAGTTCCTGCAACTTATTTTGTCATATTTTTCTCTGCCTTCACCATGTTGCATTCTTGAAAGTTCCACCCATGCCTTGAGACATCCTGGACACAACTCAGCCTCTTCATGATTTCAGTAGGCTTGTAGAAGAGGGCAGGTATGAAATGGGATCCATAATCTCTGCATCAGGAGCTTGCTCTGCTGCCCACAAACACAATTCTACCCAGTGTGGCATGGAAAGGAGGCCAAAGCAACCCTAAATGAAAGGAGAATTGACTTCCTGGATACCCCAAGCTCCCCATCAAACTTGCCCTCCGGCGGGACTCTTTTAAGAGTTTCTAAGAGGGCCCACGCTGGGGTGGATTCCATAGCAATAACAGACTCACCAATTCATCTTCTATTGCCTTGTTACCTTCCCTGTCTCATTTCCCCACTTCTTCACATTTGACTATAAAACCACTTGCCAATACATTCACCCAAGGCTATGTCTCAGATTCTCGTGTTTACTGTTTTTGTTCCTCTACTTGTTTGCTATTCATTTGTGGTTTTCTGTTGTTTTTGTTGGGGTGGGGGTACTGAAACTAAGTCGGGGTCAAAAGCAGTGGTTATATGCCAGGGTTCACAACCGTGACTTTGCAGCAGCTCACTGATACCTCTTTCCTTCTTTTGCTCATCCTGTCTCCCCTATGCCTTTTCTGGAGCAACTAATAAATCCATTACCCTCTAATTAACGAAACAGTCCCACTCATATCTTGCAGATTCAGAGTCCTGTTCTAGTCACAAATGTTTATTTGGCTTTTTCCAAATAAACATAGATTCTTTCCTGAGACGGATTTGGATGCCAATTGTTATTTTTCCCATGTTATTACAAATACTGATGGCATAAAGATAGAAGGAAACAAAAGAAGATATGCAGCTTGAAGCTGGCGCTAAAGGCTTGAGTTTCAGAAAAGATTGTAAACTAGAAAACCCGGTGGATGATGCAAGGGGAAACCACCAAATCAGATTTCAAAAAACTCTATTATTCAAATAGCTTCTAAATGAAAATGAGTGATAGAGGTAGGATTCAAACTGGGAAAGAACTTACTTAAGCACTGACCATAAAGTAGAAAATAACTTAGCTCAGCCATTCAGTAGATAGAAATGAAGCATAGACAAATGATTGCATGGTTCAAATTACAGGATAAAGCAGGATTTCTAAGGAGAAAAATAAAGGAGAACCTGGAAAATGCTGTACTGAGCTCACTGAATAAATTCAGACAGTGTAGTCCTAATTTGCCAGTCTCTTTTTATTCAACAATTGTGAATGGACCTCAGGATTCTCCACATTGGGATAAAAATAATAGTGTGCTCATTTTCAATAGCTTGCTAGAAATGTTTAATTGCAGACATTGCCAGGAAGGAAGGAATCCCTGTTAAAAAAAAAAAGGAAAGGAAAGTTAGGATACCTCCTGCTGTAACCTCACCTACATTGCCTGCCCCCACTCCCATTCCTTTCTGGGTGGTAAAAGAACAAAAGTGTTCAAACAAGAATGGGGAATCTTCCTAAGCACTGTGCGGAGGCCCATTTTTTATTGAGAGTTGGGAATGTAAATGTGTTTGGCAAGCAGAGGAAAAGGAGCTACTTTAAAATACAGGACCCACCCACAGATGTCAAAATCATTAAGAAGAGTACTATCTAAAATGCATTTTATTTATTTGCTCCAAAAACTTTTAATGACTATTTGACAAGCAACAATTATCTAGTTTATCTATCAACTTTCTGAATTTCATTATGAGAGTAAAAATATGCAATAAAAAAATGGATGAGATTTGCTTGTGTTCAAGAAGAAAGAGGACTAAACTTCAATTCAGATAAACAGAGAATTATTTCATGAAAAGAAAAAATCGACATCAGTGTGTGCCTGGACACAGTTAAAAAGGTAGATTGCAAACTCCCTAAGTATAGCCTACACACCTAGGAATCTACTTCTTTCCATATCCACTGCCACCACATTTGTCCCAGTTGTTGCCATCTCCTACCTGAAATACTGCAATAGACTTCTAGCTACTAATTTCCTCACCCACAGTGCCATCCTCTAGTTGTATCTCCGTGCAACTTCAGAGCAATCTTTTTAAAAATATTAATCTGATCATTTTATCCCCAAATTTAAAATACTTAAAGGCTTTCCAGTGCTACATGATTGGAGTCCTGTCTCCCAACTATAGCACTAGTCACATCTGGCATTGCATTTTCTTTTGCTCACTATCCATAGCTATTCTGGAGGTAACTTCCAGTTGGAAGACTATGTCATGCAAACTCTAACCAGATTCAAACACAGATCATTCTAAACTATCCTTTTATTACCATCTTAATTGTTATATTTGAGAGTACAGAAAATCTTCAACTTACCATAGTTCAGTGATCCATGTTCAGTGCTCCTTCTGGAATTAATTAGATTCAAAGCATTTGATCAAGACAGATTTATCTAACATATCAGAAATATTCCGTTTTCATTTAAGGGTAAAGAAGGCTTAAAGTTATGGGTACTCGAATCAAAATAATATCTTAGAATTTTAGTTCTTTGTGTTGATAAAAATTTTATGTCTGTAATAAATAAACTTCAACAACATATAACTAACTTTAAGACAATAGTAATAGTAAAAAGTCATAAAATTGAGTAACTTACAACACATTTGAAATCACTTCATACTTCTAATTTATTCAATTAAAAAGAAATACTCATACATCTTATCATCAATAAAGTTATATCAAGGTAGATAAAAATCTAAATAGTCTAAATACCTTAATTGTCCAAAAATGCTAATATCCTGACTAGAAATGAAACAAAGGTTAAAACATAAAGCAAATGTTTTTGGAGAATGTTCTTGGAGAAAAAAAAATGCATTTTGAAATTTGAATTTGTACACTAAGGCAGGCAATCATATACAATATTGGAAAATCAAAGCTATCAAGCAAGAAAAAAGCTTTCCATTTAAAAATAATACTTCAGTATGTAATAGACTTTAAAAGAACCCTTTTAAGGTTGTTAGGTCATTTTTGTGTCCCCTCTCAAGAGTTGTTATGTCGTGAGACTCTTTCCATAGAAATACAAATATTTTATGACCAATTTACTCCTCCTCTAGTAGAAGAACAAGGAGGAAAAAAAAAGTCAGATTGTCTCACAATTTTTTCCAGAAATACGTTATTAGACTCACTAATTCCTCTTGACAATGGAAAAATCTAGGAAGTAAGTTGCCACTCTTTAAATCTAAAGGCATTCTACATGGTGGATCCCTGTGGCAGAACTGAATTAGATGGAGGAAGTTCTCAGTGATGGAAGATTCCTTCTCTCAGTGTACTTGGAAAATTTAAAGTAATGCATTTGTCAATGGTTGATTTTATTTTTTTGGCATTTTTTTGTTCAATGTAAATAAGAAGATTGCACATCTATATGTTAAAGATAAATTAGATATATGAAATAAAGTGTAACATGTATAAAGAAATGGGATGTGAACAATGCCAGTCCAAGAAAGAATGCCCTTACTGAATAAAGACAATATCTTCAGGTTTGGTTAACATAAACCTCCTTATATAAGTTATATGTAAAAATTGTTGGTATGGTAAAAACTAAGAAATAATATTCCGAATTGAGTGAAAACTCAATTCGGAGTCTGAAACCATTCTGGGACTAGCCTGAACTCTATTATATAAGTCATCATTTAAAAAGAAACCATTTCCACTCTCAAACATTGGGTGTTCCCGTGACTAAGACAGTTTATGCTACTGACAGAACCTTTCTTTTTTTGACAGACATAAAAGTAGGCTTATGAATCACAAAAAACTTTGCATCTGATACTAAACATGTAAGATGCTTCTTGGCTAAGGTCTTCCCCTGTACAACATAAATAAGTTCTTAAGTTTCGATTGTTCTGCTGCTTCAGCTGATTTGCCTCCTTGCCATAAAGAACTCTAAAGTGCAACATCTTGAAGACATTGCTTATATTTAATACCACAGGCAGCCACTTTTGCACTCTCAACTTGTTGCGATTTTTTTTTGAAGTGGGGGCGCTACAAAGTGGAAAAGCACGCAGGGGTTGTTTGTTTCCCACAAACAGGCCATCTTGCTGTGAGAAAACGGAAGCTCCTAGCACAAGCTTCTGCAGAAATGCACTGATTGGCACTCTGCTGACTCGTTGATCTTAAGCACAGCCAGCAGAAGCCTGATTGTAATTATTCTTGTTCCTGCTCTCTGTGTATACATCAGGTGCAGCAGGGCTCTCGGGATGTGCTGTTTAGCATCAAAACCCAACGGAGTTGGAGAGTTCCCCTTACTCATTCACTGGTAGACAAGGAAACACATTTAACATGGCTAAGTTGTTTGCAAGCCAAGTCAAACATAGCAAGGCTCATGATCGGAGCCTATCCAAGTGCTCATAGTGGGTGGTCAATGCACATTTGTCTAATTTAATTGAATGATCACAGCTTTAAACTAAATTGGAGCTTTAAAAAAATTTCCATTATAAGCGCCAGCTTTTAACACTAAAATATGGTGGCAGGTTCACATTCTCAGAATGTGATTACCAGGGTCTTTCTGGAAATCTCCTGTGGTATAGGCTACAATTAGTGTATGTGGCCAGTGTGGTCACAATGGAAGTTTCTGCCTTAATTTTTTAGCCTTCCTAGAGAGGTAATGATCTAGTCAGTATCCTTTTAATGAATCCATTCCCTTTTTCAATTATCCAGTCACTTCTGTTGCTTATAACTGAGAATCTTGATTGATATCAGAAGTTCATTAAAGAATATTCTAAAATTTGAAGCTTTTAGGCAACTAAAACAGAGAAAATGACTTATGAATTAACATAGAGTTGACAAACATCCTGATATTAAAATATAACATTTCAAAATACTATTATTTTTAAAGAACATCATACCACTAAAAATGTAAGAAACATAATTTCTTTAAAAGTCTTTTAGACCTTTCATTTAGTTTCATGCAGAGATAATCATTTTTCAGATTGAGAACAGTGCGCCTTAAGCATCTGGGAATAACCACTCTAGAATAGTCAGCTGAAAGTATATTCCTAACCTCCCCTCTCACCATGCCTTATAAACTACCATTTTATTTCATCTTTATTACCCCTTAATTTGTCTCCTTTCATTCCTATGTAATGACATTTTAATGAATTTAAATAACATTAGTCTGTGGATAAACTAGGTTGGGAAAAATGGCTTAAAAAGAAATAAATCCCCAAATTGATCCATGGAGGCAACAGATCTTTATGAAACTCCAACTGGCCTTTTTGTAGAAATTGATAAGCTGATCCTAAAATTCATAAGGAAATGCAAAGGACCCAGAAAAACCAAATATATATATATATATAAAGAGCAATGTTGGAGTTTTTCCACTTCTTGACTTCCAAACTTACTAGAAAGCCATAGTAAACAATACCTTGTAGTATTAACATAAGTATACATATATAGGTTAATGAAATAAAATTGATAATTCAGAAATAAACCCACGTTTATGGTAAATTGGTTTTCTATGAGGCAATTCAATGAAGAAAGGACAATTTCTTCAACGAATTGTGCTGGGACAATTGTATAGCCACATTCAAAAGAATGAAATTGAACATGTATTTCACACCATATACAAAAATTAACTCAAAAGGGGTCATACCTAAATGTAAGAGCTAAAACTATAAAACTCTTAGGAGAAAACAAAGGTGTAAATCTTTGTGACCTTGGATTAGGTAATGATATTCTAAGCTATGACACCAAAACCGTTAAAAAAAAAATAAATTGGATTTCATCACAATTTTAAACTTTCATGCTGCAAAGGATACTATCAAGAAAGTGAAAAGACCCATGGAATAGGAGAAAAGCAAATTATATGTATGATAATGGTCTATTATCCAGAACATATAAAAAACTATTACAATTCAACAATAAAAAGTCCAGCCAATTTAAGAATTGAGCAAAGGAATTGAAAAAAAAAAAAAAAAACTTATTCAAAGAAGATACACAAATGTCTAATATAAACATGGAAAGAGATTCAATCTCATTTGTCATTAGGAAAATGCAAATTGAAACTAGAAAGAGGAGCACTTCACACCCACTAGGATGACTATAATCAAAATAACAGACAATAAAAACTTTGGTGAGGATGTAGAGAAATTGGAATCCACAAACACGGCTAGTGAGTATATAAAATGGCATGATCGCTTTGAAAAACAGTTAGCCAATTGCACAGAAGATTGAATATAGAGTTATCATATGACCATGCTGGAAAAGGAAAACTTTAGGGATAGAAATCAGATGCTAGAAGTTAGTAATAGAGGGAGCAGTTGTCTTTAAGAGTCTGCAGGAGAAAATTTTACAGTGATGGAGTTTTTTTAGAGTACTGTGATGTTAGATACTTGACTCTATGCCTTTGCCAAGACACACAGAATTATTCACAACAGAGACTTAACTTCCCAGTTTGCAAATATTAAAAAATAAACCAAGATATCAGGGAATTGTAGAATAGAATATATGAAAAAAATAGAATATGTGACCCAAAAAACCCTCATTAGATTACAAATGCATGGCATAATCTCACTAAAGAGGGTAAGAAAAAAGGCAACATAAATAACTTTAAAACAATGTTTTGATTAGATATTAAGGCCAAGGATAAGAAGAACTGTATATAACTACTGTTGTCTTGTTGGTATATTAGTCCATCACAGGGATGTGGATAAGCAAGTCTAAAACTACTTTACATGTATATAGGGTTGAACATATAATGAAATAAATTATACATGATGGGACCTCATTTCTCACTGCCAGAGAAAGAAGTTACAAATAAGCAAGGAAGAAAAGCTAGAATGAATCTTATGGTGCTAGCTTAGTTTCAGAAATATCAGTATGAATTTCTGTTTATGTTAATATATATACACAAAGAGATTCAGTAATATAGGTATGTATATGTATACAGACATACAGGTATTTTCTAGCTTTGTCAGCCAAGGACCTAAGAGATGGCATCCAGTAACAATAAGCACACCTTACACCCAGATCTTGGTTTCTAAATACCTAATTCAAAAAAGAATTAGAGCTCCTTGAAGAAAAGATTTGCTCTAAGGCTGAAAGTGAGAAAATACAAGATGATCTGAGAGCATCTTAGAGTATAAGAAAGTAAGAAAGGGCTCAAGAAAAGAACATTGAGTAAGAACCCCTGTCAAAGGGACACAGAAGGGAAAGATAAAGAGTTCCCAACAGCCAAACCTGAAACAATTTCTTCAATACAATAAATAAAGATCATACTGAATTATAAACCCAAAGAATATAATAAATATTCATATACCCACGCTAATATGAATAAATAAATAAATGAGGAGAAGGAACGAATCTCTTTACAGAAAATTCCAATGACTAAATGTAGAAGGGATGGACTGTATGCAGCAAAGTCCAGTAATGAATGCTAAAACTAATAAGTAAAACCTTTAAGAGAAACGGAATGTGGGCGCCTGGGCGGCTCAGTCATTAAGCATCTGCTTTCAGCGTAGGTCATGATTCCAGAGTCCTAGGATCAAGTTCCACATCGGGCTCCCTTCTCAGCAGGGAGTCTGCTTCTCCCTCTGACCCTCACCCCACTTATGTTCTCTCCCTCTTTCAGATAAATAAATACAACCTTAAAAAAAAAACTAGAATGCTTGCCAAGCTTCAAAATATTTCCCCAAAAGTATTTATTAAAACTTAAGGTTTTTACCATGTTCCTCAAATGCACTGCTACTTCTCCTTCCGGACAGTGAAGTTTAATTCCTTCCCCTTGAGTCTAGGTTGGATTTAGTGACTTGCATGTAACAAGGGAAGTACAGTAACTTTACAGTGGAGAAATGTAGCAGATACCACCTTACACAATATATTGGTTTTCTAAGGCTATGTTAAAAAAGTACCACAAACTCAGTGGCTTAAAACAACAGAAATGCATTCTTTTACAGTTCTGCAGGCTAATTCTCTGAAATCAAGTTGTTGGCAGTCCCATGCTTCCTCTGAAGTCTCTAGAAAATAATTCTTCCTTTCCTCTTCTCTGATGGTTACTACCAGTGCTTGGCATTCCTTGGCTTCAATCCAATCTCTGCCTCTGCCTTCCCATGGCTTTATTCACCACCTGTCTGTGTTTGTTGCCAAATTTTCCTCTTAAAAGGACAATAGTCATTGGTTTTTGCATCCAAACTAATCTAGTATGACTTCACCTTAACCTGATTGCATCAGCAAAGACCTTATTTACAAATAAGGTCACATTTTCAGGCTCCAGGTGGATGTGAATTTTGGGAGATAATATTCAACCCAGAACAAGTGATCACGAATAACCCCAACAAAAAAAATAAAAATAAAAATAAAGAATAACCCCAACAATAAAAAGTCACATATCTTTCCACAGGTTTTATAAGAGCTAATTTAATTTCTTTTTAGAAAATTCCAACATCTTGTCATTGGGGTCCAATGATCATCTTTTCCATGTGAGTTGTGATTTTCCTGGTTCTTCATATGTTGAGTAATTTTGAATTTTACTCCGAACATTTTGAATATTGTGTTATGAGATTTTGGGTCTTATTTAAATATTATAGATAATGTTGAAGTTTTTATTTTATCTGGCAATCAACCTCATGGGCTATACTGGCTTTAAGAACTGACCAAGATACAGATTTTGGTTTCATTGTCACTTCAGTGACAACTCACTACCAGTCCTGAATCACTAAAAAATATTTTTGGTACTATTTTCCTCTCGGAGTCCTCAAATTTCTGCTTCATTCATTATGTCCAAGTTTTATATAAAGTGTATTAAGTAGGGGAGAGGGGTGAGTTATGCTTATTCTATTTACCTGGAATAAGAACCACCATAATAGACATAAACTAGAAATAAATAACAGAAATATATTAGGAAAATCTCCAAATATTTGGAGGGTAAATAGCATATTCTAAATAAACAAGTTGCTTCAAGGGACATTAAAGTATATTTTGAATTAAATGCAAATGAAAATACAGCACATCAAAGTTTGAGGAGAGGAGCTAAAGCAGTACTTAGAGTAAAAAATATGCTATAAATATCCATGTTAGAAGATATTAAATCTGTAAACTAAGTTATGAAGAGTAGCAAAATATACCACCCCAAAATATACCACTTTGGCATACTGATTATTTTAAGCTGTAAGCACCTGAAAATCAGTTAATGCATGGAAAAGCTTTCTCTGAATTCCCTTTACCTGCCTAAAGACCAGTCCTCCAAAAGGAACTCAATTGTCATAAATCCCCACCCTAGGAGTTTTATCAACCAGGGAAGATTGATTTATCACAGGAGAAGAGACTAGAAGTTGACAGCACACCCAGACAAACTTTGTCACAAACTATCATACTTCCCATCTATTCTTCTAAGAGCCCATTCATCTTTCCTAAAAATCATTTATTCTCCCCTAAAGACCGTCATCCTCCTCCCCCCTTTTCCTTATGCCTGAATTCTAAGCCTGCTCTGTGGGTGACTCATTTTTTCCTGGTTATCTTCCTTGTATATATAAAGAATACACGTTAAAAACTTGTTTGTTTTTGTTGTGTTAATCTTTTATTACAGAGATCTCAGCTAAGAACTCAGAAGTTCAGAGGGAAAATTATTTTTCTTCCCCTACTGTTTTCACCTTCAGAAGCTAGATAAATAAGAGTTAAACATAAAGCAAGGGGAAGGAATGAGGTAATTAAGACACAGAAATCAATAAAATTTGAGAAGAGAAACAATAGAGAAAACCAACAAAATCAAATGTTCTTTGAAAAGATACATTAGACAACCTACGTGTTGCTTGAAGCAAGATGATAATAGAGTAGGGATGGTAAGAAGTAGTCAGACTCTGGATATATTTTGATGGTAGAGCCTAGAGGACTTTTGATATATTAGCAGAAGGCTATGAGAAAAAGAATCGGGGATGTCTTCAAGGGTTTGGGTCTAAGCCACTAGATTACATTTCCTATGTACTGATAAAAGGAAGACTGAAGAAGGAGCAGGTTTAGGAGGTTTATCAGTTAGGATATGTTTCCCTCTGCACATGACAGAGGAAACCATATATAAACTAAAATTAAAAGCTTATATATAGCTCATGTAAAACAAGTCTGGGGAGAGATAATCAAAATATCATTGGAGATTCAAGTTTGCATATTTACACTCTGCTCTCCTGGCATAGGTTTTGCATTCTCAATTTCACCTATTATTAGATGAGACCAAATCCTGCAAATACATTTTCCTTCAAGCTGGAAGAAAAAAAGTCAGTCTCTTGTGAACCCTTTCAATTCTGTTAGTTCTCTTCAAGCTGCCACACTGGAAGTCCCATGTAACAGATCCATTTATATCACATTGGTTAATGTCAGTTGCATGATAATCACTGTTGCAAGAAAGGCTAGACAATGTATTATCTCATACTGGCCATTGATGTATTCAACTAAAATCAGGACTCCAGAGGGCACATTCTAAGAATTTTATGGGATGAGGAAGAAAGGGAGATGGAGATTAGGAGATATACAGAGCCACCTGGGGATGAAATACGGAAATGGGAAAATCTTGGAAATTCTGTGATAGATGCACACTGATGTAGGACATAATGGCATAAAGAACGGTGTGAGAAATGCCAGCATTTCTAATGATCCAATGGCAGCAATCTAACAATCTAGCCTATTCAAAAAAGCCAGTCAGATGGTCACAAACATTTTAAAAGAGAAAATTCAAGTGTTAAAGGACAGGATAGAAATAAGAAAAAAAAAGGGGGGGGGGAGAGTTTAAAGGAGAAGACAGGAGACAGGATCCAGAAAAATTATCCGAAGAGGATAGTGGCAAAGATTCTTCATAGAGTGATTGTACACCTAAGTATAGAGAGGAAACGAGAGGGTGACAGTAATTGTGCTAAAAAATTTGGTCATTGCTGCAAATCTAATTTCCATTATAGAACAGCAACTATATACCATCCACAGTACAGATGGGATGGTGTCACATCTTTATCACTAATTATTGGTAATTACCAATTATTGGTAATATTGGCAATTATTAAAGATACTTTGGCCAAATAATTTAGCATAAGAAAAAAATCATTACATTTACTTTTTTTAGATGGCTTTGGATTTGAGGTGTTTTTCAGCCACTAAGGTAGAAGGGGAAAAAAATCTTTTTTTTTCTTTCTGTCACTCTGTATGAATGTTAATACTCTTTATATATTAATTATTACAAAGTTTTGACAACCATCAATAAAGACTGTGCTTTTATTAATATATTTTAACAAATAATGTAGAAGGGATGTTATATGCATAGGTAGTACTTTATTGATTCACTATGTTTTTGTTTAGTACATGAGACAGAAAAGGAGAAACATTTTATTGTTTGTATCAATAAAGAATTCTCTCATTGAAGGCTAGATCATTTTATCATCCATACCAATGATAAGGGAATTTCTAAGAGGAAATCCATATAGAAGTAGAATACAGGAAATAACTGGACAATCTTCCTTAGGATTATTTCCTAGCATTATTTACAACCACTTACAGAACAATTGTCAAAAAAAACATACCCATTCCTTATCTTGCTTCTTTTCTTTAAAGACTCTTAGCCTCTGTGAAAAAGATCCAAAATATTTTACTTGGGACTCTATTACTTGATGCAACATTATAGAAATATACCTAAGTTTTCACTGACAATTTCCTTTCCCCTTGTATTCAAACTAAATTGCTGGGGAAATTACTTCTTGTAGGTTTGCAAATGATTGCAAATATCAACAATTGATTCAGTATCTACTGGAATGATTGTTTGATATAAATCTAAACTATTGTATCATTTTATGTGGATCAAGGATAATAACAATTCTATAAAAACAGAGACTTTAAAAGATAGTACTTCCATTCTTATGGCCTAAAAACTGTCTGAAGGAACCTCCAATGAAGGAGATTCATCCCATAGTTATATATCCCCTTCTGTAAATGAAGAGATGAGTCTCTATAATATAAACAAAAGGGAAACATGTAATGAAACTTGAGTAATGTATTAAAAAGGAAACTGCCCTTTAAAGATAATGGATCTATTCTCTACTCCACGCATGAATGCAACTCTCATTAACACTAATGGAAGTTACGCATGAGCATCAAGAAAATATACCTGGTATAACAGATTTCCAAAATGGGTAATGGCATCTAATCTATTCCCAGCATAGTTGTGTCTTTACTCAGCCAAACAAAAGTACTCCTGAAATTTCGGGATACAGATAAGCTTTTAAGAATTTTAAAGTTTTAAGAAACTCAGAACACAGCAGTACCTTTGCATTTTTTTTCTTCCCTCAGACAAGTGTGGTTGTTTTCCCAATTTCATTTGGATATTCCATATAGAAATGTGTCATGATACTAGCTATCAATAATCCAGAAATCTTTTTTTCTCTGAATTCAAAGATTCCTGATTTAAATGTTACCTATTGATGTTCTGGTAGCTTCAGTTAGCTTCCTGCAAATTTTTGACTGAAAATTTTTAAAAATCATATAGTCACAGCATTCAAGCAAGTGAAATTTTTTATTAAAGAAATCATAGATGTAATTCATGTAATTTATTGAAAACAGTCAAATCAGGTTTTAATATAATATTCCAATAAAAAGCAAAATAAATGTTGAAAACCAGGGCAGCTCCATTAACCTTTCACCTAAATACCTTCTGTGACTACTACAAAGGTGTAATGTCAGTGTTGAACACCAGGACTTTTGTTCAGAAACATCTCTGTGTTTAACTGGTCTGTGTTCAACAATAGGACAGAAAATAGCACATTGTTTTGAAATAAATTACTTCGCAGTTTGTCTTGGTTTCTGTTTAAGTAACTAATTGACTACTTTACCTAAGTAAGTTCTTATCTGTTTCATGTATTGATATTTTAGGAGTTTTCTCTGCTCTTTCCTCTGCAATTTTTTCCTAGAAATTCAGTCTCAGAAACTTCCAGTCACATTTCTTTTTTTTTTTTTTTGAAGATTTTATTTATTTATTTGAGAGAGAGAGAGAGAGAACGGGAGAGGGGGAGAGGTCAGAGGGAGAAGGTGACTCCCTGCTGAGCAGGGAGCCCGTTGTGGGACTCAGTCCGGCACTCCAAGATCATGACCTGAGCCGTAGGCAGTTGCTTAACCAACTGAGCAACCCAGGTGCCCTCCAGTCACATTTCTAATGGAGATTTCTTCTGGTCAACATGTAGATCTCTCTCTCTCTCTCCATTTATTTTTCTCTGTCAATTCCACATAAGACTTAAGCATTTCTCCTCCTCTTTCCCATCTAATACGGTAAAACAAATTGATTTTATTGAAGGTTTCAAGAAGAGTGTATGAGATAGAAACCAAACTGGCTTAATGCTGACATAAACATTTCATGTTTTCCATGATAATCATATATATAAATATACTACTGAAATGTTTTGCAAAAGATTCAAGCCATTCCTTTTGAGATCTAAAATTTGAAGGAGGAGGAAAAAATAGACATTCTGACATAAAATCTAGAAATATCATAGATCAAACAAGTAGTGCAGGGAGCTGGGAAGAATAGAATTAACGTGACTGAAAATTCCCTATATGGCTGGCACTTTAAATATTAAGTATTACTATCACACATTTAGTATCTCTTTGGATGCAGAGACTAAAGCTCAGAGAGATTTAGTAAAATTCTTGAAGACACATATACTGTAAATAGTATATGTACCTATGCACACACGCACATATACACACCTATGTGTGTATTTCCAAAACTCTTGAATTTTCCACAGCTAGACAAGGTTGCCTCATTAATAAAATGGAATTTTATTTAGCCAACACTCCCCTTTCCCTTAGCAGGTCATCCAAGCCATCAAATTAGAAGGCTTTTGGTCTCCTACTCTACTTCTAACTATATGGACCCGTAAACCACATGATCTGTACACTAGAAAACATCTTCTAATTTGCAGACATCTATAGTGGCCAAATTATTTCCTATTTCATGTATATTGCTATTAATCCCGAATGTAATATTTTTCAGGTGCATGTTTTCCCATTCTGATTCAGAAGAACAGAAGAACATTATTTGTTCCCCAATTTCATCATATAAAATGAAGATAACCTGCCCTCTACCCTCACACAGTTGTTGAAGGATAAAGTTTATGCAAAGTAATCTTTTTTGTTGAAGTGAGCTCTTTTGCAATTTTTTCTGTTTCATTGTTAGCAAATGATCTATCCCAGCTGCTAAATGGAGAAAGGAAGAGGAAAGCCCTGGTACTCTGCTCAGGGCTCAGGGCCAGCTCCTCAGACCTGGAGAATCCCAAGGGGTCTGGACGAATTGAAAGCATAGCTCCTAGCTGGGTTTGCCAACAATGTTGCAGAAGAAACTCGGATAAACTTATTGCAGGAGAAGCCAATAATTTGAGAGGAGGGTTTGGAAAAGAGAAAAGGAGAAATTTACTTCAGGGACTGGCAGCCTGGGAAGGTGGCAGGCTCAAGCTTTAACAAGTGACCTCTCTACCAGGAACATGGACACCTATGTTTTATGGAGAGAGTTTCAGGGCGGGGATGTACAAGAGAGCAGGCAGGGAGCCCGTGATCAAGAGTGGGGGTAGGTGGTATGTGTTCAGCCCAGGATCATGGGCACGGAAGGGGACATGTTGGGTGTTGTCTTCAGTTCATTCTGCTGCTACCGGGGCTTTTCTGGTCTGGAGGTTGGAGTTTCCTGCCATTGCAAATGTTTTCCTCAATGCCTCAAGAAAGTGTGATAAGAAATAAGAATAATGGGTTTCAGTTAGAGCATGAGATAAGTGGTCTTGTCTATTTCTGGTTTTAACTGTTGGGGCCTATTTGAGCAAGATGGCTTGCTAGCATCATGACCTAAAATAATGCCATATACATAATAACTCTAAATAAATCATTGAATGGATGACATTGACCTCTTGGTTCTACATTAAATTCCAAAGAAGAAACACCATAAAAACCATTATCTATTACCATCTTACAACTAAAAAAACCCCATTTTTAGTGTTCCAAAATCACTATACTTTAGATAGGTAACTATCAGTCTCTCAATCATTTTCTTTATATACATCTATTAATTTCGCATTTAAAGAAGCAGGGGGGCATAACAGCAAAAGCATGGGAAATCCCCAAAAATAACTTGTTCAGATCCCTAAATTCAGATATTATAGTATCTATGATCTTTATGAGAGGTTAAATAACTTGTTTGTGCCCCAATCTCCACAGCTGCAGAAATGGAGCTGAATATTTACCCTATCGATTTGTTAAGATGAAAAGGCATTGTACCTGGTATATATTATGCACAAAATAAGTTATTATTACTTTATTATCATCACCGTCAACAGTATTCAAGCCAATACAAAGAGGTTAGAAAGAATTACTTCATACTCTGCCATTCATATGCACAATTTACTGAAATGTATTTTTTAGGCTGTGAACAATACTCAATAATTGATGGGCATTAAGTTAATTAGGGTACACAAAGCACTAATTGCAGGGAACAAAAAAAGATTCCCTAATACAAATGCCTCTCAAAATAGAGAATGATTGTGATATCATCTATCATAGTGTATGAGTTCCATCGGCACAGCATTACACTTTTTTTTTCTCTGCAAAATCTAAATTTGTATACTCAAATGATGAATTTGTGTCCTTGGAAGCCTGAACTAACTGAAAATTTTCCTTTCTTTCCCTATTTCTTTCTTTCCCTTCCTTTTCTTTCTTTCTTTTTCTTTCTTTCTTTCTTTTCTCTTTTTCTTTCTTTTCTTTCTTTCTTTTTCTTTCTTTCTTTCTTTCTTTCTTTCTTTCTTTCTTTCTTTCTTTCTTTCTTTCTTTCTTTCTTTTTCTTCACTCCTAAAAATTAAACTTCATTCAATATTCCAATAAAATAAAACAATTTGCTGACTTTCTCCTCTTATTTCATTGTTTTCTTCTTCCATCCCTTTACCCAAAATCTATTTTTGAGTCCCTTTACTTCCAAGAAAGTCTCAAAAACTCATTCATTCTAGAATGTAAAAATACAAAGACCAGATAAGAATTATAGTATTATTTGTGAAAAGGAGAAAGAGGTGTTATTTTACATTTGGTTTGAACCAAAGTACTCACATCATCTAACAAACACCACTAAGTATGAAAACTTGGCCCTTAAATATCTCACCAACTCATGGACGGTCTCAGCCAAATTCTCATAGCTGCATCTCTAGGAAGTCCCAATATATTGATTCAACACTCAGAGAAAAGGTTTAATCATCAGAAGCAAAATTGAAGCACCACATGCACAGAAAATCTGCTATATAATATGTAAAGCACACATTATGAGTTTATTCCAAACTTCTTGTTAAGGCAGAGCAACGAATTTTAATAATTGGTAAAAGACCCTTGTGGAATACTATTATGTGGAAAGATCTACCACAGCTATATCCAAGTTATTTATGTTTCCTTCCCAACTTTTTTCTTTGTTCATGTTATATCTATTATCTCCTAAAAATAAGAATACTAGTTATATCTGCTTAGGAGTCAGAAAGGAAAATATTCATTCTTCCATCTTGGCCCATATTTACCAAGATATTACATCTTCATGTTTATTGTATCAAACAATATTCCAGTTAACACCGTAGCTATATGCCCTTCAATCTTTGATTAGTATAATGGAATTCTGAGTATGCCCTACAGAATTGCCTTCTGGCCTATTCTCAACCTGCCTTATATTATGCCATGTTTCTTTTCAGGTCTGAATAACTAAACCTTAAATTTGATGGATGAAAGCAATGCTTTTTTATTAAAAACACATACTGAGAAGAATAAACTTAAGAAAGAATGAAGATTGACTCTATAAATTGGAACATACAAAGTGCAAAACACAAAAGAGAATGGAGTTACATTAAAATAAGTATAATTTAAAAGTCAAATTTAAATATATGCAGAAAGCATAAGAAATTGTGTGTATTTTAGCCATGAAAAACAGACAATATTATTTGCCTCAAAATTCTTAAGTTTCTTTAATGAAATAATATAATGTTTAAAATATGAGGAAAACCTCTGTAAAAACTGAGTAGTGTTACTATGGCAACAGAAAACCATTCAACTAGTCTTAGGCACTAAGGAAAGTGAAAATGAATCTTTGCTCCATGAGAAATAATTATTAAAGAGGGATAAGCAATATGCTAGTTACACTTTTGAGTTAATAAATATTCCAGTAACATTTAAAAGCATATTTCTTATATTTCTTATAGAAACATTATGTTCCGAGTCTTTGGAAATAAACTTTTTAAACATTAAGAAAACATAGCTCTAATTCTGAAAATGTGTGATGTCTCTTGGGTAAAGATGGTAGATCAAAAGAATTGATTTCATTTTCTGCTTCATTCAACATATATTTATTAGACTTCTATGTTATAGCACTGTGATAGGCACTGTGGATAAAATATTGAACAAACAATACAATCCCTATTATCTGGGTTAGAAAGCAAAGTAGGAAAAGAGGCACTAATCATTTAATCATATATGTAGTTATATACAACCATAAGATCTTTGCATATGTTGTTCCTGCTGTCAGAGGCAATGGGTGGAAAGGAGGGTAGGGAAAGAATTCCTGACATAGAAAGAACATAGAGTGAATTCTAGGAACTGTTTAAAAAAAATCTGGTAGGGGCCCAAACATTCAAGACCTTCCAGACCAGTGGAGACTTTGGTCTTTAGTTTGAAGGCAATAAAGAACTACCGAAGTGCTAATCAGAGAAATGAAATAGTCGTATTTTCATCTCAGAGAAAATTAAATTTCAGACTACAGTGTTCAGTTTTATGGCAGAAACAATGATCAAATCTTACAAAACAACAAAAAGTTGTATGTAACTGGCTGCTGGTCAGTTGCAGCTCAGTTCTGGCTGTCAGGCTACATTTCTGCTCCCCACGAGTTTTGTCTTTTTCAGATTACACTGAAGGAGGAGCTCCTCCTGCGATGTGTTCTCGTGGCACATCAAAAAGAGTTCCCAGCAACTGGCAATGTCCTAAAGCCACTGGCTTAAGTGAAACAAGATCTCTTTTGCTCCAATTCCATTGGTTCCCACAAGCCAGATGGCCAAGACTAAGTGGTCAGAAAGTGTACTTTTCCAAATCAGAAGCATGGCAAGTAGATGCGAGAGAAAAGATATAGTTCTTCACTAGAGAAGGGAGAGCATGATTAGGAATAATAAAACAATCTACCACAGAAGGACAATTCTAAATTACCCATGTTTAAATATATGCTTGTGACTCTAATAAAAGTATAAGATGGTATAGCAAGGTCATATCATTCTTAAGATCACCTTTCTTGTTACTTAGGGATGTGGAGACAGGTGGTAGATCTATCATTAATGAAGCATTTAGAGGAAGTATTCAAGGATGACTACTTCAAGCAATAATTTGAAGACATACTGCAAATTCATAAAATATGTATCTTCCAATAAAAAAACAAAATTAAAAATCATCTCAGCTAGCTGATTTTGAAACTTGCATTATGGCTCATATTTATTTACTATTTCATTTCATCTATATCAAGCAATTTCATTTTAAAGATTTTATGACCAGAATATTAGGGCTTACTTCCAGTTATTTGTGCCCATACACATCAAAAATATACACAGCACTATCTCATGTAAATAAACCTTAAAACTTAGCCAACCATTTCCTATAAAATAAAATAGTTAATTAATGAACATAGTGAAGGTAATGATTTGGCATTTAAAAGTCAAATCATATTTTAACTTTATTAGAGAACCAAAATCTATGTAGTGACTAAGGTAGTAACTTCATTTTGAACTTTTTAATGATAAGGGAATTTCTATTTCCATAAACAATTACCCCTTTGCCACTGAAAACTCTGCCTAATGATCTGGCCTACTGGAAATTTCACCATTTGTCTAGAAATCTGAACATCTCTTGCATGATCAGAGTGTCCAGGTATTGTAATGTTTCTAAAAAAGTCTCTTATTAGTAGTAATAAATATTAATTTTTATAAGTATTATTTCATGAAAGTTTATTTTCATTGGATATGCCTTTTTAAAAGTCACCCATTTATAATGCTAGTGTTCTATTGCTATATAACAAATTCTTCCAAGTTTAACTATTTAGAGCCATACAAATTTATTGTCTCACATTTCCCTTGGGTCAGGAATCTAAGTACAGATTTATTTCTGTGTTCAGTGTCACCAGGGTGAAATCAAGATGGCAGCTAGAAATTGCAATCTCATTCTAAGATCAGGGTCCTCTTCCAAACGCACTGGTTGTTGGCAGAATTCAGTTCCTGGAGGCTGTAGGGACTGAAGTCTCCATTATCTTGCTTGCTGGAGGTCAGGAACACTCTAAACTCCTAGAGGCCATCTTGAGGAATTTGTCAATCTCCTCCAGCCCCATAAGGCAGTTCACAACATGATAGCTTGTTTCCTCAAGGACGGCAGGATCTACTGTTTGATTCTCTGTTTTCTTTTAAGGGCCCAGCTGATTATATCAGAACCACAGAGGAAAATCTCCCTTTTCATTAATTCAAAGTCAACTTACTAAGGAGTTTATTTGTATCTGCAGAATTCCTTTCTCTAGGTAAGGTTGCATAATCACAGGAATGATATTCCATCATATTTACAGGTCCTACCCACATTTAAGAGGAGGGGATGAAATCCACAGGGCCATCTTGTAATTCTGCCTACTATACATGATTACACATTTTTTTTTTTAATGACTGGCCTTGCTGACTCACTCAACAATCTAAAATCGTAGAAATTAGAATTCAACTCCACACAATTAATTATAAGTGCAATTTGACAAATGAAACACCTGGAAGATCCTTGAGAAAAAAAAAATTCAACAATATATACCATGTTGAGAAACCTTCTGTAATTAAAACTCACTTCACATAAACACATATTTAAACTTCAAATAATTTTGCTATAAACAGTGAGTGAACCAGAGGGTTCTAAAGGGGAAATAAGGGCTCTGAAATCATTCCACTCCCACAAATTTTTCCAATTCAATCCTTTCCTTTCACTTACTCCCCTTCCTCTAGGGATGATCCTGCGCCAACATCAACACAGAGAATATCTACTAGCAACTTCAAAAGATATGGAATTAGTAAAAACCATCATCTGGGGATA
Organism: Potos flavus; assembly: GCA_028534135.1. NCBI lineage: Eukaryota > Metazoa > Chordata > Mammalia > Carnivora > Procyonidae > Potos > Potos flavus. The sequence goes on along the minus strand of CM052899.1, from coordinate 134,030,173 downwards.
TTCTGGGTCCCTGACCATTGTGAGCTACAGTTTTAGTGAACAAGCAAACAAATAAATGAGAAAGAGAGAGAGAGAGAAAAGGAGAATACTGGCTGACAAACCTAATCTTATCCCAACCCAATGTAAGTCCTGAAATTTGTATTTTAAAGTGAATGCTCAGCAAATTTCAAAAGTTACATTTATTTTCCTTTGTTTTAAATTCTTCGAGCAACCTCATATATTCAAAAAATAAGTATATATCTGAACCAGTTTTTTTTCTTTCATTATGAGTGTGTAAAAAACTGAATATCTGAGGGTGAAAGTTGATAAATGTTAAATGAAGGAAATCATTACCTTTTAATGTATGCCGAAAAATTCTAAGGCCAAAAAGTGATTAAAAACCTGGACACCATTGGTGTTGCCATTTATTAATGAAAAATTATCTAATTTCAGCATGGTACAAATTACAGTATAAATATTTAATTGTTTATCAAAACTATTCAAGGGAGAGACAGGTTTTTAGGTATATTCTGCAGACAGGCATAAAGAAGTGCTGAATTACCCAGTTCAGTTAGAACTTGAAATCAGCACACTTGGAGATTCGTAGCCAGTGAAAGGATTAACATTAGCCTTCTTATTTTTCTGGTATAATTTTTATTGTTTATAAATTTGTTGCACTGTTATATAAATACATGAATCAGATTTGAAAATATGGAGCTATAAACTATAAACAATTTGTTTTACCACGATATTTAATCAATATATAACTTAAAAATATAACACCATTCTACACACCAGGTTGACAAAAATATGGAAAATTGGTGGCAAAATACACTGAAATTTCAATGTAACACTTTAATCCTAAGAAAAATTTAACAGAAAGAAGCTTGTCATTCATTTTACCAGAGAAGTTCAAAAGGTAAAGATAATAGGGGCACCTGGGTGGCTCAGTCAATTAAGCATCTGACTTGTTGATTTCTGCTCAGGTCATGACCACAGGGTTGTGGAACCGAGCTCCCCATTGCACTCCGTGCTGAGCATGGAATCTGCTTGGGTTTTTCTCTTCGCTCTGCTCCTCCTCTGGCTTATGCGGGTGTGTGCATTCTCTCTCTCTCTCACTCTCTCTCAAATAATATCTAAAAAAAAAAAAAAGGAAAGATAATAAAAGAACCTCAACTCTAAGTTGATCTCTTGCTCTGATTTCTTGAGGACTGTATTACAAAAAGATTTCACAGTATCCCTTTAACCATCAATAAAATGAACAGATATTTAGAGATTCAAGAATTTATAAATCTGAAAATAACTTTGTCAGCAATCCCTACAAACAATTTAAATATCATTCTGTCATTTAAGGTAAGAACAAAAATTAAGACAGTACAAGAAATAAAATCATCGTTTTAAACTTTTTTTTAATTCTATAAACTTACCTCAGTATAGTTGATCTTTTGGGGTGTTTAGTTCAAGAAATTGTATACACGTATAAGTTCGTGCAACCACTGTAATGATCAGGCTTCAGGATAGTTCCATCACCACCCAAGAAATTCCCTAGGCTATTATTTGTAATCACAGCATGTCCCAATCCCTGGCAAATACTGATCTGTTCTCCTCACTAGAGCTTTGTCTTTTCCAGAATGTCACATAAATAAAATACACAGCATGTGACCTTTAAACGTGGAATTTTGCATAGGTACAAACAAGAGTCACCAAAGGAAAAAAAATCTTAATATAATCATGAAGAGTTTATTAAAGTAACTTTATGGAAATATAGCTTAGACTTCCTCTCACAGGCTTGGAACTGAAGACAAAACTAGTTCTATAATATATGAGGTCAGAATGAAAGGATAGAAATGATGCCTTCTGTTATCAGACTAGGACAAGAAAATGTAAAGCTGTCCCCAAATTCACCTCTCAGAAGTATTTATCTTTTAGATATGTTCCACAACTTTAGAATTTATTTTAAGCTGACTATACTCATTTCCTCCTTTGGAACATGGGGCACAGTATATCCACCTGTTAGGGTCAATTAATTTGTGAAAGAGCTCGAACAGCTTTGAGCAAAAGCTCCTTCCCATTTATTAAGGCATCAGAGAATTGCCATATGTTAATTGCTAATCCATTTCTCACTTAGAATAGTGAGGCAACAAACAGGCATTTTTTTTTTTTTACACAGCGTATTAAATTATTTTTTAAAATATAAACGGATATTGCTATAATCATGACGGACAAGATTTCCCCTAAGAATCATTCCCTCATTTGTGAACTTGTTTTCTCTATTCAAGTTTTTGGAGACAAAAGTATGGACAGAGTTATAAAGGTCTTTCAGGGATCAGTCAATGGAGCATGTGACTCTTGATCTCAGGGTTGTGAGTTCAGTCCCCATGTTGGGCCTAGATCTTACTTTAAAAAAAAAAAATCTTTCAAATGGTTTTTGATTCATCTTTGTAAATGGGTTGAAGATCACGAGTATAGTAACTTATAATAAAGAACAACTCCGTAAATACAGGTTTATGATGGAAAATGCAAAACTTTATATCAGTTAAGAGATTGTCTTGTTAGCTAGACCTTTCAAATGGAAAATTGATGGAACAGACAACACCAAACAAAATTATCGCAACTAGCTAGAGCTGTCACATCTAGAAAGTGATAAAGGTTCTACACTCCCACTTGACTTTATGGTATTTTATTATTGGTTGTTGGATGGTTTGAATGACCATTTTAAGTTCTAACTATAAGAAAAGTAAAGGAGAAAATTTCCAAAGTAGATTAAGATTCGTATCCATTACAGATGTACGTTTAAAATAATTCAAGGATTACAAAAAATAAAAAATAAAAAAATAAAAAATAAAAGATAAAATAATAAAATAATTCAAGGTATAGAAAAAAGAAATAGGGGCGCCTGGGTGGCTTAGCCATTAAGCGGCTGCCTTCGGCTCAGGTCATCATCCCAGAGTCCAGGGATCGAGCCCCTCATTGGGCTCCTTGCTCAGTGGGAAGCCTGCTTCTCCCTCTCCCACTCCCCCTGCTTGTGTTCCCTCTCTCTCTGTGTCTCTCTTTGTCAAATAAATAAATAAAATCTTTGAAAAAAAAAGAAAAAAGGAATACATATTTATTTCAATTTATACTTCCTATTATCTGTCCATTTCTTTTCTTTAATATGATATAGATCTTCAAAATCCGTCAGTCATTATATTTATAAGTTGGTGAGAATATACTGATTCACATACTAAACTTCACTACTTTGGGAAGGTATTGCAAAGGTTGGGAAGGTTGCAAAGTATTAACAATGAAAACTATTCTTATAAATAATAAAATAACAAAGGCATGTCTTGAAATACTACGTTTTAATTACTGCAGATTAGAGAGCTGTCACACAGAATTACACAAGGATAAAATCTGGTCCACAATCTGCAAGGCCTTGGGAAATAGCTATTTTCCAAATAAATCTCAAAACAATATTTTTATTTTGTTCTTGTGCATTTCATACTCATGCTGCAGCTGGTTCATTTCTCCACTGAGGATAGTTAAATAATTCCTGTATTTTCTTCTATTGGATGTTCTATTCCATAGCTACTTAGGAAGTCATTGGCCTTGACTAACAACAATAAACACTTATTGAGCCTCAACTATGTGTTAGGTGCCTTGTTAGTCACATTAGAAAAGAGATCCACTCCAAAGGAAATATATTAAGTTAGAGTCCCTACTTCAGTTTTCTGAGAACTATATCTAACCAACCTCTTGGAGCATTCATTCACAAGAAACAGAATCTGGGGGCACCTGGGTGACTTAGTAGGTTGAATGGCAGACTCTTGGTTTCAGCTCAGGTCATGATCTCGGGGTCGTGAGATTGAGTCCCACATGGGGCTCCCCACTGAGCTGAGCATGGAACCTGTTTAAGGTTCTCCCTCCCTCTTTCTCTACCCAGCCCCCCTTGTGTGTGCACTTTCTCTCTCTCTCAAAATAAAAATAAAAGAACAGAATCTGTATCTGTGCAGCTGATGAATTTGGTGCTTCTGAAAATATGATATAGAAGAGTAAGCACTGCATCAGGGAGCAGCTAAGGATTAGTCATCTAGATGAGAAATCAAGAGAAGTGAGGGGTAAGGGTTCTGGCTAGGAATTTATGGGTCAGAAAGGGAATGTTGGTGTGGAATGAGAGTATAACAAAAGAGAACTTGATGTGAGCTAGCGGAGAGGCAAGGGGGACCAATCCTATGCAAAAGCATGAAGTAGTAGATATTTACTATCTGTCATTTCTTTTGCATTCTCTTTTGTCCTATGGAAACAATAGCTCCTTTTTACTTACCCCATATAGTTAATGTTTCTCTAACCACCTACCAAAAAAATTTGTCCTTGAAAAAAATATAACTTTCTTTCCTTTAAGGTTTAAAATACAAAGTTTCATATTCTACCCCATTTGTCAAATGCTGGAAAAGAGTCTGCTAAAGATAAGATTCAATGCATTATGTATACAGCACCCACAGATCCTGCCATTTTAAGGTCAGCCTTTGCCCTTGCCTTAAAGAAAAAAAAGTGTTTAACCTAACTCTGGGCATCCTATTATCCTTTTGGGGTAATTTAGAATCATGGGAAGAGGAAGTAAGCAAGAGCCAAATACTTCAGGGAGAAGGAGGAGGGAGCAAAATTTTAAATGTTTAGTTTTTCTTCTCTGGTTATTTCAGTTTTATTCTTGACTTATTTTTGGGTTTGGATCCTATTAATCTGTCTTTGTATCTAATCACTGTAAGCTCATAAAAGCAAATCACAGATGACAGCAAAGAAATGATTCAGAACCCACATCCTTCTCCAAGCCCACCTAGCCTGCCAAATTGCACTACATGTTCCTGGTTTAAAGTTCACGACTCCTTATGGTAACTTCAGTAGTCTTCTTCAAACTTCATCCCCCGCCCCTGTTGATAGACTCTAGCATTTTAGATGCTGGTGATTCTCTACTATTTTTGGCATTATCTGTGGGCAGCAAATGGTTAACTCAGCAGGCCCAAGTTACTCAAAAGCTGCACATTCCAAAAAAAATGTCTGTCTTAGGTCTGACCATGAGTGGCTCTTGCAAGATAATCTCCAAACACACACACCCCCACCTCCCCCAAAAAAGTGCTCGTGTTAAAAGAAAAGCAATGTGATGGGCAGACCAAAAATAAATATGCATAACAGAGTGGCATTTAAGGCTTTCAAAATGAAATCTATCCTGAGTTTTTGCTTTGTCTCCCACCTCTTCTTGTTCCCTACCCAACTGTGTATCCATCTTTAGTTATAAAAGGTCACTCACTGTTCTACAATCATATGTTGCCATGTCTCTATGTCCCTGGTCATTCTATTGCCTGTGTGTGGAAGATCTTTCCTTCTCCTTTCCAACTTTCGAAGTCTTACTTACCCTTCAATACTCAGTTCATATATATATGAGAGAGGGAGAGAGTGGAGGCAGGGGCAGAGGGAGAAAGAGAGAGAGACTCTTAAGCAGGCTCCACATGTGCTCCCAACACGTGCTCAATCTCACGACTCTGAGATCATGACCTGAGCCAAAATCAAGAGGTGGATACTTAACTGACTGAGCCACCCAGGTGCCCCCAAATATAACTTTTTTGATGATACCTGTCATAATTCACCAGTCAGAATCAATTGTTCGACTGTGCTAATTTAGGCATTCAGTTCACAATTTTATGAATTTACAGACTTAGGATTGTTGTGTGTATCTCTGTCCATCAGCTGATTAAAGAACAGAGAAAAAAGTATCTAAATTATTTTTATGTCTTCTAATTTGTGGTGGTGCCCGTGAGTAGCTGGGTTTGTAACCACCTATATAACTCTTTCACTCCTCCCCATTCCCACCCCGTCAGTTTATAATCTAAGTAAATAACACAATTACTATCCAAAAACAGTGTCATTACAAGTCTTCTAATCTTACTTTCTCACCAATAAGCACAATCCATATGAATTTTTTGGAATCACTTCTAATCCTAGTACTTTCATAATAAAGAGTAAATGTTTCAATTAAATTTGGTTGAAGCAAAAAGCTACCCAGTCTCTCTTTAAGTATTCTCCATTGATCCACAATTAATCATCCCCCTAGGTAGATAGCAAGCTATTGGAAGTTAAAGTTTTTAAGTAACAAATGTTAATACGAGATTGTAGGATGAAAATATGTATAAGTATAAAAGTGAATTTAATTTGGATACATTATATAAAATATAGGGTTATTTTATATACACGTCAAAATAAATGGAAAGAAATAAATAGGTTATATATCATATACAAAGAAATTACAAAGACCACTTTTTAAAAAATAGCATGTTCATAATCAACATAATTAGTTCTGTAACCATACCTATTGCTGTCTTTTTACAAAACCATGACTACTGGATCACAACCAAATTTGTCAGCTGAATTCCAGCTGCAAAATTCATGTTTCCCATAACTATATGAGAGGGAGAAGAAGCACGGCCTCATTTTCAATCCCTAGGTTGAGACCACAGTGGCAGCTCGAAAATGATAAACTTTAACTTCTTAAATGAGTTCATTTTATGTGGATATCGCTTAGAAAGAATAAATGTGAAACAGTGATAGTGTATTTTCTGATACATTTCAGACTTCAGCCAAAGTTAGAAAGGGTGGCTTTAGTGTTACTGAAAAAAATGTTCCTGCCTACCAACAGATAATGCATATAGGTGTCTAAAATAATCTCATCAAACTGATATGTAGCATATGCTTACAGATCCTCATAATATAAATATTCAGTATAAAGCAAAAAATTATCACATTAGATTTTTAATGATTTAAATAACTTATTTTTGCCTTTACCTTTGTATTTTTCCTAAAAGCTAAAATTCATCCCATGACCTAGAAAAAACAACATTTTCCAATAAATGTACAATTGGGATTTTATTTTACTTTTTTTTAACTTTTAGCTTCAATCCTAGAATTGAAATTTTTTTCATCTTATACATTTCTCATTGTTTTTTTAACTTGAGGTTTTAAAAATTTAAACAATAATAGTGTTTGATGTTTAAGCACGTAGATGCAAAACGTGACATTTATGATTTCCAATGCCAACACATGTACCTGCTGTGTCTTCCTAGATAAACTTTCCTCTGAATTGTACAATAGCAAGATAATTTAGTTATGTTGACCTTCTCAGATTGCTGAATCGCTCAGTAACAATGTCTTTCACTGATATGATGTATTAGTCACAGCATCAAATGTTATATACATTCTAGTGAAAATCAACGTAGTAGCATGATTTAGACATACATATATTTGAGTTCAAATTCCAAACCAAACAGTAGTTATGTCACCAGAGTAAGCAACTCAGATCTCTTTTTGTCTCCTTTTTCTCATGTATGATTTGATTATAATAATAATACTTAGTTCAGAGAATTTTTATGAGCATGAAATTATTTAATATATGAAAAGTGTTACACAACTTGGAAGTGCTCAGTAACCGTTAATTGGTATTTTAGTCCTAGCTATGTCACTAAATAATGCGGAACATCAGGCAAGTCATTTACTCTTAAGTGAAGATAATAGCACCTTCCTGAACTAGTTACTAAGGTTGTCAAAGTGTAAAACTTTTAAAATTTAATAATTTATGTTTTAGTAATTTATGCTTATTAACTTAAAAATATCTTTTTAATATAAGTAATCAATCTTAAAAAAGATGGAGTAAATAGAGTTAAGAATGTGCTAAAAGGGGGCGCTTGGATGGCTCAGTTGGTTGAGCATCTGACTCTTGATGCCAGCTCAGGTCACAGTCTCAGGGTCCTGGGATCAAGCCCCATATCAGGCTCCCTGCTCAGCAGGGAGTCTGCTTGTCTCCATCTCCCTCTGCCCCTCCCCCCTCAAATAAATAAATACATCTTTAAAAAAAAAAAAAGAATATGTTTAAAGTAAGCATAATGGTAAATGACAGATTTGGGAAGAGAAAAAAAAAGAGAGAGAGAGAGAAAAGAAAATAAACCAAAACATTGTCTATCCCTGAGCTGGGAATTCTATAAACATTGAACAGAATGTGTGACATGTACAAACCAAAAGCAAAAAGGTTTAATAAAAAATAGAAACCTGGAAAATATTATAAACTTATGATAGAGCAATTGTTTCAGAAGATGCAACATGATAAGTACTCAATAAATATTATGAATATATATATGTTCAGAACTATCTTAAAATGTGTATGTTTTTTATCTCTGAACAATAATTTTTTCTTAAGATTTCATTTATTTATTTATTTGTTTGTTTGTTTGTTTATTTGACAGAGAGAGAGATAGCAAGAGAGAAGACAAGCTAGCAGAGGGAGAGGGAGAAGCAGTCTCCTTACTGAGCAGGGAGCCTGAATCAGGGCCAGGTACCAGGTCCCTGAGATCATAACCTGAGCTGAAGACAGATGCTTAACCAACTGAGACACCCAGGCAAGCCTATCTCTGAACAATCTTTCAATGTGTGTATTTTTATCTCCAATTCAGTAATTGGAAAACAAAAGTTCAGGAAATTTAAGTTTATTACCCAAGATCCACAGCATAACTTGAACAATGCTAGAGCTGGGATTCAAACTCAAGTCCTCTCCCGATAAAGCCTGCTTTATTTCTAAGATGTTAAAATGCCTCTCAATACCATGAAATCATATAGAAAGTATTCTGACAGCAGTGGTAGAAACCAAGGCTGAAAGAGCCAATACATATTGCCAAACACTTTAGAAAGAATATGTTTCTTTTCCATTAAAAAGAAATGGAATGTGTGGTTCAGGTGGCCAGACAAATAAGTGGTGATGGTTTCATCAATATCCTAAAGGAAGAAGTTGAATAATTAATTAACGCTAGCCAAACATTAACAATGCAAGAGTGAAAAGAACTGACACAATGTTCTATAGGTTTGTATAAGGTCAACTACGTATAGTATATTTTATATTGTACTGCGTTGTATATATTAAATTTTATAGGGAATTCCAAAGATAGTTTTGCCGGGGGCAAATTTAACCTCTCATAATGACTTTAGAACCTAACACTATACTTTTCATCCACTGGTAAGAAGTAAATTTCATCTATCCTCCTTATGACACTCTGTGTCTTACATGCTTTATGTTAGTGAAGGTAAGCTTACTGCTGTAGCCCACAAATATCAAAATTTCAGTAGCTTACAACAGCAAACATTTATTTCTCATTGAAAAATACCTAAAAATGAGTTTTTCTAATCAGTGGCTGGCTCTCCTTCAAGTTGTGATTTGGGGATCTAGGACTCTTCCATATCGTAAATATGATCTCTGATCTTCATTATTTGGCTTCTGAGATTCACAGACTATCTACAGCAAGGAGAAGAACAAGAAAAATAAATCATAAACGGGTGGTTTTGTATGCCTGACCTAGAAGTCTGTACACTTTATAGCATTTCTATAATGTATATATATTTTATATTCTATACATCACAATAGGATTCAGTCACCTGGTTACTGGCTACAAGGGAGGATGAGAAAGGTAGTGTAATTCTATGCACAGGAAGAAAATTTGGTGACAAACTAGCCTGTCTAGATATTATTTGCTCGATTAACAAATATTTGATTCTAGAGTTCTACATATCCAGAGTTCTACATATTCAAATGCTTTGAGGTCCATTCCAACCTTCCTAAGACACCCTATAAGTTCCTCCAACACAGATGTGATTTCTGCCATGTGTGAGTCATTAAACAAGTTTGTAGGATTTTTGTTTTGTTTTTATATTGCTTTTTAAAAAATTATCCTAGGGGCACCTGGGTGGCTCAGTTGGTTAATTGTCTGCCTTGGCTCAGGTCATGATCCCAGTGTTCTGAGATCAAGCCCCACATGAGGTTCCCTGCTCAGGGGAGTGTCTGCTTCGCCCTCTCCCTCTACCTACCTCCCTCGTGCCACTCATGCTCTCTCTCTCTCAAATAGATAAATATAATCTTTTTAAAAATATATATATCTTAAAGGCAAAATAGGTTAATGGTACGATTTAGAAGCCAACACCTCAAGTTCAAATGCCAACATGTTTACTTATTAACTTCTTGACTTTGAAAAGTTTAACTCTCTGTGACTTAGTTTACTCATTAATAAAACATTACTCACCTTGAAGTATGGTTAAAAGGTTTGATTGGTGGGGCGTTTGGGTGGCTCAGTCAGTTAAGCATTCAACTCTTAATTTCGCATAGGTCATGATCTCATGGTCATCTCATCTCATGATCTCTCAAGCCTTGCTTCAGTTCTGTGCTGTATGTGTGTGAAGCCTGCTTAAGATTCTCTCTCTCATTCTCCCTCTGCCAAGTACTTGCACTCTCTCTCTTTCTCTCTCCCTCTCAGAAAAAAGTTTTCATTCGTATATGTATATAAAGCTCTTAAAAGAGTGCCTGGTACATGATGAGTACTCAATGTTATGAATTATCTTAAATATGCATTTATTATCTATTTACTAATCTCATTACTTTTACTAAACCATAAATCTCCTGAGGGCCACAATCATGCCTTACTCATTTGGGACCTTATGTATTCTTTCTATAGTACCTTAGGAATATTAGGCAATCAAATATTTGTTAATCAAGCAAATAATACCTTTCTTAGTTTTTAATACAGATTTCATATACACTGTCATTTTCATCTGATGAAAATGATAATATATCAGAATAATATATATGAGGATATTTCATATTCAGTTGCAAAATATTAAAATATATTTATAGTTTCCACATTATTTCCCCCAGTTTAGTACAAAAACATCCCCCTAAATGTAACAATGGTATTTATGATTGAGTTTTACCCTATGTGCCCTTTATATTAATGTAAACTCTTGAACAGCGACCAAAAATCATTACAGCTTGATGTCTTTTCAGTAGCCAGAATGAAATGAATTGGTCTCGGTCCAATTCCTAGTGGACAAGTGTCTGAATCAAAAACGCCACCACAATTAGCATTACTTTAGTTAATAGTTTTAACCACTGAGGTCAAGGATAAAATGAAAAATAAAATTTGAACTAATCTTGCAATGCAAGTTGTAACTGCTTCCAAAATAAAGGTTAAATAAATTTGAACAGTTATCTGTTAACTAGTTAATTCACAGAATACAAGGGAGAAAGGAATTCCAATGAGTCCAACTAGTAAGTTATATAATTTTATGAAGCTAAATTTTCACTAATAGTCATTCCTTTCCATAAACAATTTAAAAATTTTTCTTCATGAAAAATTAAATTTCTACCAGAACTAACAAGAATTTCCCTCCTACTATTAATTTTGAAAATAAAGTTGAGAATTTAAATATACACATATTTATTTCACTTCCAAGTCACAATGTGGAAGACTCACTGGTAAATTTCTAAAAACAAGGAGAAACACAAGTATCCCCTAAGTTCTACACAGAAAGGTAGAGAAACAAAATCCTTGGATCCAAGGAATTTCATCAAAAGATGCCAAAAGTACAAAGACTAAATGTGTTTCTAGCAGTGAAAAGCTAAGAGCTGAGTATTCATTCCTTCACAGACCAATGGCATCCTCTATACTTTAAGGGAATCTAGACATTTTATTTTTACATATGAGATAATTAAGATTATAATAAATTGAGTTGATTTACCCAGAGTTACACAGTGACCTTTATTCTTCACCTGGTTCTTAGTGTCTCCCTAAAAGACTATGCATTAATAAAAATTTATATTTATACATGTATGCATGTATGTATGTGTTCAACATTGTTCAAAGCAGTGAGAAAAACATCAATGAACAAAAGAAAAACTCCCTGTCTTCATGGATTTCTGTTCTAGTGATGGGAAAAAGAAAATAAATACGAAATATATTTATTTATTTATATATTTATTTATTTTAAGATTTTATTTATTTATTTGACAGAGAGAGAGATCACAAGTAGGCAGAGAGGCAGGCAGAGAGAGAGGGGGAAGCAGGCTCACTGCTGAGCAGAGAGCCTGATGCAGGGCTCGATCCCAGGACCCTGAGACCATGACCTGAGCCGAAGGCAGAGGCTTTAACCCACTGAGCCACCCAGGCGCCCCAATACGAAATATATTTAATGATGCAACAGCTCGAGGTCAGAGAGATCAGTTTATGAGGTGATGAACTGGTTTGTTAGGGCTGCCATAACAAAGCACCACAGACTAGGTGGCCTAAACAACAGAAATTTATTTTTCACAGTTCTGGAGGCTGAAGTCTGACATGAAAGTGTTAACAGGATTGGTTTCTTCTAAGAGCCATGAGGAAAGTTCTCTTCTAGGCCTAGGACTCTCTCTGCTCCTCCCCACCTGCGCTCACTCTCTAAAATAAATAAATAAAACTTTAAAAAAAATCATTAAAAATGTATTTATTGCTCTCAACATAATCTCTTGGGGGGATGGTCGAGCCTGGTGGTGGGTATTGAGGAGGGCACATATTGCATGGAGCACTGGGTGTGGTACATAAACAGTGAATCTTGTAACACTGAAAAAATAAAATAAAAGTATTTGGGGAAAAAATATAAAAAAATATATAAATGTTAATTTAAAAAAATGTATTTATTAATTTTCACTGTTGGCCAGTCACTCTGATAAAACAGGGTATCCACCGGAGGGAGAGGGGGGTGACCTGATGCATTATCTGCACTTAGAAATTTCTGTAGACTGAATGTTGGTGTCCCCCACTCCCTCAAAATTCATATGTCGAATCCTAATCCAGAAGTGCTGTTATCAGAAGGTGGGGACTTTGGGAGGTGATTAGGTCATGAAGGCAGAGCCCTCATGAATGGGATTAGTGCCCTTACGAAAGAGGCCGAGAAAGCTCCCTTACCCTTCCATCCGGTGAGGTTACAGTGAAAAGAACACCGTCAATGAGGAAGCAGGCTCTCATTAGATACCAGTCTGCGGGCACCATGATCTTGGACTTCCCAGCCTTCAGAACTATAAGAAATAAATGTTTGCTGCTTATAAGCCACCCAGTTATGGTATTTTCTATATCAGCCCAAATGGACTAAGGCAGAAATTATTACTATTTGCAGTTGAAATTTCTGATCTGCTTTATGATAGCCTTTTCTTATCTCAGTAAAGTTTGAAGCAAGGTCCTCCCGTGAAAGTGAAACACAGAAGGCAAAAATAGAGACTGTAAGTTCCTAAAGAATAGTAACTAAATCTACCTTAAATGCTCAGGATTTCACATATTTTTAAAAGACTAAATAATGATCTTTCATAGAGCGTACACACTTTCTCATATCTTGCATTTATAAACAACTCTTAAGGAGGGGAATTTCGGACTAGATGGATAACAGAGTGATTCTATGACAGATTAGTGAGGGATAAACAAAATAAAGTTAGGACTGTAACATAATTATGAAATAAAAGCATTGTGGTTGTCACATACTATTCATATCATAGAATCTTTTAAATCTCAAAAGATGTACAATCTCTATTTACCGCTACATGGATTACAAAAAATTTCATGTATGGTGATGATTCTATTTTATTTTACCTCTAATTTCAGCCTCTAACCTCAACATTCATATCTCCCAAATGTAAGCAATCCATTAATAGTTACACAATTTAGGGTTATTAATTAGAATAAAGTTGGCAGTTTGACTTCAGAGTTCAGCCTGTTTTCTTGTGCTTCTTTAATGCAGTTGACGGCCTGGAAACATTTAAATGATTCCCCTGACACTTGTCTATGTATTTAAGCAAATAGACTATTACAAGAACAAAGACCTACTTGGTTTTTCTAATTTGACGGAGGATAAAAGAAGGTTTTCGCAGCTTTGTTTTATTTCTAAACTCATTTAGCACCAAGTGCGTATCCACTTTGACTTTTTTGGAACAGGTTCATTATGAAAATGGTCTAATAATGAGTAGTTGGACCTAGAGTTTTTATACATCCCTAAATGAACCCAAGCTTGTTTTTCGTCATTTCTTTGTTTCATAATTATGTTCCCTTTCAGCCCACTCTGTGGTCTTTTCCTAAACATACTCTTCTTTTGTAATGTGTTTCCTTTGATTGTGAATACCTCGTTTTATGTAGTAATTTCTATTACAAGTCTATAATAGAAATTCATCAACTGATCTCTAGGTGTCTACTTTTCCCAAACAACCCATTGACAGTTATAATATAGGTGCTTGTTCAAAATTGTATTACTCATATGAGGGAAATATAAGTAAGTAAGCCTTTAAATAGAATATAAAGAATATAAAATGTTTTGAGGGTTGAGCAGTGCCCAACCCAAAGGCTTGCATGTACTTGTTTTTTTTGGGGAATGTGACTCCAGGAAGCAGATCTGAGGGTCAGAGACAGAGAAACATGGAAGGAAGGAAAGTAATGTAAGATTGCAGAATCTTTAAAACTAAGGATTGGGACAACAGATCCTTTACTTCTATGTAAGTAAGACATTTTTTAGTATCTTTCAATTGTCCTGTATGGGCTCCCAAGTGCTGATGTTTGATTTTTCAGGTATTTTGCAAGTTGGTGTTCAAAGCATTGGTAGTTTGAAACTGGCCATTGTGGTGATATTCATAACACAGAAATCAGCAAACACTCCCCATCAGGGTATTTGTTTTTACCCCCAGAACACCACTTGTGCATAGTTTCATCTATTCTGTTGGAGTTCACAGACTAAAGTGACATTTTTGTCAATAAAGTTTGACTAAACACAGCCACACCCATTCCCTCACTGGTTTTGCACTACAAAGTTAGATGTGAGTAGTTTGAGCATATATGATACGGTCTATAAGCCCTAAAATAATTACTGTGTAGCTCTCTATAGAAAAAAGTTTATCAAGCTGTGTGTTGAATTATGCTGAATGAATTTTCTGCTTTGGTAAAACAGACCCTTCTAGCAGGACTATTCCATTTATTTTCTTGTGTATCAGTGTGATAAGTGGGCTAACTTCATTCTTCCCTAAGTAAGGTTCATCCATATCTGTCCCAATCCTTATGCTTTGCTCTCCATATATGGGTACATTTCTTGGCTTCCTCGATTTATCTGGCACTTACAGAAGGATTTTATTTAAACAGCAACAGATTTTAAGGTCCCAGACCCTGGTATAACCACATCTTAGAAAAATAGCATAACAAAATTATCTTTTTTGTGGTAGATTTTACCTCTTTTTTCCCTAGCACTCAGTTTCTCCTTTGTAGAGCTGCTGGCTTCATCTACGTCTCCATTTTGGCCTTCTAGGTTTTGCATGAGCCAAGGTCCCCACTATTCCATCCATTGATTTCAGTATGTCTCTGATCCCAGAGAACCATGGGGCAACTTTGACCTTCAAAACAGTGGTGGTAAGCCTATTCTTCTTTACTTATTTTCAAGGACTTTTTTCAACTCCATTTTCCCTCTTCCTTTTTCTTTTCTTTTCTTTTTTTTTTAAGGTTTTATTTATGAATCAGAGAGAGAGAGAGAGGGAGAGAGAAAGAGAGAAAGAAAGATCATGAGCAGGGGGGAGGAGTAGAGGAAGAAGAAGACTCCCCACTGAGCAGGAAGCCCAATACAGAACTCCATCCCAGGACCCTGGGATCACAACCTGAGCCGAAGGCAAATGCTTAACCAACTGAGCCACCCAGATGGCTCATTTTCCCTCTTTCTTATGCCCATCATCCCACCAGTAAAATAAAATGTGCATAGTTCGTGCAGACCTAAAGCAATACATAAAGCTTCTTCCTAATTCTTGGGCCTTTCCTACATTTCATTATTCTCAAGGAATTTTTTGAAGTGTTATTTAATTCAATATTTGCATAACTACACTTATTTTTAAGGTACAGCTGTTCTTTTCCATGCTTAACTATTTCACTTATTAACTTCTAATCCCAACACAAATCATAATGGCTGATCAGAATTTAATAAAATTCAAAAACATGAGAAAACCCCTGAAGAATTGGATGCCAAATGTAACTCAGGGCTCTGATTAAAATCCATTATATTTTTTCAAATATATTTTGAAATTCTCTTGATTCAAAATGCAAACATAAAGACCAAAAGTAAAAACATACCTTTCTTTTTTAATTTTCTTTTCTAAGATTTTAAATGTCAGAAGAATGCCACTTCCTCATAATTACCAGGAAAAGAAAAAGAAGTGAGTTAGTTGTCCTGTTTTCATCATGAAAACACATTTTAGGTGTTGTATCTGTCAAAATCTTGCAATGAATGAAATCTAGCTTAAACTAAGTGAAACAGTAGAAACAGAGAAGTGAAAGCTGAATATACGTGGCTAGATCCAGTATTTTCTCTTTCTCTATTTCTCTCTCTCTCTCCTATCTCTATTTGTCTCTGCTTCCTCTTCTTTTGGCTTTATGCTCAGACTCTCCACTGATGTCCTAGAATGGCTTGAACTTATGTATTATGTTAGGCACCAAAGAGAAAAAAAAAAGTCTCTTTACCAGTAGCTCAAGAAAATGTGTCCAAGAGGACTTCGATTGCCCCAGCAAATAGGAGCATATTTGTCTTTTCCTGACTGATCAATATAGCCAGAAGAAAATGATATACTGTGACTGGGCAGGGCTGGACTACATGCTCTCACCTGTGCTATCTGAGGGAAAGGCAAAAGCCTCAAATAATAATGAATTCTCTTAAAAAAGATAAACAGTAAGAAAAGGGAAAAGAGGACCATTGTGCCTACCAATGTCTTCTCTATGGACTACAAATAACTGCTCATTCCTAATGTGAAAATTCCCACTATGATGACGGTGTGTACTGATATGAAATAAAACTAAAAATTGAGCAATACTGCTACTCTCTTAAAGGGCTTCATTCATTTTAGATGAAAGAATGGTGAGTAGGTGAATGAGTTAGCATGGACTTGTCTTCTCTATCCAACCTAACCTACATTCAAAAACTTCAAGGTCAACTGACTACTTGTCAGTCCTTAAAATTGGTATATTAAACTGGGGGTTGAAGTCACCGTCTGCCCAGTGTGTATCCACACCCTGAAACTGGACCAGACCCAGAAGAGCCAACAGAAACATCTTAGGCCTGGAAAATAACCAGATTTGAACTCAACAGCAAAGTTCTCAAAAACATGAATGTTGAAATTTTTCTTTAAATATCCCTATAAAGGCAGGAAGTCATCATCTGATGGCTTGCCTGAAACTTATGGGTCCTTGAATTTGGTAAACTGTCTCACTTTTCAATGACATAAAATCCCAAATAAACAGTTTTTTAAAATAATAAAATGTATCATTTAACTTGATCAGCATAGGGGCGCCTGGGTGGCTCAGTGGGTTAAAGCCTCTGCCTTTGGCTCAGGTCAGGATCTCAGGGTCCTGGGATCGAGCCCTGCATCGGGCTCTCTGCTCGGCGGGGAGCCTGCTTCCCCCTCTCTCTCTGCCTGCCTCTCTGCCTACTTGTAATCTCTCTCGCTCTGTCAAATAAATAAATAAATCTTAAAAAAAAATGCTTTTAACTTGATCAGCATAGAACATTCAATTACTTATTCATTCATCCAATTTCTTTTTTGCCATGTTACTTTGAACAAGTCACAAGTCACCTTTAAAATATATATATATATATATATGTATATATATATTCTTTTTTTTTTTTCTCCATTCTTCCTCCCAACGCTTAAATCTTCACCTTCCATTTCCTTTTGTCATATTCTCGAAATTCCATACTAAATACTCTGGACTAAATGGATCTATTTCATTGGTAAACACAGCACTCAATTTTAACATTTATTTTATTAATTTGTAATTGTGTCTGTCAGTATGTGCATTTCTTCTCAAAGATGATAAATAGGTTGATATCATAGATTTATTAATAAGTATATCTCTAGTTCCAGACTCAGTAGAAGACTAGCAATTATTCAGTAAAATAATTCAGATTATTTCCAAATTTTCAAATGAAAGTGCATGTTCCTGGTGTTTGGTATAAAATCATTTTTAATTCAGAAAGAATAGGAAATCTTCTGAGATTTCTTGGTACGTTAAAGGGCCCTAGAGATTATTTCCTATGATTTCAAATTCAAAATGTAAGACTTTTTTTTTCCTTGATATGTGTAAGAAATAGTATTTCTCTCTCTCTGTTTAAGACATAAATAAAAATAATGTGTTCTGTGGATAAAGTCAAAAGTGAAGAAAGAGTAGAGAATGAATAAGAGAGGTTTACACGATCACATGTGCAAATATTTTACATTTGACAGATGTTTACATATCATCATTTTGGAGTCAGTTTGGTCCTGTGTGAAGTGAGGAGGAAAGATATTGTTATCTTTACTTAACAAATCAGTAACTGGAAAATTAGAAAGTTAAGGAGCTAGGGCAAGTTCATGAATCAAGTTAATACATGAGTTCAGCCTGTGATATGGAGCAAGATTGTAATTACAGTGAACTTTTCCAATATTCTTCACTTATTATTACATTACCCTGGACCAGAAACATCATCCCTTTGAGCATCATTTTTCTTCATTTTGAAGTTGGAATTAAAGAGCACCCACCTAATAAAGTCATCCTGAGCAAAAGGAAAGAATACCTAGAAAGAACTACTTAATAGGAAGGATGGTTTTGCAGCTGCTTCAGCAGCTCTTTCTCACTTCATCCTGCCAATCTGCAAGTTCAAGAAAATGTTTGCCTAGAAGACATCAAGCAAAAGTGGAAAATAACCATATGCTGTACTTGCTGAGATGTAAGAAGAAAGACACTAGGAAAACCTGTGTCTGACAGTTCATTCTGCAGACCAACAAGCAGTGTTATGGGCTAGGAATGGATTGACTGCCGTGGGAGAAAGGGCTTGTGGCTCAAGACGGTGAAGGAGCCCCAGGGTAAGATGGGCAGGAAGAGAATATATGAATATTGAATACTATTTGCCCATGAGATGTCTGCAGAGAGAATGATTGAAAAATTACTTAGGACCTATCTTGGAAAATACAATCAAATTTGTGTGGCCTCATTAAAATCATCTATATTGAAATGCTAGTTTAAAGGATGGACACAGTAGTTTAAAATACAAATTTTATGGGATAAAATGCTGGTGATATGGTGCATTTTTCACGTGTAAGTTGTTTGATATTTACAGACCATTAATATTTAACACCACAAAGTTGTTCTCTAGACATTTATATCAGGTGTGAGAAGAAATTGTGTGTGAGCTAAGTATTGTGAGATTTGGATTAGCAATGTAGACAATTTGTCAGAGTCTTTCCAGACATATCAATGTCATAACCTTCTATTTCATTTAATATTTGATGAATATTAACTTTAATTTCATCTTACTTATTAATCAGCCGTTCTTCCATTTTAAAAAGAAAATACAAATATTTCAATGTTTCTTCGAGTTTATTCATATGACATTCTTGCTCTAACTGGAAAAAGAAAACCTTAAAGCAGTAAATAGGGGCGCCTGGGTGGCTCAGTAGGTTAAAGCCTCTGTCTTCGGCTCAGGTCATGGTCTCAGGGTCCTAGGATCGAGCCCCGCATCGGGCTCTCTGCTCAGCGGGGAGCCTGCTTTCCCTCTCTGCCTGCCTCTCTGCCTACTTGTGATCTCTCTTTCTCTTTCTGTCAAATAAATAAATAAATAAATAAATAAATAAATAAATAAATAAATAAAATCTTTAAAAAAACAGTAAATAAGCAATCATCCTACTATTTGTATTTTGATAGCAAGTAAACAAGTTATTTACTTGAACGAGAGTACATACCTCTGAACTGAGAAGTAAGAGATAATTTCTCAAAACGTTCCCTAAAGTCAAAGATAATCATTTGGAAGAAAATATAATTGACGAACAGAAACAGATATATCTGATATTATTATTTGAAAGAAACTGTTCGATTCTCACTTCAGTTCTTGAAAAGGTAGTAAATTCAAAGATTAATAATGTGCAGATGCTCCTAGAATCTTGTACATATGCATATGTTCATGAACATATCCATCACAAATAACGTTCTCTGCCCCTTCAGCTTCTCCCCACCAAACACCCCACCTTGTGCAATTTAGTTCTTTTGGGCTGCATAATCTGATACTGTGTAGAGGAAGATAAGAGAAATTGGAGAAGAAAAACTTAGCAGGGAAGGCCAAGTAGATACATATAATAAACCTGAGGAAAATGGAGCAGGAGAAAATCCGCATGGGCTAAAGCAGCATGAAGAAAGAGGGATATTTTTTATGTCTGGGTGGTGAAGGTAACTGAAACCCAGAGTAAAAAGGGATTCTGGCTACCTGTTAAGTTTTCATTAGAGCTTTATCATTTAAATGCTGAAATTTTCTGGTCCAGGATTAAAGAAAAAGACACATTTAGAGGGTGCATCCAAGATTTCAAAATAATCCTGAGATAAAAATCAGTACTACTGGGGCACCTGGGTGGCTCAGTGGGTTAAGCCTCTGCCTTTGGCTCGGGTCATGATCCCAGGGTCCTGGGATCGAGCCCCACATCGGGCTCTCTGCTCAGCAGGGAGTCTGCTTCCTCCTCTCTCTGCCTGCCTCTCTGCCTACTTGTGATCTCTCTCTGTCAAATAAATAAATAAAATCTTTAAAAAAAAAAATCAGTACTACTAAGGATTTAGAATGATGATACAATCAAGTTTATCTAAATTAAAAGTCAAAGAACCATTATGAAGATGACAATACAATGAAATTGGGGGTGCAAAGTTGAGAAAAATATCTATTTAGAAGTGAAAATATGAGGGACACCTGGGCGGCTCAGTCTGTTAAGCGCCTGCCTTCGGCTCAGGTCATGATCCCTGGTCCTGGGATCGAGTTCCACACGGACTCTTTTTTTGGTGGGGAACCTGCTTCTCCCTCTGCCTGCCACTTCCCCTACTTGTGTTCTCTCTCTCTCTCTCTCTCTGATAAATAAATAAAATCTTTTTAAAAAGAAGTGAATATATGAACCATAAATCCAAATAAATGTAACCCTACGTAGTCCACTACATTGAGAAAACTAAACCTATTCCCTTAAGAAGTGTTGAAATTAGAAGATAATCTTTGCTTCCTCATGGACACATATCCACATATCTCCACAATCAGTTTCCTAAGAAATTGGAATCCTTATCAGAAGTAAGAAGAGTTCCAAGTTCACCTTGCATGGATAAGTAAGCAACTTCTTCCTATCTCCATGTGGATAAGACCAAATCTTGAGGGGAGGGGAGAGGTATGCTCACAGAAGACTTAGAATTAAAAGAAATCTTGAAATTTTTGTGCAAGTTATTTGCACAAAGAACTTAGAAGACAGGCAAGGAATAATATTTTACCACGTCAGTTAGATGCTGAATCATAACTGGAATTACTACAGACATTGAACAGAAATGTATAAAGTTACACGCAGAGAAAAGCCACCATTTTTAATTCATTTTCAAGCCTTACAATGAGAATTAAAGCTGTAAAAACTTGTATTTCTACAAAGAGACTAACTGAACTATAGTAGAACAGGGGTAGGCAACTATGGCCCAGGGGCCCCTACATGTTTTCTTTCCTTTTTTTTTTTTTAAACCAACCACAAGAAAAGTTTTTATTTTTTTAAATGGCCAGGAAAAAATATCAAAAGAAGAATTATATTTGGTGACCTGTGAAAATTATATGAAATTCAAATTCCAGTGTCCACAGTCAAGTTTTACTGTGACACAGTCATACTCATTGATTTATGCATTACCTAAGGCTACCTTCATACTACAAGGCCACAGTTGAGAAGCTGGAACAGAGACCACATGTGGCCTGCAAAGCCTAAAATATTTACTATCTGCTTTTTATAGAAAAAGTTTGCCAACCACTTCACTAGAACAAGAACATAACAGACCAGAAGACACCTCTGTTCATAAATGTACATTAAAACTAGAGGAAATATATTCTCTGTCATGTATAGGCTATATTAACTCTGACAGTTCCACAAGGGACAGTAGAACAGGACATGGAGGCTCAGAAGTAAGTGAAAATGGAAGTGATAAAGAGGAAAAGAATTCATAAGCTCTATTGGAATCCATGGCTCCTTCAAAAATCTCCCAGAATTTCACTGTTAGTGAAACAAATCAGAGCTGAAGAGGAAAATGAGGACAAATTAGAAGCTATCAGGAAATCAGATCAACTGAAGAAATTCAAACTGAGATTCTGGAATGAATTTGATAAAGCAAACAGGTTATGTTTGTCTCTGACTTTGAAGGACAAAAGATCCCAGATGACTGAAAAAAACAAGCTTCCTGATCTTAATCACTGGACTCCACTAGATACAGGTTAGGAATGGCCTTAAAAAGAATCACCATGCTCACCTGGATATCCATTCAGAACTCAGCTGGGCTAGAACTGGTTACACATTTGCCCTGGTTTTGGCAAAGAAGATCTTTCAGTGGTTAACAACTATTAAAATTGCTATAAAGTAAACAAAATTTCTTTCTCAAACTATTGTTCAGTGGTACCTGAAAAGTGAGGAAAATAAATTATAAGTCCCCTTCCCCCAGCCTAGAGGTAGAGTGGCGAGACTGTGATGAATCCAGTAGGGCTCTGCTTGATAGTGTTTCTGGAGTTTTTCCAGCTAAATTACACAGCACTCACCAAGCCCTCCTCCTCTAACCCCTGTAAAAGAGTGAAAAGAAAGGGAGTCAGTACAGGATAGATTGTCAATAAAAGGATCATCTGAAAGTCCCATTTAAATATTGGATTTGCCTTTGAAGGCATCTATGAAGATTGACCAGGATAAATGTATTAAAAGGGTGAAAATATTAACTCATACATTTCCTAGTCTTTGTACCTTGTTAACTGAAGAGAATGTACTGTTTCCCTATTTAGTATCTCCCTGCCATCTTCTCTTTTATAAAGTGTGTCTTTGTGAGAATATTATGATACAGAATCAGATAATAAGCCAAGAGAAAGAAGAAAGAATAGTTGGAGTAGGAAAAGACTTTTTATGAGACACTAAGATTACCTACATAATAAAAGTAATTAGACCGGAAAATAAAACAAGAAGAAAGATCTGCATTGATTAGGAGATATTGAAAAAGGTAGTTTATTATTATTTATTTATATTCAGCTATTCTTTGAGGTACTCATTTTAGACAAAGACAAACTCCAAAGCAATATCGAATTGGAGAGAAAAGAGAAGAGTTTCAAAATTTAAGTATCAGAAATATTACTAGATTTCAGTGCCTGCACACTTATTTGAATATGACCATGAATACGATGAGACCTGGAGTTCTAGGATTCACAAAGTTTATAACACATTTTTATCACATAAAACACATAGTCAATAGGTAAGTGCTGCATTAGATCCTTTATTCAGAATAGTAATTCTTTTACAGAAGTGAAAAAATTCATAGCCTGCAGGACCATCCATAGAATTTCACTGCAACCTAAAGATTTTTGGTTGACCTGCTTTCAGCATGCCACTTCAAGCATTCTCTTGCTTTCTGTGTTAGTGTTGACAAATCAAATTATTTTTCTATAACTTTTTCCTCTAATTTGTAAACATACAGCTATAAATCCTCATTTTTGAGGTAGTACAATGACTATTCACTTCTCTAGAAAAACAATAGACTCAATTTTCTCTACTCTCAAGAATATCTTGACAGCATATTTGCCTATTATGCTCTGAAAGGGTGATAAATATATTCAATGCACAGTGAAATATTTATGTGCACAGTTCCATTATCAAAATATCTGTTAACTGCACTTAAATAAAAATTTAAAGTACCGTGTTTCCTCTATCAGACAGAGAGCATTGCACAAAATCTTTAGAATGATTTTTTATTTTTGTGTAGCATTTTACTACGTTGGTGCACCAGTCCAACAGAAATCATCTCCAATTAGATATTTCACAAGTGAGGAAGCAATTTATACTGAATGATAGAACATTTTTTTTCAATGTGGAAAATACTGTTTTAAAAAGTGTCTTTTAAATGTATCCTGCTACTGAATAGTAAGGGTTAATATAAGTGAAAAGCAAACATATCAAAGAGAATGACTTTTGATGAGTGGCAATTACTTCACAAAAAGAATTACGATGTCAAAAGAATCAGTAGAACAAGATCCATACACAATCAATTCAACAATTATTTACTGTCTTCTTTATGAAAGGCAATGGGCTAAGTGTTGGGGTGCAAAGATGAGAGAACCACAAGCTAATGTGAAATAAATGTGTCAATTTCCCTTCTATAACACCAGCTAGGCTATAGAGCTACACTGTGCTGGTGGAGAGAGAGAAAAATTATGCTGACTGAGCCAGTGAGGACAAATGCATCCCACATGTGGGTTTAAAGTGGTATTTCAAGGATAGTAATCAGCTGTGATATGGAGGGGGGGATGTAGTGGGGAAAATGAACAAAAGTAGAAAAGCGTACAGGGAATGACATAGCGAGTAGAGATGTGAATAGAAGAACTAATTCCAAAGACACTTCAGAGATTGAATTAATAGGACACGGGGCATTGCAACCTAAGACTTGAGTAAGAAAGTTGAGTTTGGAAAGTTCTGTTTCAATACATCTTCTTGCAAAGTCATATTCCTGACACTAAAAACCCAGGATAAAAGGCAGATTTTCAGGATAAGGAAATCAATCCCATTTTGAATATATTATATTTGGGGTGACTATAGGACATCCAACTGGAAATATCCAGCAGGTTAAAATCCTAGTTTTTGGATACAGGAAAAGCTTCACTCAATTATTTGTTCAATAAATAGATACTGAGTAGCTACAATGTAAAGGCACCGTATTGGAAACAAAAAGTATGAAATAATCAATATGATTTCACTCTTTAAAGACTTCTGATCTAATGGTAGAGTGACACCTGTAAACACATAACTACAAATCAGTGTTGAAACGTGGCCTCCTAAAACGAAAAGGCTCTAGAAGGAAATGGGGAGAGGGAAGACCTAGAACTTCACCTGGGTATAAGGGAAGGCTGGTTTCAAGATCAAGGCAGTGTTAACTCTGAAAAGATGCATGGACCCTGTCATCTTGTTCTTTTTGGCCAGCACTTCTCCATGGATCTGCTTACGTTTTGCTAAGAACTTCTATAGTGTGCCACTCCAAGGTAATGTTTCTGCATTTAAAATGTTTCTACACCATATCTGAACATCTGCACCTACCACTTGGGATAAAAATTTTCTCATAAGACTAAGATAGGTAATGGAATATTAAAGATTTATATTACATCCAATATAGGGATTTTCCTTCTTGAACTCCAAAGTTGTCCATACAACTGTCTTTTTGTTATCTTTACTTGGCCTCAAACTTACGAGATTCAAAACCAATTTGCTAGTAGACCTTCCCTCCCTCTCACCTTGCATGACCACCTGCTTATCTCTCAAGCTTCCTTATCTCAGTAAATGGCACCTTTGTTCTTCTGGTTTCTCAGTCAAAGAAATGTTGGCATCTGTTTTTCTCACATCCCCACATCCTTAAATGGTCTTTCTGATTCTGCCCTAACTCTCAGAGCAGCAGCTAGAGCAGCTACAGTGTTGTTGTTTATATATATGTGTGTGTATATATATATATATATATATATATATATATATATATATATATATAATCCATTCTAGTTATTCTTCAGTTTTAGCTTCCCAATCTTCTCACTGTAAAAGACAGAATCTTCACAATTCTGTGAATAATTATCTATATTTATAATCTATAAGGCTCTGAAGACCTCTCTGACTTCTCCCTTGAATCACTACAGGCAATCACTCATGCTTCCCTCTAAGTTTTCAAATACAACAGGCATATTTCCATCTCAGGGCCTTTGTACTTGCTGTTTCCTCTGTATCAAATGTTCCTTCCCCCAGACATCCCTATACTTGCTCTCTTCCCTCATTCAAGACTTTACGAAGTTTCTTGTTTCCTGCAGAACCTACTGTGATTATGGTATCTAAAATTTTAATCTCACCCTTCATCCTACCCTTAAATTCAAACATTATTCATCTGGAGCCTGTATCTTGACTACAAGGAATCTAGTCCCTTCCATCAGTATTTCTGATATTTACTGCTCATCTTCTTTGACCAGTGGATACCTATCACTCCAAAAATTTGTGGATCTCTTTGGACTCACTTCCACTACAAAATACAACCTCTCCTTTTATTCTTTAAATTACCACTCATCTGAGACTTTTGAATTGAACATTATAAGAGCTTAGAAATAACATATAATAAAAAACCCTCAAAATTATTCTTCAATTCTGAAAGATCTCTCCTTACTGCATATCCCTCATGGTTGCCCTTCCCCTTTGCCCAGATTTGTCACCATGGTCCTAGAGCTCAGGTCTTAAGCTTAACTCTCCTTCTTCAATTCTCTTTACTAAGTGCCTGGAATCCACATCTAATCGAGACCTCAGATAATATATTAATTATCTATACAGATATATTCCTTCCTAAAGCAATTCCATTATGAAACAGATTATATTTGGCATCCTAGCCTGAAACATTTTCCTTTGGATTATTCTCAATTTGTGTGTCTCTATAGAAAAATGGACTATATTTTTGGTATTTACCTTACATGTAAACAACTCTGAAGATTCTTAAATGTGTTAGCTTCCAGAAACAAGGGAGAATCTGCCACTAAAAATTTACAACTTCTACCCTTAGAGCTATTGAGAATTCAGAAATATTGGAATTCAGTCTCAAAACAATGTATTAAATTAATGTAAGCACAGAAACGAAAATCGGGATTATGTAAAGTAGTAGTAAGCACTAGGGACTCTACTACTTAGTACCAAGGAAAGGGACCATTTACAAATACCCTCAGACACTCAGAAACACATTCAGGATCCTGGAATTATTGCAGCAAGATACCTAAAACAGTTTTTGAAAATAAGTAAACTTTTCTGAGTATTTATGTTATAAAGATACAAATCTCACTGTCCAATGCGTGGTGATAGTTTTAAATTTGAACTGAAGCTGTTTTCCTAAAATTTTCATTTACTGAAACTTTTGGTTAAATAATAATTGCTTTGGGCTGTATTTTGAGAATACATGCTCATACCTTTGGCCAGTTGCTTTGCTTCAGTGTATTGGAATCTTCACAGCTCTGCAAGGGTAGTCTTACTTTTTCTTATCTTTTCGGGTAAAGGCAAATAAGAAAACAGATTTAATGTGTCTATAGCTTGTGCTCTCAGTCCATTATACTCTACCACTCCAAAGAGAGCAAATATAATAAACTGTTTTATTCTCTGATCCTTGCAATATTAAAGAATCCCATGAAGTTAAGAATAACACAAAGGAGAGCCTAAAGATGATTATTGCAGTACAAACACATATTGTGAATATGAGACATTTCTATTGTTCATCAATATTTTCTTTATCTTTGTCATTGTGCATATATATATATATATTTAATAGGCATGTGAATGCTAACATTTCCTTTTAACCACAGCCTGTCATCTAAATGATCTCTCACCAATTCTTTCAAATGTGTTCTTATACTTACAAAACATAATAACTATACTTTTTTTCTCAAATAAATTTAAAGCATAATGTGTGTTCACGAGGATAGTTCTTATTACATTTTTACTAAAAGCAAAGAGTCTCATTTGTGTAAAGATTTTTTGGAGGGGTGAGGAGGAAAGGATTGGATAATTTTAAGATTTTTTACATTACAAAGATCATCCATAAAACAAAGATTAAGAAGCTCTGTAAAGCAAAATTCTAAATGAAATCTTTTTTGAGATCTGAAGCTAAGAAAATACCATTCGTCTTAGGAACGCACTGCTGAAAATACTTAGAGTAGTATGTGCAGGTGGTACTTAATAAGTACTATTTTTATACCATGATTCATAATACCATGAATTGGGAATATGAGAAAATGGACATTTTCACATATACCAGCTTATAGCATTTTCTGTTAAATGCTTTACAATTAAGATTTATAAAACATCTTCAAAATTTTTTTCATGTGTGTAAGTGTTGCTTCTATAATGTGTTCAAGGGCTAACAGGATTAAATAATAATGTACTGATTATTTTTATTTGCCCAGCTGCATGTAAGCGTTTGGCATATTTTCTATGAATAGCTAAATGCAATAAAAAAAGATCAGAAACTTATACAGAATGTACCTAATTCAACTGAGCTAGAAAAGGAATTTAATTTTTTTAATTATTCTTTTTTTCAATTTCTTCTCAGATTAGTTATATGAATTTTGGAGTGAAATAATGTGTCAATTTGGTTAGGCTAGCTACTTAAAAACTTTAAAATAAGCTGCCAGGATTCTAAATTTTTAGTTGATATATGTTACAGGTTACATAGCAATACTAAAATTTTCTCCCTCAAAATCTAGAGGAATGTGAGAATTAATGTTTTCTTAATGCAGAATAGCTGCAGAATTTTGCACATGTTTTCTAAAAATACATTAATTATCCTATTGACTGAGTTTGTTTGGGGAATTTATTTATCCCAGTGTGTCCTGATTTTTTTTTAAATAGTTGCCTTCTTTCTAAATACAATTAGAAATATTTTTATTATTAATAGATGCTTCAATCTAATTTGTTGAAACTGAAAATTTTTCAAAATCCCAGAGACTCAAAATCCCAACATCATTTTTATGTAGTTATAAATATTTATTAAAAATATTACAAACTATAGGCGCCTGGGTGGCTCAGTGGGTTAAAGCCTCTGCCTTCACCTCAGGTCATGGTCTCACAGTTCTGGGATTGAGCCCTGCATCAGGCTCTCCACTCAGTGGGGAGCCTGCTTCCCCTTCTCTCTCTGCCTGCCTCTCTGCCTACTTGTGATCTCTCTCTCTTTCTCTCTCTGTCAAATAAATAAATAAAATTAAAAAAAATATATTACGAACTATATAAAAATAAGTGAATTTAAACCATGACAAACATATCTAACAAAACCAGCATTCTGATATAGAGATTAGGCCTGGCCCCTGCACAAGGATGACACACAAATTCATGAAGTGTTCCATATTAAAAAAAAAAAAAAATACGAAACAAAACAAAAAAAAGTGTTTTGATATGATGAGTCCTACAGAGCAAATTACCAAGCCAAGTAATCAAGAGATACCATCTTCGTGAAATCACTTTTTGTTTAGTGAACTCTGAGATTATATAAAGAATTAAGTCCTGGCTCACTATTATCATTGTAATTAGAAATTTGTAACTCAAGGATTTTAAAGACTTAATAAGGTTGTCTGCTTTCAAGTGGAATGGAGCAGCTTTGCAATGCTCTACTTAGAACAATCAGAAAATCTGGATAAAATGGAAAGCTCAGAGTTTAGGCAATGAGAATCACAGGGGAAAAAAAATAAGAATCACAGGGGCTAAAACAAAGAGAGAACCTTGAAAAGGTGAGTGTACTACTACAGTCATTTTTACCCTGGAGCATTTGTCAATAACGAGTGTGAGAGGGACCTTGAAGGTCACTCCTGTGATGAGGTTATGTTAAATGGCAAAGGTGACTTTTGGAAAGGGAGATTATCCTTGATGGATCTGATCTAATCAGGTGAGATCTTAAAGGGGACTGGGCCATTCCTTGTGAGAGATTCCAGATATGAGAAATAATGAGGAAGATTCTCCTTTGCTGGGTTTGAAAATGGAGGAAGCCACACAGCAGGGCATAGCAGGCAGTCCCTAAGAGCTAAGAGTTACCATTGGCTAGCATATGGGCAAAACATGAGGACCTCAGTCTAACAACTGCAAGGAAATAGATTCTGCCAAGCGTGAAAAAAAGGTAATTGTTCCTTAGTTAACCTTCCAGATGATCACACAGTCCAGCTGACACCTTGATGTCAGCCTGGTAAAAGCATAAGCAGAGAACTTAGTCATGCCATGCTCAAACATTTGACCTACAGAAATATTACCTAATAAGCGGGTGTTGTTTTAAGCTGCTAAATTTGTGGTAATTTGTTATGCAGAAATTTGCAGCAAAGATAGAAGGCTGGAATCTGATATTTATAGTGATTAAGGACCATTGCAAGAAGAAACCAAAAAAGCTTTTGGTGGAAACTTCTGGAAGTCTCAAATGTGTGGCCAGTCTCTGTGTGGAATAGGAGACTAAAAACTTAAGGGAAAAACCTCTGAAAAGCTGATTGGATTTTTCTGGCAGGTAAGTTAAGACAGAAGTAAGGTCTGAGAAAATTGATTAAACTCTGAGTTGAAAATCCTAGAGGGACAGGGGTGGATCAGAAACCGACCGGTCTTAGGAAGGAAAGAAGGGAAGAAAGGAAAGGAAAGGAAAGGAAAGGAAAGGAAAGGGAAGGAAAGGGAAGGGAAGGGAAGGGAAGGGAAGGG
>CM052899.1:133952764-133999600 GCA_028534135.1 Potos flavus | reverse complement strand
TTTTTTTTTCAGAGCCCTGGTAATGCTTTATCTAATAATATTAGTCAATAACAATAAAATGTTATCATTCATAATTTCAGTTATTACTTAAAATGTTCATAGCCACCACCTTACTTCTTTCATTTGAGTATATCATCTTCTAGGCCAGTAGTTCTCAAACACTGATGCCCATCAGATTTATAAAAATGTAGATATCATAAGTCCTACTCCAGAGTTTGATATTTTTTGTATACTCTTGTTACATATGCTATGTTTCAGTCTCATTCTATGCTAGGCCTCAAGATTTTTTTCTTCTATAAAAAATAGACCATTTTTTAAAACAGTGAGTGACTTCTTTAAAAACAAAGTAAAGATCAGTCTCCTGTAACAATAAAGGACAGCTTTGCGCCGTGGCAGTATCGTAGCCAATGAGGTTTATCCGAGGCACAATTATTGCTAATTGAAAACAATAAAGGACAGTCTCAAAACCTTGTGGAAAAGGACTATACTAGGTACTTCAAACTATTGACACTTCAATGAAGAGAATATTGGATATACGCTTCTGACTCGCCATTGTTTAGACCACTGTTAAACTCTACCAGTGGACTAAGTCAGGATTTCTAGGACTGTATGAACTAATGAGGGGAATTTTAATGTAATTTTAAGTGGGGAATATTGTTCTATTTCATGAATATATAAAAAAGTTCTTTTTCTGCTTGTTAAGCTATCAGAAACCCAGAACAACTGAGTAAAATCCTATTTTTGTAAATTGAAATGAAATATTTTAAATGATACCTAATTCTCATTGGTCACTAAATTCAGAAACTTTTACTACTTCTCTTTACTTTTTATGGTAATAGAGTTATTTATATAGGTTTGATAAGAAAGTCTTTTTACCAGACCTTAGAAGAACAAAATGATTGTATAACCATGGCCTTGAGCATCCTATTTGAGAATAATGCTTATTTAATCAGACAGAC
Organism: Potos flavus; assembly: GCA_028534135.1. NCBI lineage: Eukaryota > Metazoa > Chordata > Mammalia > Carnivora > Procyonidae > Potos > Potos flavus. The sequence goes on along the minus strand of CM052899.1, from coordinate 133,998,641 downwards.
AAGCTGTTTTTGAGAAACAAAGGCTAGTTTTATTATGAGGACAATGCATACAAAACCTTCCTGCATGATACCTGCAGGATATCTGGTTTGCAGGGTCCAGCCTTACAGGTAGTAAGGAAGGCTACTTCCCAGCAGATCAAGAAAATTAGAATATTTGGAGCACTGTGAGAAGAGAGAAAAAAAATTACCCAAATTTAGAGCTACTTCCAGTGAAATACAGTGGAGGGAATATCTTTTTTTTTTTAATTTTTTTTTTAAAGATTTTATTTACTTTATTTGTCAGAGAGAGAGAGCACAAACAGGCAAAGTGGCAGGCAGAGGCAGAAGCAGGCTCCCTGCCGAGCAAGGAGCCCAATGCGGTACTCGATCCCAGGACCCTGGGGTCATGACCTGAGCCGAAGGCAGCCGCCCAACCAACTGAGCCACCCAGGCGTCCCAGTGGAGGGAATATCTTGGGCTTCATTTCCTCACCTTGGGATAGTAAATAATAAAAGCTTTTGTAAGTCAAACTTGAATTTACTTAAGAAAACATCCAAAAAGAAGTTAACCTTGTGGTGTTTGTTATTGTTAAATATCACATGGCTCTTGGGGCACCTGGGTGGCTCAGTGGGTTGAGGCCTCTGCCTTTGGCTCAGGTCTTGATCTCGGGGTCCTGGGATCGAGCCCCGCATCGGGCTCTCTGCTCAGCAGGGAGCCTGCTTCCCCCTCTCTCTCTGCCTGCCTCTCTGCCTACTTGTGATCTCTCTCTCTCTCTCTCTCTCTCTCTCTCTCGCTGTCAAATAAATAAATAAATAAATAAATAAAATATTAAAAAAAATATTATATGGCTCTTGATTTGTAAAAAGTTTAAGAAGGCCTATATGATATATTAAACTTTTACTGCACATATGTAAATGATAAGGTCAAACCTCATGAGACCAGCCTTATTTTGTAATCAATAAAATCTTTCTTTGTGATTATCACAATTTTAAGGTAAGGAGAGACTGTCAGGGAAAATTGTGAAAGATTTTGAAACACACCAAAAAGATTACTGTCTTTAATAGAAAACTATGTATTGTGTAGAGCACATCCTTCTCAGTTATTGGACTCTATGGGGTTTACACTCTTCATTGTATTTGACCTACTTTATAATTTTGTAAATTGTAGAATATCAAAATACAGTTGACCCATGAACAACATGGGTTTGAACTGCATGGGTCCAATTATATAAAGATTTTTTTCAATAAATACAATACAGTATTATAAATGTATTTTCTCTTCCTTATGATTTTAATAAGATTTTATTTTTTTCTAGCTTACTTTATTGTAAAAATGGAGTATATAATATATCATAAAAAAACATGTGTTAATCTACTGTTTATGTTATCAGTCTTCTGGTCTATAGTAGACTATTAGTAGTCAACTTTGGGGGGAGCCAAAAGTTATATATGGATTTTCGACTGCATGAAAGGTCAGCATCCTTAACTCCTATGTTGTTCAAGAGTCAACTGTAATGTGAATAACACTTGATCATGGAAGTGCAAATTATGTTTAGTGGATTACTGCTCTGTAGATATTGATCAATTTTGTCAGTTGTGCATGTATTAAGTAAATTTATTTGAACATTCACCATAGGCCTATATAGGTTACTTACTGCTCTTTGGATTCTTGTGCAAACTAGTAGTAACCCCTTACTGGTTCCCTCATTACTTAGTGATTATATAGATTTTCGGCACGTGTTCATTTAAAATATAAGAAGTAGGTTGCAAGTAGAATACCTGAATAAGGAGTAGGAGGGTAAATACACTTGAATAAGTTAGAGGAGAATAAATATACCTTCAGAGGTTCAAGATAAAGTATCTTAAATAAATTTAAAAGATAAAACTTATAATTAAGGCTTCATTTTGTTCTTATTAATGCTATGAAGACAGAAGCCATTAAAAAAAAAGCTTAGATTATAAAGTTCTTTGTCAGCACATTTTATATATCCTTTTCTTTCTATTGCACTGGTTAGCCTGTCTCTTAGAAACTATTTTTATGCGCACTGCTCAGTCACATAGTTTCATTGATTTAAATTGGTTAAAAGTCACAACGGTTGCATTTCTGAAGCAGTGTAAAAGTTCTGTCACCTAAAAAGTGATATCTCTGAAATGAGAAAAACCAAACTCTATACATTGAGTAGTACACTCTTAAAGATAGATTTCTAAAAACTGACAATCTTTATCAGCCCGTAAAATTCCATATACCTGCTCTTGCTTATCAGTGTCATGACAATAAGGCACCCAATATAGAGACCATCTGTGGTCTTTAGGACATTTATGCTGACAGAATATTTATCGAAGTGGTATAAGAAATACCAGTTTTTAGGAATGCTGATATGTATTTCATGTAAAAAGGATGCAGTGTTAATTAAAATTGGGAAAGAAGATTCCCAATGAAGATTAGTATATTAGAAGTTCTTTGTGCTCTTACCATTATGTCATACCTGTGAAATTTTAATTAAAACAAAATTTTCCAAACCCATCTGAGCATTTCCCCCCTATAGATACCTATTAACAGCACATGGAATTATATTACTCAGAACAATGGTTTAGGGTATCTGTACTATGTCAGGAATCATATTTTAGGTCCTCAGTAAACCTTAATAAATCCTCTAAAAAATAAGGTACTTTTAATGGTAAATATTATAAATATTTATAATAGAAGTATAAATATAGGCAAGAACAAATGGAAATATGTCACTTGTAATCCCATCATGTAAAAGTCACCACTTTTAAGATTTTGTGTCATTTTAATATGCATCAGTTAGTACTTTCATTTTTATTAAAAAAGGAATCATACTGCATATTTTCTACAGCCTCTATTTTTCATTAGACATATTATAAACATATTTCTAGGTGGTTAAGCATTCTAAAATACAATTTTTAATTGCTTCATGATATTCTACTTACAAATGTACCATAATTTTACCAATAAGCATTTAAGGTAGTTTCAGGTTTTCACTATCCTAAATTCTGCCATGGATATCCTCATGGTTATCTTGGGTACATCTATACTTACTTATTTAGGATAAATTTCTAATCCAGACACACTAGATCAAAGAGTATGCAAAATTCTAGTGCTTTTGATCTCTATGTGTTTGGCTTTGAACTTCATTTGGGTCCTCCAAGCTGCAGACCTGCATTATTATGTCTGCATTTTACCAGCAGCTCTCTTTCCAGTTTTTGAAGATAATCAATATCATGACCACTTTCTCCAAACTTGAACTATCTTCATTCTCAGCCCTTTAAAGACATCCTTCTTTGGAGAGAAAATGGAACACACCAGTGAAGAATTGTCTTAACTTCCCTACCTAAAATAATTCTACTTACCTCCTTGCATCACTTTCTATCCTTTTCACTTTTCCTCAAACTAAACTATAAACCTTAGTCCCACATATTGGATTCCATTCTTTTGGGTTTCTCAGAAGATCCTCATGTTTGCTCAATTATGCACAAATTATGTATTCTACATCATCAGCCTCTCCTTCCCTACTATTATTTCCCAACATTTCCCAACATATTCCCCTTACTCGCCCCTCTACTTACTGTCTTCATTTCATCACCTCCACTTAGAGCTCATTGCACAAGTGCAATTCACCTCCATTGTTTATACTGCTCTTGCCAAGGTCATGTTTTCACCTATAATTCTAAAGGAAACTTCTCATTCGATCCTTTTCTTTGTCCTTTCTGCAACATTTAACACTCTTAATTACTCACTCCCTCTTTGAAACATTCACTTTCCTTGTTTTCATGAAAACACACTCTTCTATTTTTCCTTCTACCTTCAGACTCCCTACTCTCATTTGACAGCTTCTTTTTACTCTACCCAAGCTTTCAAGTTAGCTATTTCTCAAATACTGTACCAGGCTCCTTTCTCTTGTCTCCTTTTTATTTTTAGTTTTGTTTTATTTCTCTCCCATACAACATACTCTCTCTAAACAGTATCACCCACATTCACTAGTTTGAGTATCATCAAACTCATCTTTATCCTGTGCTACAGTCCTGAGTTACTAACCATTTTCATATACCAGCTATAACTTGAACCAAATTACTTAAGTTCTCTCAACCTTAGTTTCCCATCTATAAAATGGGAATAAGGGTTGTATATCTATCATGGGTCACACTGTAAAGTGTCAGTCAAATAATTTAAATATTTTAGCAAGGTACCTGGCAAAAATAAAGTGCTAAATAGTACCCTTTATGTTTAATCTCTAGGATATTTAAAATAATTTTGGATAAGAACACTGCAAAATTCAGGCAATTAGCAGGAAGAAAGTGCTTGGCGAATAACAAAATTAAGACCAAAGTAACAGGGACACCTGGGTGGCTCAGTGGGTTAAGCCTCTGCCTTCAGTTCAGGTCATGATCTCAGGGTCCTGGGATCAAGCCCTGCATGAGGCTCTCTGCTCAGCAGGGAGCCTGCTTCCCCCTCTGTCTCTGCCTACTTGTGATCTCTCTCTCTCTGTCAAATAAATAAATAAAAATCTTAAAAAAAAAAAAAGACCAAAGTAACAGATTAATGTTTACACAAAGACTGTATTAGTTTAGGTGGCACTACCTGTAATAACAAATGAACCTAATTTTTTTAAGGGCTTAACAAAACGGAATTTCATTTTTCACTCATTTAACATAAAATAGGTAGGGCAGAGGCTTTGCCCATTCATTCATTTATGCAAATTTGGTATGCATAATTTGCCTTCCAGGATTTTGCTGCTAGTATTGCCAAATATTTTACCACTGTATATCTTGGGTCTCAATCTTTCTAGCCTCTGACACAAATTTTCTTGCCATCCACTGACTTCCTACTAAGGCAAGATATATCTTTTAGGCTTTTGTTGTTGCTCTTAGACCTCCTACTTGCTTTTTTTTTTTTTAAGATTTTATTTATTTATCTGACAGAGAGGGAGAGAGAGAGAGCACAAGCAGGAAGAGCATCAGGCAGAAGGAGAAGAGAAGCAAGCTCCGCACTGAGCAGATAGCCCAGTTCAGGGCCGGATCTCAGGACCCTGGGATCATGAGCTGAGCCAAAGGCAGATGCTTAATTGACTGAGACACCCAGGTGCCCCACTCCTACTCACTTCTAGTGGTAATTTGTGTATTAGTCACATATGCTGCCTAAGAGATAAATGCCAAAATTTCAGTGGCTTAACATAGTGACCATATAAAATTAACATTATTTGTATAGTATCTTACTCAATTTCTTAATAAACCATAAGTCAAGAAACATATTAGTTCTTCCATTGTAGGTAACTAGTAACCAGCAGTATAACTTAGGTTATAAATAATAAATAAATAACCTAGTTATTTACCTTTTTCCTGTCTGAGATTTTATATCTGCAAAATAAGAAGCGTGGTCATGGAATGAACACTCTCTAAGATCCTTTCATTCAACTCTATAATGTGATTATTTAACTTCATATCTGGATATATATAAGTATCACAGAAATCAACAGGATAAGAAGAATGTATGTGTTTAGGATCAATAAATGTAGCTTAACAAGCATCCTTCAGGACATCTGTGGTGGCACTCTCTAAATGTCCCCAGTGATCACTCTTCTTGGTACACATATCCTGAGTGTGGGGCTAGAAACGGTGACTTTCTCCTAACTAAAGGTATGGAAAAAGTGAAAGGATATCACTTCCGAAATTAGGTTACCAATAGACTAAGATTACATTTTCCTCTCTCTCTTTTCCTCTCTCCCTTTGCTTTTTGTGCATGCCTATGATCCTTTACTCAAGAGGAAAAAAATGGCCATCCTGTAAGGGTCTTATGGAGAGGTACTAATGGTAAGGAACTGATAATCTCCAGTCAACAGATGGCAAGGACCTGAGTCCTGCCCAGACACATGAGTAAGCTTGGAGGAAGATCCTATCCCACTCAAGCCATGGGATGACCTCCACTCCAGTTAATACCATTATTGCACCCCCATGACAGAGCGTGAGACAGAGGACCTGGAGAACCTGAGCCCAGATTCCCGACCTACAGGAACTGTGACATAATACATAAGTGTTGTTTTTAGTCTCTGTGTTTTGGGGTAATTTGTTATACAGAAATAGACCAATAATGAAATATCTGATTGGTAAACAGTAAGGACAACATTCTTTCAAAAACTAGGATTCTGATGTAGACTAACTCGCTAGTGGAAAAAGAAGAACACAGGCTTACTTGGATTTCTTCTTGTATTTTCCCTTTGGCTAGGCTCAGTTCCTATCTCCCACCTCCAAAAGCACAGAACTAGTAAATCAGGAATTTTCCTTTCTTTTATTTCTCCCTTTTAGTTCATAGACTATTTAAATTGCGCTTGGCTATCCCTAGACCTCTCCATGATAATACATCTGATATTTCCTAATGGGATTATCTTTTCCATTCACTTTTAAAAATACTTTTTAATATTATTGCTATTATATCAGTAAAATTCATATAGATCATAGAAAATTTAGAAAATATAGGTTGGTAAGAAAGGAATGTAAAAATCACCTGTAATCATATAACCCTGAGACCTATCATGAGCGTTTTATAATTAGTTAGGTACTCTGGTTTAAAGCAATTTAGGAATAATAGCAGATAGATACAGAAACAGAGAGAGAGAGAGCGCGCGAGCTTTCTATTGTCGAGTATTTTTCTAAGCACTCCATACATATTAACTTACTCAATTTTCACAGGACCTTCTATTATTGCCCCTGTGTTACAGAGAAGCAAACTGAGGCTCAATATATCTACATTCAGAAACATCCTCTTTCTCACTGAGCAAAATGATCTAAAAGTTATCAGTTTGAAACTTCATTACACCTTTTTTGGAAACTTCTTAACACATCATTACGCATATTTCACGTGATTACTTCTTAACAAAAGCCTTCTAATGACACACTTTGTCACACTCATAGGTTTGGATAAATGACGAAAGAATAGTAGAAAGTCTGACAAATCTTTAATCACTGCTTTTAAAATGTACACACATTTCTTTCATCTCTGCATAAAGTCAGTCCAGAGGTCAGCATTTCTCAGAAGTTATCCTGGGTCCAGCTGCTGGAGAAGAGCATAGATCTGTGTTAATGTCCCATGCCGTGTGGTCAGGATGAAAGGGGCCATTCTGAGGTATCTACTGGCTCCTTCCTCCAGCACCTTAGGTTACATCTCCTTACACTTTATGAGATCTGGAAAACACATGGGCATAATGTCTTTATTAAGCTCAGAGAATAATAGAGGAGCCAGAAGATGATTTAAAACCTAGGACATAACATATTAGGAACTCTGGTATTCATCTCAACTGCCAGATTCAAGAATCAGTGAAATGTCAAATCAAGCAGCATTTACAATAACTGTGACATCTTTGCATTGAATAAAAGTTGCCAAATACACTTACTACAGTGTATTCTGTACCTTGAGATAAAACATTAAATACATATGATACATGTAACATTTTGTGACTATAAGATCTTTGCCACCTTAATTTCTGGGCGATGCAAGAAAAAGTTCACTTTTTATTACATAAAAATAAAAATAAATATATAGAATATATTGAATTAAATAATCTTTCAAATATGCAAAAATAGTTACATAAAATATTGCTATAATATGCTATATATTATATATGTAACTTTATATTACTATAGTTTTGCCAGTATGGCTGTTTTTCAAAATTTAATCTTCATGAAACAGAAACTTGTCTGTCTTCTACACTACTCTATCCCCTAGAATAGCTTTGTACCAGACACATACATTATATGTATCCATTCGTTTAATAAATACATATGACTACATACAATTAATAATAGAGAGGCTAAATAGCTTATTCAGGTTCATATGTATTATAGTAGCATGCATGTGTTTGAATTCAAGATTATTCCTAAAAAAATCCACTACTACCACCACCACCAAGAAGGGAAAAAAGGTCACAGTGACTGCTTGTGCTCTGAAACTCACATGAGTCCTACGTCTACCCCAGAAGTGTGCCGCTAGGAAACATTTCAGCCACAAAATTTGAATCACTGTCAAGATCTATATCTCTCTCTACTTGTATTATGGGTATATTTGTCTCCAGCATAGACTGTGACTCCATTAAGAATAGACTTCATGTCTTATTCATATTTGTTATTATGTAGCTAATATGGTGCCTTGTACATAGCAGAGACCCAGTAAAGTTCTGATGAATTGAATTGGAGAAGGACAATGTGTTAGTGGCATAGTTAATTTGTAGAAATGAATGTCCTTTTTATTTGATAAGGCAAAATATAAATATGTACACATAAACATATGCATGTACATGCATATAAGCGGACCTAATCTATTATCGACATAGCATCAAATTCCAAACCGAACTAAAGAGCTATAAAGCAATGTTTCTTTCTAACTTTTTAGAGAGATAAAAGAATTTAAAACGAAACCAGATTATCCAACAACAAAAGAAATACCTGCTATGTGTTAAAGCTGGCAGTGATGGGCATGAATCTCAAAGTAGACATAGATGCTGTGTTGTAAAAGGTGCCTTGAAAGGCAAATAGTAGGGGAAAAGGAAACCAACTAAAATATAGGACAGATAACAGAAACAGCCCAGACAAGTGTTTAGCATTAATATAAATATACACCAGCACCTTCTGCTAGACTTCCTTAACATCCTTAACATGCATATGTGTGTACATTATACGTGTGTACATATAGGTGTGTGTGCATACATACACATAGCAACAGACAGATGGACAGAGAGGCTCACATTCAGAACGGGGGCTCTCTGGCCACGTGTAACAAGAACCCCTGTATAGATCTGGCATTCAGAAGGAGGGTCCAATCTGGGAAAAAGACAGGCTGTAGAAAAACTTTGTCAAAATAAAGACGTGCTCCATTCCTAGAGGAAATAAGATATGAACACATGTTGTCAAGCACAAAAGAGTAAATCAGTTGTCCCAGATATTCCAAGTTGCATACAAAGCAAGACAGGAATTATTAACTTAAACTGAAAAAACAAGGCAGAACCAGACTTGATGAAATGTTTAATTTTGTCTCTTCTCTTTCTATCTCTTTCAGTCTCTTTCTCATCTTTTTCTTTTTTTCTTACTTACCTTCAAAAAGAAAGGGTGGTCTCTTACAAATTAAGGTCACACATGACAAAACTGTAACATCATTTAAACAATGACAACAGACAAGTAATGATGGGAACAATAATCATCCCAGACAATGAAGTCTAGGGAAACTACTGTTATTGTGCATGAAACCAAATGCTTATCTTTCAGGCATTCAAAGCAAAAGGGAAATATAATAGGATACATCACTCTCAATAGCTAATAAGGTAGAAAAGCAAATTATCAGGAAAGAGATATTTTCCTAGCTCTGAAATCTGAGAAGAAACATTGTATGGGTCTACATTGGGACATCTTTGAATCACACAGATAGTATTATAATAAGTTCTTTCAGGAGAACAAAAAAAGAAGATAAAAAGAAACTTTGGATGAGTAATGAATTCATAGGAATAAGATAGAAAAAAAATCAGCAATGCAAGTGAAGATGAGACTTATATAAGACTAAAGGAGACAGGCAGAAATAAATAATCACAAAAAGTAAAAAAGCACAAAGAATATAAAAGTGGTAGAATCATTTTCACAATTGACCTGGACATGACAAAACACAGATGTCAAAATGATCTAAAATTCCATGGATCAACATCTGTTGCTATAAGTGTCTACATTTTGCCTGGCAATGTATTCATTATTTTCATGTAGGTCTCCCTGACAGATCACTATTATTTAAAATTCTTATTTTTTATTTTTATTTTTATTTTTTTTTTAAGATTTTATTTATTTATTTGACAGAGAGAGAGACAGCGAGAGAGGGAACACAAGCAGGGGAAGAAGGAGAGGAGAAGCAGACTCCCCGCTGAGCAGGGAGCTTGATGTGGGGCTGGATCCCAGGACCCTGGGATCATGACCCGAGCTGAAGGCAGACGCTTAATGACTGAGCCACCAAGGCACCCCTAAAATTCTTATTTTTAAAAAATTTTAAGTATTTACTTGAGAGAGAGAGAGAGAGAGTACTCCTGTGTGAGAGAGAGCATGGGTGGGGGGAGAGGTAGAAGCAGAGGAAGAAGCAGACTCCACCTGACAGGGAGCCCAATGTGGGGCTGGATCCCAGGACCCTGGGATCATGACCTGAACCAAAGACAGACACTTGACTGACTGAGCCACCCAGGCACCCCTAAATTTCTTATTTTAATGTAGTGGCTACTGAATTAAAATTTAAGCTACTTTATAAAAATTCATTATGTTATCTCTCAGTATCTTGCCCTAAAAGATTGCTCCATTCCTAAATGTCATATTATTTTGTAGAGTTGATCTTCTGTTCATGTGAGAAGATATTGTAAGTTTTGGCTTTAGTCAGGTATAGGACTGAATTTCCCTCTTAACTTATTGACTGTTTGACCTTAAGCCAATTATTCAGGCTTGGCCTTTTTAATTTATAATATGAAGTAAACAATTCTTTTATCTCTAAGTTGTTATTATTGAGATCATGTCCCCAGCAAATTCCTAGGCAAGTAATTAGATAAATAAATAATGGGTCTATCTTCTGCTATGCTCTGACGGGGCTGGGAATCCATATCTTGAACAGGTAAATGAAATACATAGATGTCAGGTAGTAAAAAAAGAAACCTTCGAAGGAAAGAATTTTCTAAATATTTATATATGAAAACAACCTTAAGAAAATCACCCTACATCTATAGTTTTTAAATTGTTTCACATTCAACAGTTCATTCATTGAATATCTATTCAATATGAAAAACATCATGCTGAGTGATATATGTACTAAAATAAATTGTACATACTTCTCCAACAGTTTAAGGGCAGACAGACATATATAACTAAATATTGATATTAGTCAAGTTCTAAGGAAAACACATGAGACTGCTGAAAGTAGAACAAATGGGAAATTTCACAGTAGTTCCAAAAAGGGTAAGGAAATAACCATGAAAGTTCCTCATCAGCTGTAAATTTAAATATTCTGCATATTAATAAATGTATGCAGCACTGTAACGATTTTTGCCTCCCATGAAATAACATTTCCTCTCAAAAGGGTGTTAGTGGTCACATTTTATCCTAAGAAATTCATAAGTACCAAGATTCTTCAGTACAAAATAAGCAATATTTATACCCCTGAAAGTTCAGCTTTGGTTTTCCCAAATCAAATTGAAGGTCCGATCCCTCCTTGTCTAATAAATACAAATCAAATTTAGTCATTCTCTTATCTTTGCTCTACCACCTGAGACCCACTAGTTTTCATGGAGGTTTTTTTTGTTTTTTGTTTTTTTTTCATTAAAACAAATCTCTGTAATATGGCAACCACACTAGTTTAGTTTTATAAAATTATTTTAAGCATTTTCCTGACTTACTTTGTTACTTAGAAGATATTTCAATATTATGGTTTATTTCAAGGTACTAGCAAAATTTTTTCTTATAATTGTTTAAGAAAGTTTTTTTTTAAGTTCAAAAAAATGTTTCTCATAATATTTGTAATAAATTCCTGATAGAGCCCAGAACTTTACAATGCACCCAGAAGGGAAACTGGGGAGTAATTCCTGAAGATCACTTACCATCAGCTTCCCATGGTTCCCAAGAGTTGTGTAAGGCTGGAGTCCTATGGTGAATTCAAAGATTGGTTAGCCTCTTAAAGAATTATTCTTGAAGTTTTCAGTATTGAAGTGGAAAAAACAGCACATTCTAGGTTAGGCCACACAAACCTATTTCACTAAGGGAATGGAAAACTAATTCTAATGGAAAATCAAAATGATATTTTTAGCTATACATATATTCAGCAAATATTTATTGAGCATTGCTATATGCCAGGCCCTGTTTTGCTTTTTGGGGAAATATCAATGAGTAAAACAGACAAAAGTCCTCATTCTCCAAGAGTCTACATTCTGATGGGGAGATAGTTATAAACCCAGGGCCACGTTCTCTATTACACCTAAGGCCCACAATTCTCCTAGGGGCTCATAAAAATGTTTGAATTTTAATTTCTTTTAAAACCAGAAAAAAAGGGCACCTGGGTGGCTTAGTCATTAAGCATCTGCCTTCGGCTCAAGTCATAATCCCAGGGTACTGGGATTGAGCCCCACATTGGGCTCCCTGCTCAGCAGGAAGCCTGCTTCTCCCTCTTCCACTGTCCCTGCTTGTGTTCCCTCTCTCTCTTTCTCTCTGTCAAATAAATAATAAAAATAAAATCTTTAAAACCATAAAAAAATGTGAATATTATAATGATGCATCCATCCTGGATTATATTTTTCTTTATAATAATGCAGTCATAAAATAGAATTTTAAATATATATGTATATATTTTTATGGAGAAAGGGGCCCATTAAGGCAAAAGTGACTTGAGACCAATGAAGTCATACTGCAGACTAATAAACACAATGAATAAGTGAATTACATGGTATATTAGAAGGTGAGAAGTTCTATGGCAGGAAAAAAGGGAGGTGATAGAGTTGTATGTAATAATAAAAATTACGTAAGGTTGTATGTAATTTTAAATAGAGTGTTAGAGAAAGCATCGCCAAGAATTTGTGCACAAATTAGAAGTAGGTTAGGTAAAGAGCCATGTAGAGATGTCTAGGTGAAGAATATTCTAAGTAAAAAGATAAGCAGATGCAGAGCCCTGAGATGGGGGTGTGTCTGGCAAGTGAGGAAGCAATAAAGAGGCTATTACGGCTGCAGCAAAGTGATCTCTGGGGAGAGGAGTAGAAGATCAGGCTGTGAAGGCTTCAGAGGCCAGAATGATTCGTGCTTTGCCGGCCACTTCCGGTTGACTCTGAATGATAGAAAGAGCAAGAGGAGGATTTGTGATCAAATTAAGGTGAGGTCACTAGGATGGGCCCTAATCTGGTCTGATCAGAGTCCTCACAAGAAAAGGAAAAAAACGATATGAAGACAGAAGCACAGAGAGAATGCCATATGATGACAGAGACTGAATTTGGAGTAATGCAGCTGCAAACTGAGGAATGACAAGGATTGACAGCCACCATCAGAAGCTCAGAAGAGGCAACGAAGGATTCGATCTGGAGACTCAGAGGGAGCATAGCTCTGCTGACACCTTGAGTTCCAAATAACTTCTAGCAGAACTGTAAAACCGATTTCTGTTGTTTTAAGGCACCCATTTTGTGGTACTTTGTTATAATAACTCTAGGAAACTGATATAATCACTTAGTTCTAGCAGCATCTCTCTGGCTGAGTGTCGAAAATAAACATGGCAAGGTCAAGGATAGTTATGAGGAGCCTATCGAGTGTCCTGGGAAGCAGATTGTAAGACAGAAGATTGCAAACAAGAGATTTATCCAGAGCACTCTCAGGAACAATGGAGTGTGGGCGTGCGGAGGTGGGGGGAATGAGAAACTCTGAATTGGGCAGAGGAAAAAGTGGAACAGCAGTAGAGCCCTCAGGCAATATGGCGAGTTTCACTGAACTTGGGATGGTTCTTTGGAATCAGGAGGAAATGGGCCAGGAAATGGGCCTATTGTAAGTACCCCTAGGAAGGTACTAAATATGGGTTGATCTCTGGGGAGGGAACATAATTTTGAATAAGATATCTCTCTTCAGCAGAGAAAGGAAAATACTTGAAGGACTCAACTATGAGCAGTCTACATTCTTCCAGCTGTGGAAATGAATATTTTGGTCCTAGGAAGAAGAAAAATGCAAGGTGTTTCATAGCATCCCTGAAAGACGTTATTACATATATAGAGAAAAGATTCAAATAGCATGGGAAAACATAGGAATTAGAGTATAACACATGGAATTCTGGTTGTGTAAATAGTGTTGGGGTGTGTGTGTGTGTGTGTGTGTCCTAGCAAGGATCTTCCATTTGACAAGACTCTTAGTTTATAATACACTTAATTTGGTAGCCACAATAAACTAGTATAGGTAGGACAGATATACAGATATTTAAACATGCCGGTTTTACTGATAGGGAAAATAAAGCCTAGAAATATCAAGAGACTTGCCCAATACGGAGTGAGTCAATGGTAAGGACACGACTGAAAAAAAGTCTTCTGAATCCATGTCTTGAGCTCTTTGTATTATGTCATATGGCCTAAATATTACTCCAATTATATGGCAGTGATTGGGCTACATAATTCCGCATATTCTTTCACAATTTTTTTTCAGATTACGAAAAGAGTATATGGCATAGTTGTTTGTATGGTATATGCATATATATAGTATATGCATAGTTGTTTGTAAACTTACATCATTTTCTTCCTGGACCAAAAGCTAGAGCATATTTGCCTTTATAGTTGGGTGTGGCCATATGACTGAGTTCTTGTGAGTAGAATCTGAATGGACATGATAAAGATCATGCAAGCCCATAAATAAAATGCTAAGAAGTTACTCCTCTTCTTTGTTACCTATGGTCTGCCCAGTACAACCTCAAAAGCCTTATGTTAAAGGATTATATATCACCACCCTCCCACTCTCCACATTACAGTCCTGATCCAGGATTATCTTAACTATTAGAGAATCAGAGGCGCAATATGCATATCTTAGTGTAAGATGTAGAGTATAGGTTTGAAACTTTATTTCATAACATTTCACATAGTATAACTAATCTATTTCACTTAAATCTAATATTAAATAACTTAAGGTAAGAATATACTAAGTTGTTGCCATGTATACATTCAATCTCTTTATCATTTGTGAGATAAATTAGAAGAAAATTATTATTCTATTTTTATAATTGTTAAATCCCTGAGAGAGAGAAAGAGAGCTTTGGATAATATAAATAGATAAGTAAATAAACAACTAAGTAAAAGCAAGCTTCATATTTATACCATTCCAATTTAAAAACACATCAGAGAAGGAGGGAAAATTTCTCTATTCCACTGTTTATATAAAAAAAAAAATCGCAGGAAAGTATTCTCAATAGCCAGGCTTAAGCCATGTGGGCATCTGTAACAAATCACTGGGGGAGAGCCCGTGACAGTGTTTGATTTGCCCTGGATCATGCGCCTCCCCTGTGTGAGCTGGGTACCAAAATGGACAGATCGTTACCAATACATAAAGTGAAGAGGAAAAGGACACCCAAGGAAGAGGTATACTATTTCCAGAAGCGCGAAGAGAGAAATGACCAGACAAAATCCACTGATGACTACCACAGAGTTTTGCGGGCTTCATCAAAAAGAAGAATGTAGTATAACACCACAAGGACTGTTTTCCAATTAAGTACAGAAATGCAGCTGGATATCAGGAAAGAAATAGAACCAGGGTCCAGAAAGCCATTCAAAATCTCTCTCTGCAGTTTATCTACATTTCTCTCTGTGCATGTGTTTTATGCTGCTTTCTGCAACTTAGTCTTCTCGTCACTTCTGCTGGGTGGCTAAAAGCAAGCTTAACTGATGATAGAATAGTCCATGTCTCTCCTCAAGAGTGAACCACCTCTGATTCTTGAATTAATATGGCAGGGAGAAAGGGCCACACCACAACTTGGTCACCCACATGACCTATTCAGAGAAAGAAACAATGACTCTCTCAATCCCAGTTCCAATTTCCCTAGGAAGGAGGCTTGATTAGCTTGCGATCAAGCAACTTACCTCCTCCCTGCCCTCATCCAATGAACTGTAGCTGAGGAGGAAGTTTCTTTGTGAAAACTTGCTTTTAGGATCTCTTCCAATGTAGGCAGAATGTTAGTAAGATAAACTTGTCTAAATGGTATACTCTACCAAATGTTTAGCCTTGAGAAAGTTATCATACTGTATGAATCTTAGTATCATTACTAATAAAGTGCATAATACCTCTGTTGCTGGTTTCTTCAGAGGATTAGACTCAGGCCATAGAAGATGATGGCCATTGCTTTAAAGAAGTTATAGTAAAAAATTAATCCACAAAAAAAATTAGTCGTACTTTATTTATTCTGAACAAAAATATGTTATCCCCTGGCTTGATAACTAATTAGTTGATTTCCAAGCTCTGTTACAGGTCTTTAATGTCAGTGATTTTTTTTCATTTGATCTAAATCATTAGCCCCGCAACAACAAAAAATCAAATGTACTTTAAAAGCAAGAGATTTGCTAATATCGTAAGGCTATTCCAAAGCATGCTATAGTATAAAAATGATCTCAAAAGAGTTCAATTTGTTTTGAGCAATGGCTGCCTACCCTAGTCAAAGTGACTAATTTGAATTTGATGACTCTCATTTAGATGTATAAATTCTATTAATACATAATCTTAACAGAATGATAGATATATTGATATGACATAGTTTAATAGATATACCTGATGTATTTGATAATATATATTATATAACACTTGCCTTGAAGTATTTCATTCACCAAACATTTATTGAATATCTACTATGGGCCTGAGCACTGTATTTCCAAGTAGGCAATAGCCATTATTTTTCCTACCGCTTTTCATTTTGCTTTTATAGGAAAAGAGGTGAGGTATATGACTGAAGCAGGTACCAGAAGTGAGAAAATCATCTAACTGGGAGTACTGCAAAAGTAATGTGACCAACATTCCCAGAAGAATAATGCAATATGCTTTCTATGAGCTCAGCTTTCCAGAAAATCCAGTAGGCAATATTAAGGGGGAACCTAATATCCTTGGTATCACCATAACACAGATTGCATGTTAGCACTATAACAACATGTCCATGAAGAATTTTCCCTTTGTGTACATCTTATTTGGGAGTTTATAAATAGATGCAAAAGAAAAAAGAACTTCTGATTAAGGCTAACTATTTTTTTGTAAATCTGACTATATTCTTCAGGAAATTATTACTGTAAGTCAGGTTTAGGTAGCACCGTACAGCAGAAAATGTGGCCATGGATAACTACTGAGCCTCCTCCACCAACAGGAATATATTGAGACTCTTTGCATCATACAGTTCGAAAAATCCTAGAGAATGATTCTGATTAGCCAAGCTTGGATCAGCTGCCTTTGCCTGGACCAATCCACCATGGCAAAGGGGTAGGTACAGAACCACTTCCCACATCTGTAAGAACCATTCTCAGAGAAAGGGGAGTAATTATGAGTAAGGTATCTGCTCTTGGTGTCTCCTACAGTCTTAAAGGAGAGAGCTGATGAGCAGAGCCCAGCGGAGTAGCAATGTTTTGCAAAGGAACCAAAAGTCTATTTCCTTCCTTTTCAGAACATGACAATCATTACTATCTCTGGTCGACCATGGTATCTTCATTCATAAAGCACGAGCATATTTGTCTTTAAAGTAAAACAGTATTGGGTTTTTGAATACTCTCGTATTTCTATAATCTAGAAACCAGAATCTAGACACTGTGACGTGATGCTTTTAAGATAACTATGTTTGTGTGAGTGCTGAATATTTCTGTAAGAGCCAGTGTTCTATCACTAACATTTATAGTAAGTGGCTGAAAGCATTTGGTGTTGAACCTAATTTACAGTTATGAAAGGTAATTTAATTGTTGGGTCTAAGGCAAGGTAGTGGGGAAAGTTACACAAAAATAAATAAATAAAAATAAGAAGAAGAAGGAGAAGCTTGTTCCTTTTAGAATCCTCTAGAACTGACATGCATGTATGTAAGCATTAGAGAAATTATGACACAAAGTTTTAAGGAGTCTCTTCCATTGGGAAGAAAAAAAGTCAGGATGTGGAAAAAGTTAACCGCTTAATTAGGAGAAGCTGTTTTAAGAAATATCTAGATCTAGATTTACCTTATCTATATCTATAGATAAACTTCCAGGTCATTTAGAATGTAGAAAATACACAGATCCTCTTTTGGACTGAAAAAGAATAAGGGTGAATTGCTTGAGGCAAGAAAGAATAGATATCAAATTAGCAGGGCAATATAATCTGGGTAAGATTTTACAGTTTTTTAAAATGAGCCTTTGATGTATATTCCAGGGAAGAGAGAGCATCTCTAGGCACTTCATAGAATTAAGCTATCCCATAGGGCAATCAAATATGTTGATGTTCTATATAATATAAATTTGAATCATTATTCTAGTGAACCTAAGACCCCTTAGAATTCCAATCACGCCCTGGCCAACTAGGAATCTGAGTACTATGATTTGCTACCTGCTTTGCAGATGTAATTTAACCCTGATTACCTTGATTTGTCAGTGTACCTAGGCCTAGTAGCATTTGTTAACTGTCTGCTGATATTTGATCAGGTATTAGAGAATATTTTTCTTAATGGCAAAAGCTCAGTAATTTGAAATTTTGTGAAAGTTTACCTCTGGTTGAACTGAAAGGTCATTTCATGTGAATCTGGCATTGTCTAGTATCTGTATTAGCTCCTCATTTGGTTACTGAAAACCTAATGTATGCAAAGCTCAGTTCAGGGTGGAGCACACTGTTAAATTACAGGTCGAGGAAACGTTAAGTAATGAAAGAATCTGATTTTTAGTTGGACACAGGGTTGCCTGGAATAGTCAATGTTTCCCACTAGCCTTGTAGCTAAGTGTTACCATTTCACTGTTTCTGAGGATGAAGTGAAAGGAGAATGATGTGTGCAACTTTAGGAAAATGTCCTTGGGTGTGAGTATGTCTTTACCTTCTTCCTTTTCGTCTTTGCTTTTGCAATGTAGCATGATTGCTAAAACTCAAATTGGGAATAAGAGTCATAGGTAGCCAAGCAAGAAGATAAAGGTGTCTTTTACACCCAAGGTGCTTTGGGGGGCCATAACAGCCCTGGGTCACCAAATGCTAGGCGTTTCACTAGAAAAAGTAATAAACTTCTATTTTGTTTAGGTTGCTGTCATTTTGTGTTTCTGTTGCTTGCAGCAAAAATGAATCCTCACTAAAATAGAATATATGGATCATTTTTAAAAGTATTTTTTGCTTTAACCAACATTTTTTCCCACCAACTAAATAACTACCAGTCCAATCAGACTTTTACTGAGGACTTTTACTGAGCATGAAGAAGCAAGATCCCTCTGAATATATACATACCTTATATAGTCACTCTCCTTACTTAACAGTTATGACTGAGATGTATAATATTGTATAAAATCCTTGTCCATACCTCTGTTTATTTCTGTAGAAGTGGTATCTGTAAATAGAAACACTGGATTAATGACATACATATTTTATAAGTCAGTTGACACATATCTTCAACTTTCTTTCCAGAAAAATGTGTCAATGTATGTTATTAGCATAGCAGTAAGCCTGTCTCAACATACTTATTTTTTAGTGTTTAGTAGTAGGGAACTGTTACTTTTCAGCTAATTTCCTAGGCAAAACAGGAAACATGATAGATCTTGTAATTGTGTATATTTTTATGTGTGTGCAATGTTTTTTTGTGTGTGTAAAAGCAGAGCACCCTTGCTTACATTTATTGGTTATTTATTTGTATTTACCTATTCTGTGAACATTTTATCCATGTTCTTTTCCTAACTTTCATGCTATTGGAGATCTTAGTGTATTTATTAATTTGGAAGAGTCATTTGGTCAGAGAATTTTACTATTAAAATATTTTCATATTAATTATTCTATTTAATTGCATATTCAGCTTATTTGGGGGTTTCTTTTCCACATGGTAAATACTGGTTTTTTTTTTAAGTTTAATAGAGCTAAAGCCAACCATGCCATCATTTTCAAAAACCACTCTCACACAGCTCTACCCTGTATAATAGCATCATTGCTCAAACATCATCTGTGATGCTATATTGTCCCTGAGAAGGTGTTAAATATAGTTGTATAGCAAAAAAGGCACAGCATTTACTTGATTTTATTTTTCAAGAAGGTTCACCTTAGAAAAATATTGGCAAGAGTCATGGATTTCCTGGCAATAGAATAGGATGCTTTATATCTTAAATATAAAAGACTATGCATATCAGATTAAAAAGGATTTGGAAGCATGGAGTTTGAGCCCAAAACACAGTTGCTGCTGTAAAAGCTGCTACATTGACACTTGATTTATTTGTGTAAATAATTAACCTATTCTCTTCCTTTCCTTGCTTTTCTTAAATAGCTACGAGTTATTTTTTACTTACTTTTTCCTATTTTTGGCTCTTCTCATTTTTGTTTGTAACTTTATTTGTGGTCAATTCTTTGGTGAATACTTTCAATTAATTATTTAACTTAATATGGTTACTTTTCAGTTACTATGTCTCACATTTAATTACTTATTTAAATTAATATGCATATTTTTCAGTTAGTATATTTTATATTTTGATATATTAATTTCCATTTTGAATTAATTTGAATTCCTCTCCCATATCCTTCCAGATCTGTCAAGATATGATAAGACTGATTCTAAAAATTGGTCTGTGCGTACTATTTATTTATATTTCTGCTGCTATCCCTAATACCATTTAATATCTATACAGCATCATTCATTCCACATTTTATTATTTTATTGCTTTTCTACATATATCCATTTGGGAGATGAATTGGGTAGTTCCCATTTTGCCTCCTTTTGTCACAATTAGCTAGAGTCTATTTCTAAAATTATTTAAGTAACAAGTGACTTCAGATGTCAGTTTACATTTTCTTTATGTACTCACGGGAGTTTGTGGATGCCTCATATTAGGCAAATTCAAGTAGCCTAATTTAAGTGTGTGAACATCTGGTTGGTCAGAATTCAGAAATATCAGGAAATCCCCCTTCTATTTTTTTTAAAACAGATTACAATGTGCACAGTATTGTGGATGCATAGTAATCTTATACAGATGATTAAAATTTGGAATTTGCATTTAAGGAAGACCCTATAATCTGAGAAGATATATAGACAAGCAACTCCTTATTTTAAAAGAACAAGAAAAAAGAATGAAATAGGTGTTATCATAGATATACCATCAAAGTGCTATGGGAATATAATAAAAGGGGTGATTATTTTGATTGGGGTTGGTGAGAAAAGGCTTTCTGGAGCATTTGGCACTAGAAATGAGCTTCGAAGAACGAATGAGATATTGATAGTCACTTGTATTGGGTAGGGTCTGTTAATTCTAATGAGGTTTTAGGTTCTTCATATGTACTGGGGTTGATTAAACCTCCCAAAGAGCTCTGGAAGGGCATTAGATCATCCGGAATATATATATCCAAATACAATTTGGATATAAGGTGGTTGTGGAATGTATATAATAAATCTTAGTTTCTCTCATAATTTTAACTCGAATTTACTGATACAGAAAATAACACCTTACTCTTTTCAGATCATGAAATTTTAGAGCAGGAAGAGACCTTATAAATTACCTGCTTAAGCCTCCCTCTCATTGGGATGCCTGGGTGGTTTAGTCGGTTAAGCGGCTGCTTTCGGCTCAGGTCCTGGGATCGAGTCCCACGTCGAGATCCCAGCTCAGCGGGGAGCCTGCTTCTCTCTCTGCCTGCTGCTCTCCCTGCCTGCTGCGCTCCCTGCCTGTGCTCACTCGCTCTTTCTATCTCTCTGACAAATGAATAAATAAAATCTTAAAAAAAAAAAAGAAAAGAAAGCCTCTCTCTCATTTACAAAGAAAGCACAAAGGGGCTCAGTAATTGACCAAGGTCACTAAGTTAACTTGAGCAGACTTTCCCCTCCAACAGAAGGCATTGCTTTGGAATCGGCACCATTCTATATCCATTACGGTAATTTTTACTGATTATGAAATAAAATCATTAAGTCCCTATGTTCGTATAACAGAGGATACTTTAAAGTCTAAATGAACTTGCACAATAAGGTAAGTTTGAAGGAACATAAAATGGACCAAAGGCAGAAAACACACTGGGACTCAGTACCTGCATAATGAAAATACGGAATAATCTGCACCTAGAAAAAGAGACACTGGCAGGACTTTCAGTCTGACGTTTACTTACTTACCTGGGGTGGAGTGGAGGAAAAGAAGAAGGGAGAGAGGGAGTGAGGAAGGGAGGAGAGGGAAGAGAGACTGAGAGAAACGAAGAGAGAGAGAGAGAGAGAGAGAGACTGAGGGGGAAGCGTGCCTCAAAGCCGGGAGGAGAAGTACCCTTTGTTCGACAAACCCTGAAAGGGAAGCCTCCTGTAGCAGCCCTCTCATTCCCACCTCCAAGCGTTTGCCGAGCAGCTAGAGGGAGTCCGCGCGGCGGAGCCCGAGTGCACTCCAGATCCGGGTTTTACCTGCCACCCTCATTCCCCCCTTCCCCCCCCCCTCCCGCGCGAGCCCCCTCCCCGGCTCTCGGCGCTTTTGGCGCTCGCCAGCCCGCGGCTCATTCTGGCCTCGGCTCGGGCCCCGGCTGCGTCCTCCGCGCGCAGGCTGCACGGCCCCCACGCGCCCGTGCTGCGACCGGCTCTCGGCGCGTCGCCGGGTCGCCTGCCCGCCCAGCACCTCTCGCCCCAGTTCCCAAGAGCGGGGATGCAGATGCTGCCGCTGGTACGGGTGGGCGCCAACGCTGCCGCTGCTGGTTTTCCCCGGACTGCTCGTTGCCTCCGCTCCGACAGCTGCTGCTGCTGCCGCCTGTGACTCGCCCCCTCCCCTTTCTTTCTTCTCTTTTTTCCTCCGTCCTCTTTCTCCGGGTGTGCGCGCGCGCGGATTGCACGGTTTGCTTTGGCAGGAGCTCGCTCGTGTGTGCGCGTGTGTGAGTGTGCGTGTGTGGAGAGCGCCAGAGCTTTGCTCGCTCTCGGAGAGTGGAAGAAGAGAAAGAACCGAAGAGGCGGCGGCGGCGCGGAGCTCGGGGCCGCGCGATGAAGCTCCCACATGCCCTCAGCTGCCCGGCCCGGCCGGCCAGCTAATCGGCCATCCCACGGGCTCTGGGCTCCGCGACCCCCGGGACGCAGCCCTCAGCGTCCGGGCGCCCGCTCCGCCCGCGCGCCCCCACCGTGCACCCGGGAAGGAGTTTGCTTGGCCCTCGCTCCGGCTCTCGGCGCAGGTTGCAGGCGCCAGAGGAGACCCTCCGCCGGGGGAAAACCTCGGGAGAAGGAGGCGGGTTTGGCGGAGAAGCAGCCACCCCAGGCTCTCGCGGCTCCCCCTACCTATTCCATTGCTCCCTTTCCCAAGCGGAAAGGAGAGGACGAGGAAGAAGAAGAAAAAGAAAGAGAAGGGGGTGGGGTGGGAGAACTGGATATAAAGATCGGCTGGGGGATGGTGGAAGATTTTTGGTCTCTTCAGCAGCGTTTTTTCTTAAGCGGCGGCAGCAGCAGCAGCAGGAGCAGGAGAAGCAGCCTCAGCTATGACTGCCGCATGTTAATAGCTGCCGCTTGGGTCTCTCGGCTGCTGTTGGAGACTGAGCCTGACTCCGAAGTTGTGCAACTGTGGACTGGGAGAGACATTTGAACCGTCCTCTTTCTTTGCTCCGTTTTTACCCCCTCGGTGTGTTTGGAGCGAGAAAACATAAAGGAAGACAAACATTTGGTTCTTTTTTTTCCTCCCCTTGCCCTTTCTCCATGGCTGTGTAGTAGCAGAAAGGGGGAAGGAGAGACTTTTTGTTGTTGTTTCTTTGGCCGGGGTCTCCACCCTCCTGCTGCCTTCTCTGCGCTTTGGTATCATTCTTTGCCGCGTGTGGTGGGGTGCCTTCTCTGAGGCCGGCCGGTCTTTTGCCCCGGGCTCCATGGCTGGATTGTGGAAACTGCACCCGGCTGCAGGTTGTTGAGCAACTGATGGGACGATCTCAGGGACCAGCGGTTACGAAAGGTAATTTATTCTTCTCACTCTTCCTAATAGTGGTGGCCCTGGCCCCGCGCAGGCGGTGGCGTCCGCGGGGCGGGCAACTGAGGGGGTGCGAGATTCACGCACACTCACCCACCCACTCACACACTCGCCCTCACACACTCGCCCTTACACACTCGCCTGCACACACACTCATCCGATCGTGATGCGGGGTGGGAAGGGAGCCTCCTGGCTGGTGGGCACTGGGGTTTGGCATGGGCTTAAGGTTTTCCCAGCAATTGGGCGATTTGGCGGCCGAGAGGGATGAAGGGGATAGCAGACCCGGCACATTCACAGTCCAACACGCTGGGAATAGAAACTGGAATTTCCACCCCGGGAATTTTCCCTCTTCTCTCACCCCAGTGTCATCGCTTGGCGGGGGCTGAAAACAGACCAGGGGGCGCCTTCTCTCCATCGGCCCGAGCTGGTGCCGCTGGAGGCGGGAGCGGGCTGGATAACCGAAAGGGACGGGGTGAGAGCTGGGCTCTGGGTTGATGGGGACTGAGGGGCGGCAAGCTCACCGCGATCCTTCCGAGACGCCTGTCTGGAGCATCCATAGGGGCCGCGTTTGCCCAGGTCGCGCCCGGGAGTCGTATAGCCGTGCTGCTTCTCCGCACCCCGCCGGTTGTGTCCCCTTCACGGCAGTTTGGTTAAGAGCTGCTTGCCCAGGCTTTGTTAGGCGGTTTTGGTTGGAGGAAGCTGCTACTTTCGTGGGTGGCCCGGGGCGGCGCGGTGTTGGGAGTGGGCACGGGGCGGGGGACGGTGTTGCACGAATCCGGGCTGCTGGGATGCCAGGGCGGGGTAGGAAGAGCATTGGTGTCCGCGGTCGACTGGGTTACAGGTAGGAGGGCAGGCGCCCCGCACCTTCCAAACGGAGAAGGGGACTCTCTGGCTGCAGCGGAGCGTCAGTGCCACTGGTCCCCTGTGGGAGCTCAGGGGCTAAGCGTGCCAGGCCCTCAGCTATAGGTGGGTAGGTGTAGATGTAGGGGAGGGGGCGACCTCTGCTACCAGGGTCAGTTGGCTGTGCGGTCCGCGTGTGCGTGACAGTGTGTGCGCGTTCCTGCGCGCTCCAGGGATGGCTGGGAGATATTTGTGGGGATGGTAGAGCTGATGCTACTTGAGCTGAGAGCTTGCTTATCGAAATCGCCTGGGATCCGCTTAACTAGAAAATCTGGTTTGAGGAGGCCTCGGGGCCCCCTAGGGCTTGCGAGGAAGCCTCACAGTGTCCCCTCTCCCCAGTGTGGAGCACTTCCGCGAGATGCGTGCGGCGCGTGTCTCTGCTGCAGCGCTCGACGCACCCCAGATTGGCCCTGATGAGGACCAAGGGATAGAACAGCCCTCTCTCGACCAGATTGAAATAACCGAGTCAAGCCAGCATAACCCCTGGTCTCTGGAATTCTCCGGTCACTTCCCTCACTCTGATAGAAACGTGCGCTGCTTTATTTATGGCCAGAGATATCATGGCAATTGGGCGAACTCTAGGTGTGTGAGCCACCTCTGGGTGTCTCCTCTCTGTGTGCGATCCCGCCTGCGGTAGCTGGAGCACATTGTAAACAACGGTGTAAGCAGCCCTGCCACACTCTCCTTTAGAGCCCAACCTGGTGGTGTCTGTGGTGTTTACTTTCCTGGGTGGATTACTCACTAGGAAGTATAAGCCTTCTTGCACCTCTGATTTTACATCCTTCCAGCCAGCTGCTGGGGAAATGAGGAGACACATAGACTCTGGCAGGAAGGAAAAACTGCCTTCTGTGTCTTGCTCTGAAGTAAATAGGCGGTCTGCTAATTTAGTGTCATATGGGCTATCAACACTAGTTAAAGAATGTCATTGTAGAATCTACAAAGAAACACTTCTTTAGTAATTTTTCACTTGGAAAATGTTCTTCATTTCCTTATGAGATGAAACAGAATTTAGCCAGATTTCCCTGATACGTTTTTCAGTCTGTAATGGTACTAAATGACTTGGAGTTCTGGCGCCCAGTTTGTCTGTATGTGGATTATAGATAGAATTGTCAGTTGTTTTATAGCAGCACCAAGAGGTTTTCAAATAATTTGTGTAGTAGCTAAAGGGCTATTTGTGCTGAAATAGCTCTCAGCTTTGTTTCACTCTTTTTTTTTTTTGGTAATCAAAGCCAGGGTTAAAAAACGTACAAAGATAAACAGTTTTTAAAAAGTTAAAAAGCTAAACTGCTTTTCAGTTTCAATAATTAAAAGCTCTTGAATTCCTTAGTTATAGATTATCTCTGACTGCTTTGGTGTTTGGTGCAAATGACTATGTTCTATTTTGTTTTTAAAAGTATAGCACTGTAATGTAAAATGGTACTTATTTTCTAGGTACTATAATTTCTAGTTTTTTTTTAAGATCTCGACTTCTTGAAAAAGCTTAGGCTGAAAAAAAAAGGAATACAGAATCATTGATGCCTGACTTTGATTAAGTTATATTTTTATTCGCTATTGCTAGTGGCTGTCATCTTAATAGAAAACTTAGAGAATTGTGATTTAATTTAAGAATCTAGCTTCATGTATTTGTTTCATTTCTAGAGGATATGTGTTACAATCTCTGCACTTGTAAATATTTCTGAAGATTAAGGAACACTTGTCCTCTCATTTTAGAAGATCTAATCACAATGATTCCCAGTCCTTACATTAGAAGATTTGATCAGATCTGTTCTTTGTTTCCTAGCAGCATGTGTTTCCTAGCAGTCATACATTCCACAGGTCCTGATGTCATTAGAACTGTGTCTGTCAGTGTATTGTGCTGTCTTTACTGAAGGTGAATGTGTCAGAGTGCTTGAATGCCATTCTATAGCACTTCCGTATCTCTAAATATTCAATAACGTGCTCCATTGGTGTATATGGCTGTCTGGACTATTTCTATAAACTCAGATGGGAGGAGTGATTAGTATAAAGGTTTATGTGAAATATTCAAATATTTCTTAGACCCGGTAGGCTGACTCGGGCATCCCTGGCCTGAAGAGTGATAAACCAGCATGTGATTTGCCTGATGGGTAAATGCTTTTGATATCTCATTTTAAGTGGCTTGGTGTGATTATCCTTCAGATTGAGAGCTCTCCTCAAAAATATGAATGGAAGATTTTCTTAATGATCTTCTTACAGTTTGGAGATTTAAATATTCCTTTCCACAGGGAATAATAGCAAGTATGAGACATGCTGGCTCCAGCTACTGTGGCTGGCATTGTTTCTAGTAATTAAGAAAGAAATTTTTTTATGGTCTTGATTTACCTTTGATTCTTTAGTGAGATATAGCCTAGGAAATCCTAAACAAGGGATTTAAAAATGTTATAAAAGTAAAAGGATTGAAGTTAGTCAAATGATATAATGCTAAACTCAATTGTTTTTCAGATTTCATTTGGACCATTTTAACCACTGGTTGAAACTCTGAAAAGGGCTGCCAAGTAGGAGTGACAGTTACTATTACAAGTGGGGCATTTTTTGCCCAGAAATCAGCAAGGAAAACTGATTGATTTTTGTATTTAAGAACAAAGAGCAATTTTTGAGAAATGCTGTGCAGCCTAAATTTAGCATGGTGTGGATGGCTAGAGCAGTTGGAATTAGAGGGAGGTGATCTTTCCTTAAGTTTTGCAAATGACTATTTTCCCTTAGATTTCTTAGATTTGCATTACATTCAAATATGCATTTGCTCACATAGGGAGAAACCCTAAATACAGAGGCTATATTGTAATTTAGCCTTTGTTTGCCTTCAAGGACATATTTACACTTGGACTATTATTGCCTTTATGTCTCGTCTTTAATGCAAATGAATTTCTTTATAGAATATTTTATAATTAAATATAAATTAAAAAATTCAAATGTGAGTAAGGTACTCCTGACATTTTCCCTTTGTTATCTCCATTTGTGTGTGTGTTGTGTGTGTGTGTGTGTGTTGTTGATAAGTAGGGAGAAAAATCCTTATTTTTCATTTATTATGATTTTGATATTGCTGTTTATTGGCCAGTGTAAGAAAGTAATGTGAGCATGCCTCTAGGTAGCATTGATGAGTCCTAAGATGTGCATATATCCCCCCAAAACCATTTAATGTCATTCTGAGTATTTTTGTGGCCCAATAAAATTAATTCTACTACTGCGTAAGTAACCAGGTATGACATTTTTCTTAGAATTGTGAAGTGTTAATTGTGAAGTGTTATGTACTAACAAATACGTAAAAAAATTAGCCATCGTACTCAGAATTAATTGGAATTCTCCATTTGTTTCAAGGGAGCGAGTGAAGAGAGAGTTCTTATATTTGATCATAACAGATTCTGTAGATAGTAATAATTTATGTCTTGCTTATGTCTTATTGACAGTTAAAACAAGAATTTAGTTTAATATTAATGAATTTCTTCATAAGAGTGATTATATATACATACAAGAAGAAGTTAACATTTGGTCCATATTATTCAAGAATCTAAATGGAATGATGTTGGTGGTAATTCTGTTTATTGTGAAAGTTATTTCTGAGATGGAAAATTAAATCCCCCAATCAAGTATTTCTTTCTGGTAAAACTTGTGGGTCAGTTATTTTGTAGAGCAGGTAGTTCTCTCTTCTTAAAGTGAGTTCAGGGGAAATGTGTGGGTCCCTGAGACCCTTTCAGAGAATGTGTAAAAAGAAAGCATTTTTTTTAACAACGCTATGATGTGTTATTTGCCTTTTACTCTCATACCTATACAAATGTACCTTGGAGTTTTCCAGAAGGCATGTGAACTGTGATGACATCAATGCTCTGATGGCATATGGCATGTATGCCTGTATATTCTTGTGTTTTAAAGTTTTTCCAGTTTAACTATTAGTTCATAAATACTGATAGCTATAACCAACATATTAAAAAGTTGCTTTACGTCATCAATTTTTAAGCATATGAAAGGGTCCTGGGACCAGAGGGTCTGAGAATTGGTATTGACTTTTGCAAGATCTGTCTCCTTGTACTTACTCCTTGTACCCCATCTGACCATGTAAGGAGTCAACTAGGATAAGAAAATAAGACTGTTCACACTTTAAAAAGACACAAGTAGGTTGGATATTTTATTACTTGACATTTTCAGTATTTTTCCAATGTAGAAAGCTGTTTTTAGTTTTTTGTTCGTCCCCAGTTACTGAAATAGAAACTTTAAAAATGCAGGTCTCCAGCCTGACTTGCTGACAATAGCAGAGGGGCTACTGGAAATATTTAAAATCTGGGCCCCAGGTCTTGATATTCTCATATCTGGAGAGACAGAATGATGTGGTGATGAAGAGAAGGGACTCTGTGGTGTGTTTGCCTAGGTTTGATAAATTATTTGACTTTGGGTGAGATACTGAATTTCTCTATGCTTCAATTTCCTGATGTATTTTAATGGACATACAGTTGTTCTTAATTCATAGGTTTTTGTGAAGATTTAAGGGAAAATACATGCAAAGTGCTTAAAACAGTTTTGGGCACATAATAATAGAGATGCAACTATTTGCTACTGTCATTGTTATTTTTCTTACTAAGTCTCAGGAGGGTCCTAGGAAACTTTAATCAACTTCCCATGTAATTCAGAAAGCAATTACGTTTCACCTCATTGCTGTACAGTATGTCTTAAGTATGTCTTAAAATGCTGTTAAATTTAAAAATTTCCTATAAAAGATAACCTTAGCTTTATTTTACCCTCCCACTTTAAAACTCATCAAGAGTTGTGGGGACTTTTTTTTTAATAGTGAGACCTAATAAAATACCTTTCTGAGCTTGGACTAAGTTTAAAATTGGGTAGAGAATGAATGCCCAATTAAAACTAGATTTCAAAGACCCTAATTGAATATTTATGTTTCTTGGGAATTATTAGGGAGGAAATCACTTTTCTGAAGTGATACCAAGACGACTCACTGCACTCTTAGTCTATTAATCACTATCCAAGCACCACAACAGGCCATTTTCAGTGAAAAGGATCTTTGGGGTAATTATACGGTGTAGTTCAGTTTGTTTGTGAGTGGTAATATGCCTAATGACTAAGGGAGGCTCCACAGAGAGACTAGTTTTACTAGATGCTAAAGTTTAACTGATGAACTGTAATACTTCTAAATGGCGCTTTGACATTTATGTGAACATTTTAGAGATATATTATTTATAAATTATACACATCTTGGGGAGATATATTCCATGTAATTTCTAGTAGAAATTAGTGTAATTTCTGATGTAGACCTACCACTATGAAATTAGTATTGCAGTACTTCTCATCTCCACTTTGGTTAATACTGATCAAGTATTGTAGAAACTAAATTATACTCCTTAGATGGGCACTGTCCCTAATTATGAACTTCTCAGAAATGGCCTTTGGAACGAAAGGCACTTGAATACAGTCCCAGCTCCACAACTTCCTAGCTCTCCTCTCTATCTGTAAAGTAAGAGTAATAAAAGCTACAACATGGCTGGTTTGAGGAGGGGAATAGGAAGTAAATAGAAAAATGCCTGATAGAGTGAGCATTTAATGAATGGTCCCTATTACTATTAGTTACAGTATTATTAGAAATAGTCTAAGTACCATTAGTAAGAAAATTTAGCTACATCAAATATCATTTTTTTAATTGAAGAGTTCTCGATGAGCTATGAAAATCAATAGCATTTTCTTAAGCAGTTGAGAAATGTTTCACGTGTCTTTTTCTCTTTGCCATGTTCTTTCCTTCTTTTCTTTTTTAACCTTTTGCTAAGTACCTGTTTTTGAGTTTTTCTTCCTAATCTTAAAATGTTATGCTCTGCTACTAATTCCCCACCAAAAATCATATAATCCTGACAGGAAAATATTTTTGACAGCCACCAAGTGCTGTGTCTGAAGATTGCCTTTAAATCACGTATAAAACGAAAGTAGCAATTTAACTTAAGACATTTTAAATTAAACTCCTGATCATTTTTTCACATGGCATCAGCAGCTCTTTAAGCTTTAACTGCATCAGAATTTCCTACCGTGTTGTAACCAAATCAAGTTATAAACCTTCACCATTTAAGGATTTCTCTGCTTTTAAAAGATTTATAATCCTAAAGTTCAAGTCCTTGTAAGATTGCGATAAATGTAGATGAACCCTTAAAATTCAAATCCCCAAATTGCTTTAAAGACCAGAAGTATTGAAAGGGTCATAAATAAGCCCAGATTTTAGAATTAACATCCGTATGTCAGTGATGATTGCCAATAAAAGAAGTTATTAAGATGGGTGACTTATACCTATTATTATCCAGCATTTATGTTAAAGTGGAAAGATTGTACAACAACAAGGTAAGTGGTAAAGATGAATGAAAAAATAAGCTGCGCCTTGGACAGCTGAGTTGCTAAATTGTACCAGAATTAAGTGTTTTAAAGTATGACTCAAGAAAATGAAAGCCAAGTAGAAACGACACCCCCTTCTGTTTGATTAGCTTGTGTTGGTGTTTATGCATCCCGCAGAGGCAGAGTGTGTTACTATTCAAGACAGCCCCAGTGGCTCCACAGTAGCCTGAGCCTGTGAGAATAGGGGAGAGACTCAAGCCCAGTTTTTGATGTTCTGCATGGGTGGGTAACCTGAATACTAAAATGCATTCCATTGACAGCTGACCCTGTAAGAAGTTTTTCAACAGTCTCCTGTTTTGTTTTGTTTTGTTTTGGTATTTTTTCCCCCTTTTCCTCTCCTCAAAGCTCTTCCAGATACTTTTGGATGAGAGTAAATGGTCCTGACTGATGGTCATCTTTTTGTATGAGATTTTATTTCTGTCAAGAATGGAAGGCTCAACTGGTTTATATTTATGTCTTCTGTTTTTTCCAATTTTCAGTGTTCTTGATTTGTCTGTCAATGGCTGATGGTTGTTGTTTGAACCTTGACTCAGAATACTGATCATGACTTCAAGGAGTGGACAAAGAGTCTATTGAGACATAGTTTTGTGTTAACATGTCAAATCTATAGATTTTCTTCTTCATATTGGCTTTAATTGTTCAGCTGAATTTGTCTATTGAGTTTTAATCATATTATTAACTGTAGTTGACTTCAGAAGAACAGCTTAGGCAACCGTTTTTTTTTTTAAATAATGCACAACCATTTTTTGAGTTATAGGTATTTTCAGTGAAATTTTGTTTTAATTTTCAAAAATTTTTATGTGTGACAGTTAAATATTTTTTAAGTCATTCCAAAATGCTGCATATTTTATAACATTTCAATTATCTTACGGACCTAAATTCAACTTAAAAGATTTAGTAAAATGAATGTATTCATTATCTCTTTTAATTGCAAAGAAACCTTCAACTAGCTTTAGGCTAAAATGATTAATTTGTTGGGAGATTATTGTGTTTCTTACCTAAAGAATCTTTACCTAGGCGTCAGAAAAAAAAAAAAAAAATAGCACCCTGAATACCACTAGGATTCTGCTCCAGTTGGATGCTCCTACCCCAGTTACTATCTTTCCTTCTCTTTGCCTACTGGATCCTTTCCCTTTGACCATAGTCTGAATTTTTGGTACCCAGCTTTAGATCAATCTACTCTCTCCAGCTTTGTGGAGTCAATAATGATATTTAGATCCTTTGTGGACAGACACCTAGTTAGCTTGAAGAAGGAAAGACTCAATTAAAAGGCAGTTAAAACCTGAATGTGCACCGTGGTGATCCTTTATTAACTGAGACAGATCAGACATTAGGAGAATTGGCTAGGAAAACCATTAAAAATGGGTTTTATTCTCTTCCTGTATGTGGCCAAGGTGATTTTGGAAAATGCTTCCCTACTTACTTGGCCCAACAAACACATGCAAATCAAGGGATTCAAATCTTCAGGTTTAAGAACACCTGTGAAACTGCTTGAGTTATCAAGGCTATGCATATCCGTAAAGCCACCAAATATTTGAAAGATGTTACTTAAGCAACATATGCCGTTCTGTCATATGATGGTAGAGTTATCATTGTACAGTTCCAAACAGGGGACTGGACACAGGTTTGGTGGCAGATAGAGTGCTGAATTGTTGCTACATATGCTTAAAAGTGCAGAGGAACATTGATCTTAAATGTAAGTGTAGGTTTAAATGTAAATTATTTAGGCATTGAGCATAATCAGGTGAACAGAGCTCCCAAGATGTGCCATGGACACAAGAGTTCATGGTTAAATTAACTTATGAGTGAGGTCCACCAGCCACATTAAGAGGGTCCTTATTGAAAAGGAACAAAAGTTTCTAAACCACAAGTGGAGGTTGCACAGAGAAAAAATTATCCCGGAAGGAACTGAAGAAACAAAAACTTATGGCATGGGAATAAATACATTGTAAAAGAAATGCAAATAGAAGTAAAAGCAGAAAGATGGGTTTGCAGATGTGAATCCATCTATTTGAGACACCAAATTGTTTTACACTTGCTAGTATACTCATTATGTCATGCTACCGATGGGAATATATGTTTATTCAAGTAAACCTTATGTTTAGAGGCAGAATATTCAAAAACACATCAAATAGGACATTTCATATAATTTATTAGCTGTCTAAAGAATCCAATGAAAATATACTCAACCTGTCCAATAATAATATTATCCAAATGGCAGGCATTATTCAAAATAATGGATCCATTATTATGAAAACTAGAGTTTGGGTAGTGTTTAATGCTGACACTTGACCAGCTCAAATAAAATGATGCTTTAGAAGTATATTTTGTAGACTTTGGGAAACCTCCTTAATGTATTGCTTTTTATTTATTTTTTATTCAAAATGGGAAGTTGTATTGACTTCATTTTTAAGTACCAACTCAGTATAAATAGTAACATACGAAGATAATTCGGGAGAATTTTTAAAGGTCAGTATAAAACTTAATTAGAAGAACTCCCATGTACCTTCCTTATTGTTGCATATCCTTGAAGAAGAAAGAGCACTAAAAATTAGTAGGCTGTCAACATTGTATTTTTCTGATTTGACATTATTAAGCAAACTTTGTGAGTATTTCTTTTTTTGGTGCATTTGATTAAATGCGTGATCGTATCTTGGTGAAATAGTCTGCTGGGCTGCAGACAGTAGTGTTCAGAAATGAAATTTGTTTAGAGCCTCTGAACAGACATTTTTCAATGAGAACTTTTTTGAATAATGGATGATAGTAAGATTGCAGTGGTGTGTATGTGTGTTTTCTTCCTTGAATATAGGGAGTGTTGAGACAGAGCAACAACACGAAAGTAATGAGGTATGAAAGAAAGCATTAGGCTTGTAAATGAGAAATTAACCTACTTTATTACAAATGAATGAACTATTTGTATGAGGGACTATGTATCTTTATCAGAGGATGGTATGCTAGTCTGTTTGCCTTGGTTTAGTAATCTCACTGTGTTAACTTCCTTCCTGCTACTCTCTCTTAGCTTGGTAGATGTTATTCTGGATTTTTTGCTATTATACCAGTGTTCATCATGTATGTAAGCTCTTTTGATCCTTCTTGGGTGCCCATAATATCTGAATTTTGATTTCCACTCATCCTTCCCAGTGGAGCTCATTCTAAATTCTGAACAAACATTTTAAAAAGTTGGTTTTTTCATTCTGATTATAGTACTTGCTCATGTGGATAATTGTGAAATATAGAGATACATAAAGTCGAAATAGAAATCACTCTATATATCATAGTGGTACATTTTAATGTTCCCAGACATTATTTCACACATATTTTAGCTTGATTATCCACATATTCTATATATTATCTGTATTTTATGTGTATGTGTGTTTGTTTTAGTAGAATTAAGGTTAAACTATATATAGCTTGTGTAATTCTCTCTAAATTTCCCAATGCCATTCACGTTTTGAAAGCATCATTTTAAATATTGTGCAATGTTTCGTAGAGTGATACATTATGATTTACTTAACATTTCCTTATCCATGTGGGTTGTCATATTTTTCTAGTAATTTTTCTAGTAATATTAAGCTTGTCTCATTCTCTGGTGATTTCTGTAGCACATATTCCTTGAAGTACAATTACTAGGACAAAGTAAATAAATACCATTTGACTTTTACTGCTTGGTTACTGTGATCCACATGCATCCTTGTTGTCTGAGCATAAGTGGTCCCCCTAACTTTCTGGGAATTCTTTCTTAAGAATTGTTAATTCTCGGTTATGGATAATTAGTCATTACTAACTCTAGGTTATTACATACTTAGTAAATTTAGTAACTCACTGTTCGATAGTTTTTAAGAATTACTACCTCATATATATCAATGTGTAGAAGCTGAGGTCAGTAAAATAGTGATAAAAAATGAAATTTACTGGCTATTAACATTTAAATAAAGGACTGTGCCTGGTGCCTTTGAATTTAACATAATGTTAAAACAAAACCATACAATGAAATTGATTTATGAAGAATTAAAAAGTTCACCATCCAGTTTATGTCCCCATAAAGTTTCTTAGTTTTGTTCTCTGCTCTGAATAGGTCTCCTCTCTCTAAGTTCATCTAAAACATCAGCTTAACAAAGCTCTTCTCTACCAAACCCATATGGAATAGGAACATTGGAGGACTTGGTTTGGGCTTTTTAAAAATTTAAGTATGAAAAGTAGAGGTAAATTTTATCAGCAAACATATTTAAAGTAAATGAAGTTTGTTTATAAGAGGAGAAAAAGGTCAGTAAAGAAAAGTAACTAAGCAGCACGTTGTGGCTCATAATTAGTAAACATGAACTCAAGTTTTGCTTGGTTTAAGTTCAATTAAAGTTCTGCCCGTAAGAATAAGAGTGAGGAATAAATTTTGAGGTGTTCAGTAGCTGTACGTAAAATGGAAGAAGAAAACAGCAGGTGTATATTGCAACTTTTTACAATTTTTATAGTGATGGTCAAAAGGACTAACAGTTCTGGGGCACCCGTGGCTCAGTCTTTAAGCGTCTGCCTTCGGCTCAGGTCATGATCCCAGGGTCCTGGGATTGAGTTCTGCGTTGGGGTCCCTGCTCAGCGGGGAGCCTGCTGCTTCTCCCTTTCCCACTCCCCCTGCTTTTATTCCCTCTCTCGCTGTCTCTCTCTCTCTCTCTCTGTCAAATAAATAAGTAAAATCTTAAAACAAATTACTAACAGTTGGAACTTTAAGTATCATCTTTGTGACTTCT
This sequence comes from Potos flavus, assembly GCA_028534135.1. Taxonomy (NCBI): domain Eukaryota; kingdom Metazoa; phylum Chordata; class Mammalia; order Carnivora; family Procyonidae; genus Potos; species Potos flavus. Next base: position 133,963,046 of record CM052899.1, on the reverse strand, counting down.
GCTTCTAGTCATAAAGACATAAATGTAAGGTACATTTCTAGCAGTCAGATTGGTAACCAGTTCTTACTTCACTTTCTATATTTTCTTTAAATCTGCACCAGAACATATTTATAGGACAGAGTTTAAAGCTTGATTAATAAATGAATATATAACTGCATGAGTGTGCTTTATGGACCTAGAAGAAACAATTGAACATGAAAGCAGTGTTTGAAGTTACTGTTGCAAGATAAATTCAAGTACCATTGAAAATTGCTCTGTACCTACATATGAAATAATAAAGGCATAGAAAGAATCTTAAAAGGCACACTCTAGTACACTTTGTTTCCTCAAAATAAATATTAAATTGTTGTTGATTAGCAGCTCCCCAAATGCTAGTTAGCAGGTATAAGATTTTAGTTATATAAGATGAAGAATTTTTAGCCATCTCCTGTATGATATTGTTAACTGTAGTGACAATATTGTACAATTAAAAACCTGTTAAGAGGGTAGATCGCATGTTAATTTTTTTACCACAATAAAGTAAAAATTAAGTTCTTAAGAACTGAAGTGACATGTCCAAAGTGACACAGCTGGTTTATAGCATATGCTGCCTTTTATTAAGGAATTTCTCAGTCTTGTACTTGAGTGTTATCATTTTTGATTTTAGGCATGGTGGTGTCACTGTGTAACTGATCACACTGGTCTTATAACTTCTTTAGGTCTGTTTCATTTGTAAATTGTGGATAAGACTGGGGGTTCTTTCTCTCTAAAAACATCCATGAGGTAAAATAAAATGGTAGAGCTCATTAGTATAGAATACCTGTACTAGCAAGTTGGTATTTCAAGAAAACTTAATAGGTTTTTTTTTAAAGAATTTTCAAGTTCTTCTTAAAAAGCTAAGGCACAAGACTGAATGCGGTAATAGTATATTTTGAAACTGTAAAATAGGTTAGACATTGTATTTGTGAATGCTTAAAACGAAATGGACATAATGAAGGTATTTTACATTCTTTAAAAATGCTAAGCACTCTAAGACGTTTCTCTCATATTTCTCTTTTTGTATTTCTCTATATTAAGGATAGTAATTATTAGCAATAAATCATATTACGATTTGATATATGGGACTCAATACAGTTTCTTATATCAGCTTTCTTCCCCTTATGTTTATATATCAAATAAATTCGGGAGGGAGACAAACCATAAGAGACTCTTAATCTCACAAAACAAACTGAGGGTTGCTGGGGGTGGGGGTGTAGGGATGGGGTGGCTGGGTTATGGATATTGAGGAGGGTATGTGCTATGGTGAGGGCTATGAAATGTGTAAGCCTGATGATTCACAAACCTGTACCCTGGGGCAAATAATACATTATATGTTAATAAAAAAAAAAAATAAAAAACAATAGTTGCTCTCAAATACATTCCACATCTAGAGCTCTGGGCCCAGGTACTATTATCTTATACTAAGGCAATTTCAACAGTTCTTCATTTATAAAGCAGAAGTGTATATGTTGATTATTGAATAATCAATGTTCCCCATTTTCTCCTTTTTTTTTACAAGCTGAATTTATTTACATAAAATTATTACACATGTTAGGAATTAAGCATTAATGTACATTAAGTTCTATATTAAACAAATGATCTTTACTGAAAGTAATAAATACATATGTAGGAGAATACAAAATATAGCAATAAAATGTATGTTAATGAGAAGCAAAAAGAGAGAATAAGCTTGGGAGTCAGAAATGCATGATTTCCAACCATTTCTCTTTAGAACCTTGTAAAAGTTACTTAATTTCTCCATACCTTGGTTTCCTCAGGTTTAAAATGGGGATAAAAATACTTACCTTTAAGAGTTATTGTGAAGGTTAAATAAGATGTTATATATATAAAACATTTAGCCCTTGGATGGCTTTTATTGTTTGTGTTCATTTTTTTCATTTGTTGTTGAGGTTGGCATCTCCTGAGTGGGTCTCTAAATTGTTCTGCTTTTTTCTGCAGTTTTCAGAAGACCAGCTTCATTAAGGCTTTATTTTTGTTTATTAACTATATATAATTGTTAACACCAAATGTCTGCAGGATCCTGGTATATATATGGAGCATAGTGTGGCAGAAGGAGCCTCTGACTTCATAGCACTTGCAAAATCATGGAAATAAAGAGGCATTAGCAGTGCATCTATTATCATTAATTATTTAGTTAAAATTGTGGTGAGTGCTGCAAAGGTTAAGTCCAGAATGGTAAGAGAGAGTTATGGCAACAGGATCAGACCTTGTCTGTATTGGAGGGTGAATGGGATCTGGAAAGACTTCCCAGAGCAATTGAGATTTGAACTAAGATAGGAAGGTTGACCAGGCACCCAAGAGAATATGCTGGTTCACTGTTCCCTTCACATTCTGTCATCAGAAGAGCTCATCACAAACCCAAGCATATTCCAGTGTAGGAGGTTAACAGAGCTGAATAAAGGGAAGAAAATTGAGCATAGTTGCTTTGACTTGGCAATAGGGACAACACACTGCAGTTTTTCACTTTTCAGAGAAAGTAAGTTAATATAGAGAACATTTTAATATCAGTGTCTGCCTGTAATATTAAACTTCAGGATGATAAACTAACTGTTGACCATAAAGAATGGTCAGGCACTGTAGATTTGAGATGAGGAGAATACTTGAGAGCTATACAAATATTGAAACCAAGACTCTTTAGTTTAGTTTTGGAAATGTAGTTCTGTGTTTTTGTGACTGCGAGGTTGTTTCACTCTAGAAGGTTGGTTTCTGTTTTTCCTCATTCAGTTTTTCCCCATCCCCACTGGCCTATGAAGTGTCCAGTATCTTTTGTTCCTGAGGAATTCTGTAGAAGTGAAGGAACTAGCTTTAGGAATACCAGTACCAGAGTTTGGCAGCGCTGTGGTTATCACTTTTCTTTGTCAAAGAATAGCAGTAAAATATCGATCTGGCAAACGGTTGTTAAGGGAAATGTGGTATTATCATTTAGTAAAGACAGTAGACTTTGTGTATCATCTCTTCACTTCTAGAAGTTAGCTATTATTTAAATTTTGGAGACTTCCCCCAGTGTTTGAAGAGAAAGCTGATTTTCTTGTTATTTAGAACAAATCATTTAATATTAATAAAGTGATGGTAAAGCATGTTTTAAAAAATAGATGATATTAGTTTAAGAGTCTGAGCAAAATGATAAGTGTGGTTTAAGAAACTTATGTTAGGTGAATAAAATTTTTAATAGAGGCAAAATACTATAGTAAGAAGATAGTAAATTCGGAGTCATTAATCTTTTTCTTCCATATATCAGTGTTTGTTGAGTGCCTCCTGTGTGATAAAATGAAATACAGTTGTGATAGAGATGAAAAAGAAGGAAAATACTGAGTATTATGAGGATATTAGGCTCAGGGATCTCAGGCCCTCTAGATGAGAGGTTTTCTTTTCTGCCGAGCCCTAGAGTGTATGTAGGAGTTGACCAAGCAAATAGCCTTCCCTAAGAAGAGAACCTGCTGTTTCAATCCCTAGAAATAGAAGGATATTGGTTCATGTGAGGGATTCAGAGAAGATCTATCAGCAGGAACATAAAGATTGAGAGAAGAAGTGGCACGAAATCTGGCTAGGAAGTAGAAACTCTGCATTTGTAGTGGTTTTTTTTGAAGTTAAGTATTTTGGACTTTATCTTACGAGCAATGGAAAGACGTTAAAGGTTTTAAGCAGGGCAATAACAATATCGCATTTTCATTTTACAAAGATCATGTTGGCTCCTCTGTGTAGACATAATTGGAGGAGGCATCAAGAAAGGGATGTGGAGAGATCAGTTATAGAAGAATCCATGCTTCTGCCGTGCAGCTGGGAGGTGTAGGACAGAGCCTGCCTCTTTCTGGTGTCAGACATATATAAAGAAGAGGTTCACATTAAATAATATCCCTTTTGTCTCTAATATTCTGTACTCTAATTTGATTGTAAGGACACAGGGGATCTAAGTGATGGTGATCATTGGTTAAATGACCTTATCCGAACTTGTTACTCATTTTTACTGATCTACGTGTTGATATACTGTTATGTAGTTATAATACTCTATCCAGTTGTTAAGTCAGATGTATTTTTACTTGAATGTTAAAATTTCTTCTTTAGAGACCTGTAATATAATTAGAATTTTTATATGTTCGTGTTTCAAATGCTATGTAAAAGTCATATGTTGGAACTACATTTAATTTAGTTAAGAGGATTTAAACCACAACATTTCTTACATTTTGGTCAAAGCAATGTTTATAAATCCTTATTATTGAAATCATTCAAAGGAATTCCTATTTTTTTTTCTTTTAAAGATTTTATTTATTTATTTGAGAGAGAGAGAAAGAAGTTGTAAGGGGAGCGGGAGGGAGAAGCAGATTCTCCACTGAGCAGAGAGCGCAATTCAGAGCTTGATCCTGGGTGTCCCAGAACATGATCTGAGCCAAAGGCAGATACCTAAACAAACGCCTAACCAACTGAGGTGGTGAGGTGCCCCCAAAGGAATTCCTATTTTAACGATATGTGAAAAGACATTGTACATGTTTCATGCAACACTACAGTGGTATGCTAATCTTAGTGACAAAGGCAAAAACGTTAATTGTATATTATTTAGGAACTTCTAAGGCACTTTAGCTTTTATGTCTTTCATTAATAATTTAAATATTTTATTTTTCCCTGAGTCCTGTCTTCTAATTCTCTGTAGCCCTTTCGTTATATCTTTTTTATGGCATTTATGACATTGTACCATGGCTTTTCATTATTCCTCTTCTTGCTTTTTACATCTGTGAAAATATAAATTCACTGAAGGCTGGGGCTGCTCTTAGTTTTTCATAATCTGGAGTACTTGAGTATGTAAATGAGGTTTGTGTTTTATGTTGATAGGTTGATTTTTTTAAAGGTGGTGGTGTAGTGTGTTAGATAAAGCATCATACATGAAATGCTCCTTGTATAATTAAAAAAAATTAATAGCACAGACTCTAAAAACTTGGCCGTGTCTGTGAGACTTAGTGATTTAGAACATGGGTATTAGAGGCAGATGAACTTCATGCTAAACCTTGGAATTACTGTATAACAGCAGTGTGACTTAAGGTCATTTTGGTCACTTTGGTTTCTTTTCTGACTCATTGAGCTAATAATATCTATTTTATAGTGGGATCGTGAGAATTAAAGTAGTTCATATAATATAGAGCATGGTCATGAGGTTTGATTATTATATACGAGAGTCAGATGGGAAAAATAGGTGCTATCATCACCCTTGCCTCACTTAGCAAGAGGAGTGGAGGGGATGAATCAAACCATCTCTTTTTTTCCTTTGCTCACAAACTTTTTGTGAGATTGACATCATATTTCTTATCTGTTGACTGCAATTTTCATAGCTTTCCATTTGGAATCATTTTGTCATGTTACTTCATGTATACCATATTATCTTTTTTTATCTCCTGAGTTATTCTGAAAGGAATGATTATCTAGCACTTTATGAGATACAAACGGAAGCCCGAACACTTGTAGGCGCTTTCAGATAAGAATGCCAGAAATGCCTTTATTACTTACTTCCATACATTCTATAGGCATATATACCTTATATAGAGTGACTATAAAATGCAGTTTGTCTACATAGTGTTTCAAGGCAGACAAATTTTCCCCACTGCACATTTCCCCCTAAATCAACTATATTTACGATTTGAAGAAGATTACTCATTTTAAAAGCAACAATCAAAGAAAATAGTATTATTGTCACAAAGAAAGAACTATTTCAAAGGATAGGGTATGCGCTCAGAGTCCTTTATGTTCAACAAACTCTGTCATGTTGACTGGAATACAGTTTTATAAACACATATAAAACAATGAGGGATTATGATTAAATAGTACTCAGCAAATTTATTGGCACCTTTAAGAAAATATATACAATTGCCATACATAATTAAAAACAGTATAGTTTTCAAAAATATTTTGAAAGCAGGTATTCTGAAAGCATTTACAGATGTGGTTGGAGTTGGTGCCCTTTATCCTTGGCCTGTGAGAACTTACTCTTCACAGGTAGGCTTCTAATATGATGTCAATATTTGTGTCCTCTTGAAGAACTGCTCTTTCAATATAGGATATTCTCTGTTCTCTAATTATACTATGTAGAGGAGATACAATTTTAAACCTCTGTTGACAACTGAAAGGACTTTTTGAAAGAACATAAAAACCCTTAAGTTCTTGTTCTGAGTAATCAAATACCTGATTTTACTTATAATCCTAACTGCTCTAAAAGCGAATATGTAATTTTTCTGTGAGTTTTTCAACTTAATACTTTCTTTCATAATTAAATTGTTTAAATTTTTTTCTGGATGTTGCATTAAAAAGAACTGTTAAACACAGTGTGACATAGCTAAACATATTTAAAAAAACCATATTTTGAATAATATAGGGTAATTGTAGCAAACCAGATGTTGCTAAGTTCTTATTTAATCAGAGATAAAAAATATTCACAATATAGTTTTGTCTAGCTGTCAGCTTAGATAAATGAATCCATTTCAATCAGCATGCTCCTAGCGAGAAAAGGAGGCGATATAATAACATTTTTCTAGCTACATTTGTTGAATATAAATATTAATCTTCTATGTGGTTAAAACCATGCTGTGCCAATTCCATCATAACCATAATTGCAGAGAAGCCTCTTAGGTTTTTTATTTTTATGAATTTTACTTCTTTTTATCCTTCTGGAGGCATTGAGTTAGATTCTACTTTTCATATAGATTATATGTCCATGTAGGTTTGTGTTAATCTTGTATCATCTTGAGGCTACCTGTTAAGACACTATAGTGTAATTTATTCTCCAAACATAGTACTGCCATATTGTCAAGGTTTTTTTTTTTTTTTTCCCTTCTCCCAAACCTACACCTCTGTCTTGACTTTTTAAAAAAATCTGTTATTGGGGCGCCTGGGTGGCTTAGTTGGTTAAGCGACTGCCTTCGGCTCAGGTCATGATCCCAGAGTCCCGGGATCGAGTCCCACATCGGGCTCCCAGCTCCGCGGGGAGTCTGCTTCTCTCTCTGACCTTCTCTCCTCTCATGTGCTCTCTCACTCTCTCTCTCAAATGAATAAATAAAATCTTTAAAAAAAAAATTGTTAAAATACATGAAAGAAATTTAAGTACTAATATTTTGTATATTTCCTCTTTGGTTTTATAGCATTAGTTAAAACAGACTGCTTTCAGAGCTATGCTGACTTCTCAGAAAATGGAGCATAAAATAAACCACTTAAAGGAAAACAAAACCCAGACTAACAAAACAAAATAAAATAAGGCATAAAGCCAAAAAGAAAAAAAGAAAGTTAATTTCAAGCTCCATTAGAAATGCCAGTGAGAAGAATGGCAGGATATCATGATAGGTACAGGGACCAAAGTGGTAAGGAATGAGTTTACATATTCTAGTCTTCTTGTTGTGTAGTCAAAAAAGGTGGAAAGGAAAGCAGACCAGAAAGTGAATAATTTGTCTCTTAAGACATCTCAACAGCATCACTCTTGTATACTAATAAAAGTTTTAAATTTAAATTTATATTCTATCTTAAGGGCCTGTATACAAGGGGCTGTAGTAAGATGTTTGATATTATGGTCCTCATTGTTGATTTTTGTCATATGTATGGAAAGCTTGTAGAGAAAATTGCTGGCGTAGTAGAAAACCATCATGAGTCGTAATAATTAGTGGAGCTAATTGATTGTTCCAGTTTATGTGGATATTGGTCTAGGCCATTTATTGAGGAAATACAGAAAACAAAGATCGAAGTTGGAATTTTATTTCCACCTCTAAGAGTAGTTCTTAAGGATGAGTCTCAATTTTTTTTTTTAATTTGTAAAGTAATGTTCTCTCTCTCATCTCAGTTTTATTCATGTCCTCTTCAGAGAGCAAGTTTTGAAAGCGTTCTTCTTCATTGGTAGATAGAAAGTTGATTGGAGGCATTTCACGAAATTGTCTTTAGAGAGAAATTAGAATGCTAAGGAAGCAGGGGAAATCATAGGTGTAGTTTTATCTCCTCTTGCTTTTATTACGGAATTTTGAGAAAAGAGTAGAAAGCATATTTGATGGGCTCTCTCTGCAGCTATAGGTACTACCTACAATGTAAGCCCTGAAAAGACAGTGATGCAAAATTGTCCTTTTATGGATTTCTCATTGGCCTTCTTGCTTCAGTGACTTGAATGAGGAATAAAACAATACTCTTCTCCTGGAACGGGGTGATTTTGAATGTAGGTGTAGAACCAGATTGGTGAGTGGTGGTGTCAGTCAAATGCTTACGTGTTTAAGATTTATATGCCAACATTGTGGGTGTTTTGCCCACACACTATGGGGTAACAACCCATATTTGATTTTAATTTTCTTCCTATGGTGTTGAGGGGGTGTGTCTGAGTGTTTGTGACTTAGTGATTGTCTGGGCAAAAGAGGTAGGTCATCTGGAGTTACTTGTCATTCTTGTGTTGGCCAGTTTCTGTCTGCCTCCCTGTGCCTTGTGAAGCAGAATAGAAACCATAATTTAGAAAGCAAGTGATCAGCTTCCAAGGACAAAATGCTAGAAGATTCCAGACTTTAAATGTGTGATTTGTGGAGGTTTCCAAATATTAAATTCAGAAATCCAAGTTCACAAAGAACTACGTAAGTGTCTCTATATTTGTTAACCTCTCATTTTAATTTCTTGATATATTGCTTAATAAGTCAATACCTTTTATACTCATAAAGTTTCTATATTGGTAAATGGGAACTTGTTTTGGGGAAAATTTTTAAAAATCATACTTTAATTTTTATTTCCAGAAACAATCTTTGTGTATACCTGAGTAGGGTCTCAAAGTCAGAGTTGATGAGAATTTCATACTAATAACTTCCTTTATTATTACTCTTTCTTCCAGTTTTCAGAAAACTTTAATGTTTATTTTCCATAGCTATAATTTTTTGGAGGAACTTTCAAATATGTAAAAGGTGTTTATATTTTGGGTCTTTATTGATGTTCAAATGTATGTTACATGAATGTGGGAGCCACTTTTTTATTCTTTTAGAACTTCTTACAGGAGGGGCGCCTGGGTGACTCAGTGGGTTGAAGCCTCTGCCTTCGGCTCGGGTCATGGTCTTGGGGTCCTGGGATCGGGCCCCGCATCGGGCTCTCTGCTCAGCGGGGGGCCTGCTTCCCCCCCCCCCCCCCCCCCCCGCCTGCCTCTCTGTCTGCTTGTGATCTTTCTCCCTCTGTCAAATAAATAAATAAAAAATTTTAAAAAACCAAAAAACAAACAAAAAAAAACTTCTTACAGGAACGCTTAGGTGGTTCAGTTGGTTACATGTCTGCCTTTGGCTCAGGTCCTGATCTCAGAGTCCTGGGATTGAGTCCTGTGTCGGACTCCCTGCTCAGTGCGAGTCTGCTTCTCTCTCTCCTCCCCACTCATGCTTTCTCTCGATATATCTGTCTCTCTCAAATAAATAAATAAAATCTTAAAAAGAAAATTACAATTTTGATATAGTAGTTGTCAGAAACTTTAAATGTGTGGGTTGACTTTGGTCCACAAATTGAAAGTTTCCAAAGCATAAATTTATTGTTTCTTATTAAAACATTGTGGGTTCATACTTTCTTTAGCTGAAGGAGAAAAAAATGGACTGGGTCTTCGAGATATTCTCTGGAGGGAACAAAGAGAAGTTGCGTTATAAACCTTACTTTTTAAAAAAGTAAGCTCTATGCCCAACGTGGGGCTTGAATTCACGACCCTGAGATCAAGAGTTGCATGCTCTACTGACTGAGCCAGCCAGGCACCCGAAACCTTAGGTTTTTTTAAGTCCAGAAAAGAAGTGTGTGTCTAGGGAGTGGTGGTGTTTAAAATGCATGAGTAGAGGTTAACAATTCATAGTGGTCACTTGGATGTGCAGAAATGAACATGCAGCTTCTCGCTTGAGGGATCCTCCTTGAATCCTCTGCAGACCTGGTCCAGGATCAGCAGCCTGGCTAACTTCTGGGCTGCCCTAGGCTCATAGTCATTTAGGAATCCTTGGGTAGGGCACCTGAGTGGGGAATGGTGGGCTATGGGGGCCTGGGAGCACCATCTCACTGCCTTCTCTGATTAGATAGTGACACGTAATGATTTCTGATGCCTTCAAACCATCTGTATGCAACAGGGGAGGGTCCTCCTTTTCATTAAACTTCACCTTCTGAATATAACACCAGCCTTTCCTACATGATCCCCTAAACATTTTGGAGAACAGAGGGAAAAGTGCCTCCCTTCCATGTTCTCTGGTCCTGTCGCTTCTTTTTTTTTAAGGTTTTATTTATTTATTTGACAGAGAGA
>CM052899.1:133930801-133946318 GCA_028534135.1 Potos flavus | reverse complement strand
CGAAGAATGTCTGGGGAAGCAAGTGATTTTTAAACAAGTAATTTCCTACCCTGAACAAAATGAAGATTCTGCTACTTAGGAAAAGGGGGATGGATGGTAAGTAACCTGTCCTGTCTACAGAGCCCTTCACAGTTCCTGGCACACAGTGAGTTTTCCACGTGTAGCCATTCTACTATTGTTAGCATTGTTACTGTATTGGATCTGGGTTCTTTTAGATCATTAATCCCACTTTGATTAGACTGAAACAGTCCTTAGTAGAACTCTCAAATATTGTATATATTACTAATGTTGCAGCCTTTCTCGATCATTTCTGAATTTGTAATGTGGGGTTTATTGCCTAAGTTATTAAGAGACTGTAATGAGAGGTATTTTTTTCCAATCCATTTAAACCTTTTCATCCGTAGTGTGTTTCTTTTATTTGCACGTTATGTTTACCAAAAATGCATATTACTGTTTATCCCAACCACCTGTCACATGTGAGTTTTATAGTAGTACATATTTACTTATCCATTCAACAAAGTATTTCCTGTGTACGAATTCTAAGTTTGTATCTTGATATGTCTAAATAATATATGGAGGCTTATCAAACTTGCAGATCAAATATTTTAGTCTTAGGTAAAAGAGTACAGATAGCCTCCTGGGGAGAAGTGCTGATAAGAACTGGGTGGCTTCGTCCCAGTCAGACAGGATTTTGTCCCATGCAGTCATCCAGGCCATACAGGTGTTATTGTGCTAGACAAGGAAACTGAGGCAAAAGCCCAGTTGTGTGGAGTGGCCTGACACAGTGACATTTGATAGATAACTGTGAGGAGATGGTGGTCACAGCAGTGCACAGGGCTGGGCCCAGACACGCCACATAAGCAGTTTGAGGCAATAAAACGAAATCTGCGAGATTCCAGCGGGTGGATCGAAGCTGTTTTGGTACTTGCCATCTTGTCTGGCAATAGGGTGGGGCAGAAACTGAAGTTGGAAGACATCCTATGATTCCAGGTGAGAGGGTTTGAAGAAGGAAGAGGCCAACAGCTGAGTGACTCACACAGGGAAATAATCTGTGGAGGTTGTTCGGAGGAGGTTGAAACAAAAAACCAAACAAACAACCAGTCTCACAATGTGAGGCCTTTATCCTTTTCTTTCTTCAGGAACGGTGTACTTTGCATTCATCTCCCCATCCTTCCCTCTTCCTCTGGCTATTGTAGCCTTATCATTTAGGGCTCAGGTGAGACATTGCCTCCCCAAATCTGAATAAGGTTGTCCCTCTCCACATTTCCTTCGCAACTGCACTTCCTTGGCCATGGCAACTTATCAGGGCTTTCTGTAACTCCCTACTTGCCTTTTTTCCACAGATAGTATCTGTGTTCTTCATTTTCTTCTCTGGCTCTATCTCACTGCCTGGCACATGGTAAATGATAAATGTAAATTAATCAAAGGCATCTGTAGCGTGAGACATCTGCGTTGTAGTTTTTAGTACCTGGCTGGAGTGTATTTGAACATGTAACGCTGAAGAGATACTCATGACTGTGCCATACTATTACACTGCTGGAGTGAGGTCACTAGCTTAGAATAAGGAAATGAAGGAAACACTGAGAGAAGCAGTTCTAGACAGATAGATGAGGAAGATTGTAAAGATATGACCTTGTTTAAGTGCTTAACTGCCCAGAGCCCCAGTTTGCTCATCTGAAAGCAGTGGATAGAATGGTGATCTCTTCTACCCGGGATTGGTGTCAGAATTCAACATGATGATGTGGATGAAGCTCCCGGAATCAGGCTTGTAATAGAGTAAGTGATCAATTATTTTGTATACATTATGACACTACAATATATATTCTTAATCTAGATTTAAAGAGCTAGAACACCGATTCTGTTTGCTTAGGTTTGAATTCCAGGTCTACCAGTTACTAGCAGTGTCACTTTGGAAAATTAAGTTTATCCGTTCTTAAATTGGGCTAATGATAGCACCTGCCTCACAGGGCTGTTACAAGGATTAAGTGGCTTAAGACACCTAAAGTATTTGGAACTGTGCCTGGCTCTTGGAAAATCTGTTTTAAGATACTTAGTTATTTTTATAGGTAAAAATACAAAATATTGTGTTAAGAGACTAGCCCTCAGCTTTCATCAGGGCTTTTAGAAGAATATAGCCAAAGTAGGCTGTGCTGTGTGGGACTGTCATCAGCACCATGATTTACCCAAAGCTGTAGTCAAGATGATTTTATTGCCTTGGTGTCAGCTTGAATGTGTGTAGTGATGATGCCTCAATACTTGCTCTATTGTAGAATTATGTGTTTGAGTATTTATTATTATAGACTTTTAAAACAGATTTACTTATTTTACAATTAGTATTAAAATTATCATGAGAAAGCCATTATTCTGTTTATTTCAATATATTAATGAAAATGTAGATATTCACCAATAATATAATAATAATAATAATACCTTATATTGAGGGTATTAAGCTTAGTTTTTAAGTTATTCAACACATTTAGATGCTTCCATTTAAATGGTTAGGATTTTCTTTTTTAAAGATTTTATTCATTTATTTGAGAGAGAGAGAGCACATGACCAGTGGGGGTGGGTGAGAGGGAGAGGGAAAAGCAGACTCCCCACTGAGCAGGGAGCCTAATGAGGGGCTTCATCCCAGGACCCCAGGATCATGACCTGAGCCAAAGGCAGATGCTTAATTGACTGAGCCACCCAGATGCCCTGAAATGGTTAGGTTGTATGTAAGTGCTCCTCTCCCTTTATATTATATATTACTTTTACATGTTTCTCTTCTTTCAATCCTTTAGTTGCATAATGTGCTAGCTGTTCTTCCCAGGCTATATTGTTAAAATAATACAGTGTTTTTGACCCAGACAAAATATTGATTTATCATTTAAATACTTCATTTTATAGACCAAGAAGTTGAAGTTGTTGAAAGGTTAAAATAACTTACGAGCATACTCACAGAGGGACAAACTACAGTAATGAAGTCAGCATGAAAGCCACTATCTCTGGCTCAGTTGAGTAGCCTCCGTGGCAGTGATCTCTGTGTTGTGGCAGGCAGGAAGCTATTGAAATAGAGCTCATGATCCCTGGAGAAGGATATTGAGGAGAATTTTGGGGGTAGTCCCAGCAATATATGAGAAGATATATGAGGTTAGTTCCCATGGTGTTGACCATGGGAATGTTCCAGGGTTACAAGTCTCGCTTTCATCATACACTCCTGTAATGCTTAGTAACCAGTGAATAAGAGAAAAATAGGTGACTTTAAATTTTGTATTCAGCATTCAACAATTACACATTCGAGTACCTATTCAGAACCAGGCATTGGTCTGGTTACCTGGGATCAGAAATGGACAACAGACAAAGATCCCTGTTCTCATGAAACACTTTTGTAGAGGAGAAATTATTTATGTTTATATTTATATTTATATTTATTTATATTTGTATAAATAAAAATATATAAAATGCATAGTGAACTTAATACATGAGTAAATTATATTGCCCTTGGAAAGTTATAGGTGCTATAGAAAAAAGAAGCAGAGTAGAATAAGGGCATTGGAGTGACAGATTGGGGGGAATGGAAGGTAGGTTATCACATTAAATAGAAGTTCACAGTAGTCTTCATTGAGAAGGTGACATTTGAACAAAGACTTGAAGGATAGACAAAGACTTGTCTATATAAGAAAGTTTAATCCAGATTTCTATACAGCTTTTAATTGTGTAGAAATTAGAAAATGGAAGCGCCTGGGTGGCTTAGTCCATTAAGCATCGGACTCTTAATTCTGGCTCAGGTTATGATCTCCCAAGTTGTGAGATCAAGCCCTGTGTCGTACTCCAAGCTGGACCTGGAGCCTGTATAAGATTCTCTTTCTCCCTTTCCCTCTGCCCCCACCCCCTCCTGCCTTTCTCTCCCTCTTAAAAAAAAAAAAAAAAAAAGTGAATAAGGAAATGAAAACTTATCACTCATAATCTACCTTTTGGGCATTGTGACATATAATCCATAGCTATAGATATGAACCCATCTGTATAGGTAAATAGTTGAATTTCAAGGACCTCTGTTAGGGAAACCTTAATTTACTAATAAGGGACATGCAACTTTTACTGATAGGATGAGGATGATATAAATGACCTGCTTAGGTTAAGAATTTTGTTGTCCTCTTTACACAATGAGAATAATCTCTTTGAGAAGAAAAGATTTTTCCTTTTGAAAATTAAAGTTTCTTTAGTTTTATGGTAAGTTTATTATATCTTAAAATGTGTTTGTGTAATAGTTACTGAAAATTTTTTGTATCAGTTTTAGTCTCTAGTTACATACAAAAGTATAATGTTATCTGAATGAATTCAAAGGCTTGCCTTCAAGGCTCAGCATCACCTTAAAATTTTTTCTTGACACTGGAAGTTATAGAATGTCAGACTGTTTGCTAATAACTCTGAGTTAAATAGCCACATATTCAGTATTCCCAGCCTAAGTTACAGTACTACTCTGTTGTTAGTGTAGTGATTTATTATTATGGTGAGCTAAAACTACTAAGTAATTAAAAAATCCCGGTATGGTGAAATATGAACCCTGTTGATAGTAGTGGATGTCGATAGAAAAGCTTCTTAATTTGTGACAGAGAAGAAGAGTGTAACACTTTGCTCGAAATTCTTGTTGTGGTGGAAATTGTGGTTTGGCCCATTCTAAACTGCTAAAGTGAGAATTATCTGTTGACGTTTAACTGGGAAGAGAACTCAGTAATATCAATAATTAGCTCTGGCTTTAAAACATATTGTTAATCAGGACTGTCAACAAAGAAGTTACCTGAAATTGGTTTCCCAAGACTGCAGTAGGTGTTGGATCCATGTGGCACTGACATGAATATTGTGCCATAGGCTGTGGCAGAAAGAGTATGAACTTTTGAATATTTGGTGTGCGTATGTATTGATGTGGTTTTGGGGGAGAGTCAGAATAAATTCTGAGGATTAGAGCTAGAGAGGGTGTAGGTATGAGCTTAATCCTGGGCCTTGTCACTCTGATAAGAAGTTTGGATTTTCCTGCAGTTAGTGGGTGTAGAGTATGGATGGAGAGCTTTCGTCCTAGAAAGGAGGCCAGTTAGAGCCTTCTTGAAGAAATATTGGGGATTTAATGGGCTGGAGCCATGCGAATGGTGAGAAAGGGTACTGTTGTATGAGGACCTAAGGAAGTAAAATATTTGGGAATCGATGATTAAATTGGAGGTGGACAATAAAGCAGAAGACAGAGTTCATTTACATATTGATTACTTGAGGGATAGAGAGAAGGGTGGTGTCATTTTATGAAAAATTGGTGGAAAGTATTGTATTCAGTATAGGACATTTCTTTCCCTTACATTTGGGTATGGACTGGATATAAAGTTCTGAAGCTAAGGGGAGAATTTGGGCTAAAGATACAGATTTTGGCATCTTTGAGTGGAGGTTGAAGTCAAGATTATGGATTAAATTACTCAAAAGAATTTAATGTATAAAGCGTGGACATAAAATATGGCCAAGGATAAAGCCATGGGGAATTCTAACATTGCAGGATAGAAACTAGAAAAGGGAAACAAGAAGGAATGGTCAAAAGAACTGGGAGGAGAAAGAGTTCAGTTTAAAAATGGAAGCAAAGGGGTGGCACCTGGGTGGCTCAGTCATTAAGCGTTTGCCTTCGGCTCAGAGAGAGAGAGCACAAGCAAAGAGAACTGGCAGGCAGAGGGAGAGGGAAAAGCAAACTCCCCATTGAGCTGGAAGCCTGATGCAGCGCTCTATCCCAGGACTCAGGGATCATGACCTGAGCCAAAGGCAGACATTGAACCGACTGAGCCACCAGGCACCCCTATGAATGTTATTCTAATAAAGATTTTTAGGGGTTATACATATGAAAAAGGTTTTATCAGGATCTATAAATATTATAACTCTTTTTAGTGATTTTTAGCCTTTGTTAGTAGAGATCAGTATAAGATATATAGGTTCATGTTGTCTGTCTTATTAAGTTTAAGAAAAACATGATAAATTCTAGTAATATTTCCTTTGAATTACAATTGTCATGTGAAGTTGCTATGGTAAAAAGTATTATTTATTTCATAATTCAATAAAGTGAATTAGAGCTAAGTTTCCTTAGTGTGGTATATATCAAAACTCTTTGTCTGCCTGATGAAATCATTTATTGTAAATCTGTCCAGAACTGTGTTCATCCTATCTTTTTAGATAAACAAGACTATGAATTCTATGTCAGATATTATGACATTAATATCTTTGGTTCTACATGCGAATTTACATATAATTCTTTACTCATTTATTTTTCAAAATGAAAGAAACTTTACTCATTAACAGTTGTGTTCCATCTAAGTTTATAATTTTATATTTATTGTGTTGATGACTTAGCAAGAAATCACTTACATTTATTTTCCTTAAAGTTCTCTTAATTCATGAACGGTAAGATTCTGAAAATATTAGAAGTCTTTCCATTTTCCGAGTGTATATTCATTTGGGCTGCTGGAAATTTTATGTATATTAAATTTTTCAAATTTAAAAAATTGAGGGGCTCCTGGGTGGTTCAGTGGGTTGGGGCCTCTGCCTTCGGCTCAGGTCATGATCTCAGAGTCCTGGGATCGAGCCCCGCATCGGGCTCTCTGCTCAGCGGGGAGCCTGCTTCCCCCTCTCTCTCTGCCTGCCTCTCTGCCTACTTGTGATCGCTCTCTCTGTGTCAAATAAATAAATAAAATCTTAAAAAAAAAAAAAAATAAAAAAAATAAAATAAAAAATTGAAAGCATTACTTAAAATGTTTTATATATCTTGCCATTTCTTTACATTTATCACAAGTTTTAGTTCTGCGGGATGGGCTGTTTAAATATTCTTTGGCTTAACTGAGGTAGGTTAGCTGCATTTTGCTCTGCTGAAAGAGAGAATGTTCCGCAGTAGTCTCTATCCTTTGACATGTGGAAAAACACCTAATAAGATAAAAGAGATCACCATCCACGAAATCCAGAAGTTTTTTTGTCTATGACCACTTCATGAGTGAAGCTGAGAAACATGCTGGTTTTTTGTTTTTGTTTTTTTTTTGACCTGGAATATAACCTCAGTCTGCCCTTTAGATGTTCTGAATATTGATAAGGATCATAAAAAAGACCCTTAGGTTAGCATGAAAAAAAACCCAGCTGTAAAATAATTAAAGCAGCTGAGCTTTTCTGCAGTTATTAGTATTCTGGAAATATCTCACTAAGTCGCATTAGCTTTTTGAAAACTCTGCAACATCTATTTTAAAAATCTGGTCAGTAATCATATCTCTAGTGCATTAAATGTAAAACAAGATCTCTTTAAGAGCCGGATAATACTGTGATATTGCATATAAAAACAATTACATAGTGAAATGGTTAGGGTGAAGTAAGGAAACACAATGAAATACATTTCTGAGTAACTTTTGTAACAATGTGAATCTATTGCTGAGGCGTGTAAACGGACACCAGCTCTTTTGCACTCCTGAGTTTGTGCTGAAGGCCTACAACTTTCAGCTGATTGATTTTGAATTTTTCAAACTGATTAATGTTTTCATTTGAATGGTAATGCTGACTTTGCAGAAGATGTGATCTTTTAATTAGCAGATGCTGAGATTAGTATTAGGGCTGAACAGTAATTAGCATTTGTTCTTATAGTACAAGAGCACAGACCGAGTGCTGCAGCAAACAGAGCTCCCATGTTTTCTTTACATTGCCTCTTTAGATCTTCTTTATGAGAGAGGCTACAAATTATGGATATACTCAATAACTATGTCACCAAAAACATTTCAACAAATTGAACATTCACTTAAGAGCAAAATATTTCCAATTCCCTTATATTATCTGTGTATACTTAGGATTGTTTTCAAGGTTTATCTAATTATTTTATAACAGAACTTAAGCACGATTTTGTGAAAGGGTAAATTCTTATTTATATTGTATTTATGTACATACACACATGTATAGCTACCTGTAAAAGTCTTGAGTCTTGGTTTCCAGATTGTGCTTATTTCAGTAACACCTATTCTGTTTTCAAAGCTATTTTAAGAATCAGCTTAAAATCGATGAGCCCCAACTTTAGACATAGAGTTGAAGAGGTAAAGAATTAGGGTTTGGGTTCAGGCAAACCTAGATTCAAATTCTTTCTATGCTACTTCCTAGGACATATTATTTGATAGTTCATTTTTCAGTGTCCTTATCTATAATATGAGGAATGTAATAGAATTATCATGAAGATTAATACTGGTATTTTATATAAAGCACATAGGGCATGTTACTAATGAGTAATTATCACTGTTTTTAAAAACCTACTATGTATATTAAGTAATATTCATTCTCATTATGACCTACATTTAAAAATATAGAACAATGATTTACTTTAGCTTAGTTAAGCTTAGCAAAGAAAATAATTAAAGACCTATAGGGCAACTAAATCCCCTTAAAATAAATACGTCCTCTTATTCCAGACAGGCAGGCTTTTTGTATTATCTGTGAGCAGCATGTCTGCCTCTGCCTCCTCTCCAGAAAGCCCTGTCCTGTTACCTGTATCTGTTCTAGCTCTTCTTTATTTAGGCATTCTTATGGACAGATTGAGGTGTCCTTTTTACAACTTCTGCCAAGGAGTAGCTTTTTTGTTGTTGTTGTTGTTGTTGTTTTTCGATATAAATGGTTTCCACAGCAAATGGTAGGGGGGAAAGTCAAAGCATGAATGATGAAATATTCATATAAATTCAAGGCTGATCGTCTGCATATACAATCTTGGGCTACATTTTTAGGTAGAAGGTAGGGAGTGGGGTGATATTTTAAAGGGATGTAAACATGTGGCGGACCGCTTTATATGTATCAATCTTCAACATCATGAAACTTTAGGGGGTGCCTGGGTGGCTCAGTGGGTTAAAGCCTCTGCCTTCTGCTCAGGTCATGATCTTAGGGTCCTGGGATTGAGCCCCGCAATGGGCTCTCTGCTCAGCAAGGAGCCTGCTTCCCCATCTCTCTCTGCCTGCCTCTCTGCCTACTTGTGATCTCTCTCTGTCAAATAAATAAATAAAATCTTTAAAAAAAACAACAACAAAACTTTAGCCGGTGGCATTTGAAGAGAAAATTATTGCTGATTCCTAGTGCCCAGAGAAACACGGCCCTATACAGATTCTTTCTTTCTTTCTTTCTTTCTTTCTTTCTTTCTTTCTTTCTTTCTTTCTTTCTTTCTTTCTTTCTTTCTTTCTTTCTTTCTTTCTACTAGTGGTGGCATTAAAAATAGCCCTACAGTAAGTGCATTTACATTTGTTACTATGGATGTTACTCTCTCCCAGGAGACCTCAAACAGAACACTTAAACTCTGAGTGAGCAGAATAATTGATGGTCTGTATCTCTATCCCCACTGTTTGCTGCCTTCCCACTTAAATACAAACACAGAGAAGGAGTAACAAATAAGTCAAAGTAGATTTAGAGGAAAAAAAAAGAAGCAAAAGAGGAAGAAGTAGCAGCAGCAAGATATAATACTTTATGAGAGTTTAAGTGGTGCTTGAATGTAATGAAATTTTAACATGAAGGAAAAGTAGGAGTTTCAGGGTATCACTTCTATTGAAAATAGGTGGGTATTGAGGAGGGCACGTATTGCATGGAGCACTGGGTGTGGTACATAAACAATGAATCTTGTAACACTGAAAAAATAAAAGTATTTGGGGAAAAAAAAAGAAAATAGGTAAAACAAAATATGACATTGAAGTAGGAGAGTTGTTACTTTATACTTAAATACATTCTTGAGAACGGGCAGTTTTAAGTGCATAAACTGATGTCTGTTTCCTTTCTTATGTTTTTAGCTGAGTATCAGAAGATAGCAAGGCTCTCTTGACTATTTGGCAACCACTTTAGTTTTAGTTTTCAGATCTAATTAATTTGGGTGTTTCTCCAACTGATCTTCCAAGATTTCCTTTTCTTATCTCCAAGCAGGACCTACTGTTCAACAAGTTTAATGTAAAGAAAAGTTCATTTCTCAAATAGAGTTTACTTGCACATATTTAAAATAGATATAAAGGTCTTTATAAATTTTTAAAATTCTTTTAGTGTTGAAAGAAAATTTTGATGAATAGGTGGCACTTTTCTGTGTTTACTACATATCTTTTTAGTAAATTTTAGGAAAGGTTAATAGATCTATGGAGCTATATACAGATATTTTGATCGGGATATAATCCTGAGCTACCAGCAGCGTTTCCATAAATGCTCATTTCTTCTTGCTGTATGCCAAAAGATGTATTTTTTTTTGTTCGTGCATTTACTTGTTTAATGTAAGTTTTATGAGAGATAAGTCTAATTTATCTTGTTCATTACAGCCTTATGCATAGTACCTGCTTGACAAATATTTGTTGAATGAATTAGTGAAAGGTTTTGTTGAAACTAAAGAGAGGTATGATTTTAGTGGATATTATATCTATGCATAATATATAATACTTGTCGAGCACTTAACTATCTGGTCTTTATGTTCATAATTTCATTTACATCATACAAATTATGTTGTTATACATATATTTAAATCAAAAAAACTATCTTTAGACACACACACCCATAACAATCATATAGGGTAAGATATATAGTGAGAGTATAATTCTTTGATAATTTCTAAGAAAAGTCTGATAAATTGTTAATGGAGCTAATAAGCTTGTGTTGGGCCTTAAAGGATAGAAATAATTTAGGGATGAGATGAATAAAGAGATAGACTGGTTCAATGGAGATGACAAAGACATTTATGATAGTTTTATAAATGTTTAGGGTAAAGGTTTTGGAAGAGGCTGTGTGGTTTAAAATAGATTCCAGGAGATCTTGAATGAAAGGCATAGCATTAGTATGTTGTCTGGAAATTGGATATCAGGTAGATTCTTGAATTAGGCATCAATATATTAAAACTACTTTTATCAGTACCTAGTTTAGCCAGATTATTCTACAAGTGGCTTGGAAATATTTTTGGAAGAGAATGGTTTTCTTATTTTTAGGAAAGGTATTATAAATAAAAATATGTTTAATTGTGTTTTTCATATTTGATTTTCATAAAATTTGTCAGTTATTTATCAACAGAATCTATAGATTTTACCTGACTGTTCTGTCTTCTATCCCTGTTCATTTTTAACCTGGGCCTTTCTGAGGTTTTAGTAAGCATCAACATATTTATCACAG
Source organism: Potos flavus (assembly GCA_028534135.1). Taxonomy (NCBI): domain Eukaryota; kingdom Metazoa; phylum Chordata; class Mammalia; order Carnivora; family Procyonidae; genus Potos; species Potos flavus. The sequence continues at coordinate 133,935,182 of CM052899.1, read as the reverse complement.
GGTTGCTGCATAATGTACAGACTATTTAAGATTGTGAGCACAAAAATACAAATTATATATCCCATTTACTCTTAGTGTAGTGTGAATTTTGTATTCTCTTATTTTGCTTAGCAATGTACTATTAGAGAGAAGTAGGTTTTATAGTTTATAATATATCTGATCATGTAACTCCTTGCTCATCATTCTTACCTCGCCCCCACTTTTCCTGAGCAACATTCAGTCATGATTTTATTTGCTTGGATTACCTGTTCAGTATCTAACTCTTTGCAGCAATTATAACCTCAATGAGGATGAGGATTGTGTCTCTTATGTTGCACTGCTGTACCTCCAGTCCCTGCAGAGGACCGGGCATGTAGTTGGTGTTCAGTAAATATTTGTTAAATGAAGTAAGTGACTGTTCTCCAAACTGATGAAGTTTTGCTTCAGTGTTTTTTGAACAAATAAGATTGTTAATTGCCAGAAGGAAGCCTGTGCATAGCTATGAGAGTGCCTGTGCAATTTTTCTTTCTTTATTCCATTATCTCATACGTTGATTTATATTTGAAACAAAGGGCATTTGCATTATTTTAAACATTAAATCTCTTATCTATATGTAGGCATAAAATTTGGATTAATGTGAAATTCCAAGAATAACCAGGACCTAGGTTTATCAGTAAGGAGCTTTCCAATGAAACAGTTGCATTCATTTTTCATGAACATTAGAACTAGCAGTGCAGAAAATACATAGAAATTCCCAGTGCACAAGTTATCATTGCCTGAAGGCTCTGTTGGCTAACAGTTTCCCCTGAACTGTTTAGGAATGTATTCTTATTTGTTGGGTAAATAGAATGCATGTGATGATTTCATTTTTGCAGACTGTCATTCTCTTCATACTTCATAAACATATTGTTTAATTTTAATATTTTAACATTAAAGAATATATGACTTTTGGACTTTAACAGACAATTATCAAACAGCTCTGTGCAAGGCACTATTTAAAGGGCCTACCAATAATGAATTGTCTTGGGGTTTAAGGAGTTTATTTGTAAGCTAGTGAGGAAATGGGGCAAGTGCTATAACGAAATGGAAGGTGCCATGAGAACATAGAGGAGAAACATGTAATTTCAACAAGGGAATCAGTTAAATGATCCCTGAAATAAGTGATATAAGATATGAATATTTAAAAATGGTTATAATTGCAGAAGCTGAATTGGTAAGAACACTGTGACCCCACTGTGTGTTTGGTGTAGGAGTTGAATTTCAAACCAAGTGGGAAATAAACACAAGCATTAGGTAGAGATGCAACTATTTACCTTATTATTGGTGGATCTCAGTTAGAAACCATAGTCTGGATCTGCACCAAGTGGTTTTCCAAATACTTTTCCCCTAGAATTAAGCTTGTCCACACCTAGAGAGAAAAGAGACCCAGATCATGGACAGATATTGAGTGACTTTTTACACCTTTCTCTTGCTAAGTTGAAGAAAGTAGATGCATTGACAGACTCTTGAGGTCCGTCTTACCATGTCATTTCTGCTTCTCTCATGGGCAGCCGTGACTAAGTAATGAAGAGATTGTCTAATGTGTTTTTCTATTGGGAGTAGAAGTTTCTGCATGAGAGAGCATTGGGGTTCCTCCTAACAGTACATATCTTAATAGAAACTGGCTTAGGTTTTAAATGATACATGTTTACAATATTTTAAAAAGGCCTTTTTTAAAAAAAAAAAAAGGCCTTTTTACTTCTAATACTGGCTTTTGTTTAAAGGCATCATTTAGTTTTGAAGGAAAAGTATTAAATTTCCATTCTAGTTCCTCTTCTTTCAAGGATCTTTAAAAGGAAATCATGTTTGTATTAGTAGAAATCTTTGGCAAATAATATTAAAAGGCTATTATGTCTGATTTGTGAATGAAACCCAAGGTTGATTTTAATACCATTATCATAAAATAAGTTAAAGGACATTATTTCACTGTGTAATCTAATAAAGCTAACCACACTATTAAGATTGATTTAAATTCAGTTTTACTTTACTACTAAAATATTTTAATGAAATACTAGCCTTGGACTTTTTTTTTCTGTAGCGAAGGTAAATTTGTATTGGCAACTCTAAGTACAGATCATTGATAGAATGCAAAGGTTAGGATTGTTTGTTGCTATCCAGATCTACCTAAATTTCCCGATCTGTCATATTTTATAGAGCAAATATTTGTGGGTATGGACTTCAGTGTGAGACCTTTGGCTGTGAAAGTTTATTAGCTGACTCCAGTTATACTGATTTATGCAGTAGTAAATATGATGAAAGGGGAGGGATTCTGTGTTACTGATTGGCAAACAGATTGGGAATTAGACTTGTATTTCAGGTCGTCCTCTCTCTCGGGAATATTTTCCTTATAAAAGTGTTTTCTTGATATAAATGCTCATTTGATAGAATAGACATAAAAGTCCCTTAAATGGTATTATGGAAGAATTGCAGAACCTGTTTTTCTTTCTCCATGAGGCCTAAATAACTATACAGGTAATAAATAAACATAAAACTGATGTTTCTCTCTCTCTCTTTAAATAGATGTATGCATATGTAAGTATATGAACAGTATATTCTCTTATATTATGCGAGTTTAAATCTCTAACAGTGAGAAAATGTAACTAACATTTAATCTTTTAGGGTTATTGTGCAATAACAAAATAAACTCATAAAATAGAGCCAAATAAAACCCATTCTTGGTTTTCTTGCTATGTAATGGATGTATCCTGAGTCGATAATTGGAAACACACAGATGGAATCAGCCTTCCTAAAAACACAGTCTGGAACTCGGTAGAACGTATGGACTCTGGTGGACATGGAGTGATACTAGGAATATTGTTTAGTGGCTGGACAAGTAGGCAGCCGGATTAATATTCACCTAAATGTTTGCACTTAACAGTGTTATATTGGGTCACTGGATTACTCTTTTATTTCCACCACTCATCTTTGCTTTTTCCATATACTCAGTGTTCTTTATTTTTTTAATAAAAGATCTTCTGTGTAGAGAAAAGTGAAGGGTTTAGTGAAAGAGGGTACTCTCTGTAATCCTTGCCTTGCCCCACCCCCATTCTTCTCAGATACTGGTGTGAATTGGGCTGCATACCAGTAAGTGGGTTATGGCAGAGACAGCATCCTAGACATTCTTTCCTTCTCATCCTCTTCTGTCTGAAGCACGTTCAGTTTTGCTGTCCTTACTTCTGCTTTCCTTGCCAGAATGTCAAGGACAGCTGAAGAAAAATCAAATAGACTTGTGGATCAGTGCTATTACACATGTAAGGTTTTTAGCCTCAGCAAAAGCTTGAGTACTGCTCAGCAAATCCTTTCACTGTCTCCCAGTCAGCTCCCTCTCCCATCTATCATGCTCTTGTATTTGCATGTGCTGTTCTTTTCAGAAATACCTTTGTAAAAAGTTCCTTTTCAGATAAACCCTAGTCATCCTTCAAGACCAGCTGGAATGTTAGCTCAGTTTATGAAGCCCATCTTCCTCCTGCCACTTCCTCTTGCCCATCTTCCCATATCTAGTTGCTAGCAGAGCAAGTTTCTTTCTTTTTGTTCACTTTTAAGCATATCACAAGTGGTATTGTTGTTGGTATTTATACCTTTCTTTCCCACATGCATTTAATGGAGGCCATGTCCATGCCTCATTAATTGTTGTCAACCATGTGCCATGTACTGGGGTAGACATCAGTGTAGATTTGTTAGGTAAATAAATGCCTGAGAACTTGTGATCAGCCTCAAAATTCAGTCTGCTGGAGAAGCCAGAGTCGGTAGCTTAAGATTTGTCACAAATATCTTCCTGTTGATAATTATCATACTTTAATTAACTAATTTTTAGATTTTATTTATTTATTTTAGAGAGAGAGCATGTGTGTGAACAGGGGGAGAGGCAGAGGGAGACAGAGAGAGAACCTCAAGCAGACTCCACACTGAGCACCGAGCCCCAGCGGGCGGATCCTGTGTCCCTGGAGATATCAGCCCAGAGATCAGGACTCTACACCAAATCAAGTCGGTTGTTCAATGGACTGAGCCACTCAGTTGGTTTAATATTTTTTAAATATAATCTTAATATTTTTAAAATATAATTTTAAATTTATATTTAAAGTAAATCATATTTTATTTTAAATGCACCCCATCACTATGGGGGCGCCTGGGTGACTCAGTCCATTAAGCATCTGCTTTCGGCTCAGGTCATGATCTCAGGGTCCTGGGATTGAGCCCCCCATCAGGCACCTTGCTCAGCAGGGAGCTTGCTTCTCCCTCTCCCTCTGCCTACCGCTCCGCCTGCTGTGCTCTCTCTCTCTCTGTCAAATAAGTAAATAAAAATATTTAAAAAAAATAAGTAAAATGCATCACTACATAGTAATAGCATTAAGTGATAAACAGT
>CM052899.1:133902939-133923168 GCA_028534135.1 Potos flavus | reverse complement strand
TTTTTTTTAAAGATTTTATTTATTTATTTGACAAAGAGAGAGAGATCACAAGTAGGCAGAGAGGCAGGCAGAGAGAGGGGGGAAGCAGGCTCCCCACCAAGCAGAGAGCCCGACGTGGGGCTCGATCCCAGGACCCTGAGATCATGACCTGAGCCGAAGGCAGAGGCTTTAACCCACTGAGCCACCCAGGCGCCCCTGATTCAGATTTTTTAATGACAGTGAATGAACATTCTTTTTTCTAAGGTCTGTACTTGCATTTATATTTCAGATGTGAATATCTCATTAATGTTCCAAACTGATCTGTTATCTATTTGGAAGCAATAGCATATCATCAGACTTAGTTCTAATAGCTCACTTGTTCAAATTGTTGTATTTTGAATCACTTCTTATTTGTATTTCAGTTGTCTCAAATTAAATGGGGTCCTGAAAGGTTATTTCAAAACCTGGGATTATAGCACCCAGTGATTAATGATACCACTGTAAACTTATTAAAAGCAAGAAGGAAACATATTAATGACCATACTCTCCTCTGCTTATTATCAAGACTGCTTTCATTTTTATATATAGTGACCTCATACTCGGAGCAACTTACATTAGTAAGAGTCTAAAAATTATTTGAATAGCCAGGGTAAATATGCCTTTTCTTGATTCTTTTCTCCTCTGAGTGAAGTGAGGACACAGAGTTTGAAGTGTGTCGTGCTTATTTTTTTTTAGCTATTTATTCTCAGTCTAAGCCACTTATGTGAGCAGCCTTGACAGTTAACTTTGTAAATCATTCAGGAATCTGACTGCTTTCTCAAAACATACCTGGGCCTTTAGGCATGAGTCTACAGGTGATTGCTCCTGGATGTTTGCCTAAAGATGATTTAGAAAATTGGTTGGAAGCTTTGCTGTTCCCCAGCTATCAAAAATTAACCTGCCAGAAATTTGCAGACACGGCAACATTATGTTAATGATTCTGACTTATGTACAAGACTTTTTTTTTTTTTTTCTTTAAGCTGGCTATTCCAAATTCCAAAGATTCAGCATTTATTATTTGGTAATTTACTTTTGTATTTGCACTTTGAATAGGACATTCATTACTAGCCTCCTTGATTGTCTCTAGGGTGTTGGCTTGTGTATTTATTGGAGGCAGGTAACCAGTGTTCTCTTACTGTAGTGGTGAACATAATTCTCTTTGCTGGGAAAAAAGAGGAAAATCTCTGAACCAAAAACTGAACTCCAAGAGGGACTGTTGTCTGATTTCCAAATAGTCCAGGGAATATGTTGTGCTGCGGGTCCCCCTTGGGTATTCATTAAAGCATCCTGACTGGGTCACAGGGGTGAGAGCTGAGGGAGCTGAGAGGGGCCTAGTTTGTGACACGTACACAACTTTGTTTATATGTATGTATATGTATATATACTCATATATGTATGTATGCATGACTTAGAATATAGTCACAGTCTTTTCGTAAATTTATAAATTACTAAGTTCATTGCTGGAATTATTATGTACTATATAATTATAATGTAAGTTTCTAATGCTTTGAAATTTTACGTGTAAATTAGTTCATTCTTAAATTGAACCAGATGATCACCAAAGGCTTTTGTAGCTCTCAGTCCCTATGATTCTGTGTTCCTGATTGTGTTTCCAAAGGAAAGCCTCTAGTTTTATTTTTTACCTTTGCTTAATTCCAAGTGTAAACATTAAGCTGATCAAAGTGCTGCACAATCAAGTGGCATTATCAGTATTAATGGTTGAGAAAGGGAAGCTTTCTACTGTCAGCTTTTCCTATTTTAGCTACTTCTCAACCTCATTGTGCCTTTTTTCTGCCCAGTTACATTTCTATTTCCATTTAGATTCTTTGGGTTTAGTCTGAGTGTGTAAGAAGGGTTCCCTCCCATCATGAAGAAGTGTGGTCCAGTTCTTTAGAAGTTTGAAATCTGGGATCCTAAATTCAGAAGCTTCCAAGGGCCAAGTAAAAATCCTTAAGAAGTTAGGTATATATTGCATAAATGTGGCCGGATTCTCAGATTATTTTTCGAGAAACCAGAAACCCAGGTTTTATTGTTAAATACTCCACTTTTTTTAGTGCTATTTAAAATTATTTTAAAACTTTAAGAAGAAGGAGAAGGAGAAAGGAATAAAAGTGACGCAACTCTGTAAGGCCAAGTCTACTAGTTCTTAAAACCGTCACTTTACAGCCTGGCATTCTCTTCAGCTTCATGCTGATACTCTGTTGTGAATCCCTCTCCAAATAGACTCCTCCCCTTGGGGGATCTCCCCTCCTCACTGCTATCTTGTACCAGTGTGAACTTGCCTGGTAACTATAATTATCCCTGGATTTTGGCAAAAGTTCCTCAAAGGTAGTTACCATGCTTATTATATTTCAGAACGACTCTCTCCTGAACGAACATCGGGTTCACAGGCATCCAAGATAGATAGATGCTGACCCTCTGCTTATCCACAGACTTAAATTACTTCCTTTTTGCCTGTCACTTTTCTTTCTCATGGATCAGCCCAGAATGTTTTCCCTGTTTTCTGATTTATTCTTTATATTTCAGAGTCATCACTGCGCTTGATTCAGTGCACATCTCAGCACTAGTAGTTCCCTTCTTTTTGATATTTTTTAAACATTTTTTAAGATTTTATTTATTTACTTGTGAAAGAGAGAGCGTGAGAGAGAGAGTGAGCATGAGGGGGGAGGGTCAGAGGGAGAAGCTGAGCAGAGAGCCCAATGTGGGACTCGATCCTGGGACTCCGGAATCATGAGCTGAAGGCAGACACTTACCCTACTGAGCCATCCAGGCACCCAGTAGTTCCCTTATTATCTTTTCATTACTGTACTAACATAACCCTTCTTATCGCTTTTAACACTCTTGCACTTTTTACGTTCATGTGAAGAATGGGGTGGATAATGTACACAAAGTAATTAAAAGTGTAACGTAAATATAGTGACCACACATTAGGTTAAAGAACAGCGTTGTGGACTGGTATTAGAATGACATTACCTGACTGCCGAATCCATTTGTCGTTGGCAGTTGGGGTGGATCTCCTGTGGTTCTTGAACACAGACATGCTTACTTCTGTGAAATTTTAAAGTGGCAAATTCTCAAGAAAAGAGCTTTTGTTCTGAAGTAGCTCTTATGGCACAGAAGTTGTAGTCTACGTAGACTGGTGCTCTAGAGACCCTGAAATGATTCAGCCGGTACTTTTATGAAATGGTTTTCAGGTTCCTCTTTCAAACGTCAGTTTGATTTTGTCTGTGTTCCAATGTATGGACACGACTATCATGAGTGATCTTGCCTGTCGCTTTGTTGAAACCAGTTAAACTCTGTCTTTGGCACTTCCCTGCTCTACATGTCTGATAGGTTCTGAAAGGATGATGTTTTAGTGAGAGATGCCATTTTGATTATTTACTCAGAGGGAGATGTGCATTATTGTCTTATGTTGTCCTGGGGATCTATTAAATGCATTTATTTCTTTACAACAATGTTATGAAGAGGGGCTGTTATTACTGTTTTACAGGAGAAGCCACGATATAGGGAGTGGAAATTACTTGCCCAGATCACATGGGTGGTCAATTAGTCCTGGGAGGTTGAATACAAAGCTCTCACTTGTAACCACTGCACTATACTGTCTGTTTCTCATTCATTCATTTTGGATTGCTCATGGTTAGTGTAGCCACAGTAGGCCCTGATAAACAATAATCCTTGTCTAGTACCACACAAATCAATTCCTAATAAGTTGTTATGGAAGCTTTTTAAAGAATAACGTAAAACTCTTCTGTCGATATTTTGAAGAATTTACTATACTCTTTTGCAAACTGAAAATGCATTTGTCGGTCAGCTTGTAGTCTTCTGGCCCTGCTCCAATCTTTTAAGTTCCTTCAAAGATTATTACAGTTGTTGGATCTATTTTGCAAGTTCTCTCAAAAAAAATCTGGTCCTTGGTCAGGTGGTCCAGGAGATTGGAATACTTTTCCAGCAAGTGAGTGTTTCTCAACATTTTCTCCAGCTTCCCTTTTCCTTCTGACCAGTTTTTCATCTGCTCTTTTCAGTCAAGTGGTAATTCTCGTTGAAAGAATTCTGAGACAAAATGAACATTAGCTGTTTGGCTATCTTCTTCTTTTTTTAAAGAAGAAGATTTATTTGACAGAGAGAAACAGAGCAAGAGAGGGAACACAAGCAGAGGGAATGGGAGAGGGAGAAGCAGGCTTCCTGCAGAGCAGGGAGCCTGATGCGGGGCTCGATCCCAGTACCCTGGGATCATGACCTGAGCAGGAGGCAGACGCTTAACGACTGAGCCACCCAGGCACCCCTGTTTGGCTTTTAATCATCCTTTTAATTATCCTTTACTTTTTATACCATTAATCTCAAAATGTATGTCTTTTCCTTCCTTGTTTGTGATTATTTGTGTATTGCTTTAAATTATTGCATCGCTTGTTTGGAATTTAGCTGAGGGGGAATTTAAAAGTAAATTGGAAGTTATCTTTTCTGTACAGCGGAGTAGATTTTACAAAAATCCGAGTTTTCTCTGAGCTGGTGGTACCAATAATTACCAACGTGTTTTACTTTTTTCAGGGCTTGAGCCTGGTAAAAGGACTTGACATTTTCAGGAACATCATTTTTATCTCTCAATATAAACCTCCAAAGGTTAACTTCCCTTGTTTGTTTATTTGTTTTGTGGGAAGAAGTACAGTGAGTTAATGAAGACCAAACACTGGAAGCACATTCTTACCTTGCCAGTGATTCACTTTATGTTAATTTTTACCTTCCATCAAGTATAATTCTGCAAACAAACTGGGTTTATAACCTCTAAGGATGACTGAGGACATCCAGGATAGAATCATGTTTTTTAAAATGCAAAGCTAGTTAAATTTGTGGTGCATTTGACAATCTGTAGTCATATTCTGTCATTTGTATTAATGGAAAAAGAATCTGTGCCTTTGAAAAACTAAATTTAGTATTTTTTGTATTAAAAATCTTAACATTTTTGGGATTCACTTTCTTATTTTTTATGCTTGAGGTCTTTTATACACACACATACACACTCATATAAAACCAAACTTTAGCAAGAATTTAAACATGAAAATTTTAAAACAGTATTTCTCAGCTGAACAAAAAGCATACTGAAAAATGCTTAATGTACTTTCCACAAGCCTGTGACAAATCTTGCCCATACCTCTTAGAGTCAGTTTCATTGTAAAATATATTCAGTGCTTTTACTTCACTTTCCAATATCTTGAATTTCTCAGAATTGAAATGCAGTATTTCTATTAGATCCATATTCCTAAGTCTATCCCTGACACATTTGCCCTCCTATGAATAATATCATTGTAGTCCGTGATAGATCACAATGTCAAGAAACTGATCTTGGTCCAATTTTTAACTCTGTTGGAAGAAATAAAAGAATTCCATTTGCTTCCAGATTTTGGAGAGAAGAAAAAACACAGTTATTCAAAACATAGTTTTAGTATTTATTCATGGTTTCTAATTAGTACTGCTTATTATTGTTATTTTATAAGCCATTATAATCCTTTGGTAGCAAGTTTATATTATGTAGGCTTACATTTATAGAATCCCCCAAAGTGTTTATTTTAGCTACCCGCTCCCTCATTCCCCCAGGACTAATGTATTTTTATAAACTTTAGCCTGGTTATTAACATTTCTACGTCATCAAGACTCAATACTAGTAATCCCAGGGGATCTTTCTTCTTAGTGTTGAATAGACCCATGGATCAGATCCCTTGATAAATTGTAGTCTGGATATCAGTAAAAAAAGACCTCCTCCTTATTACAACATCAGAAAATCCCCAAGTGAAGATACATTTTGCTCTATAAGACACCATGGTTTTGGAACTGATAATGACTTTTCCATCTACATCAGAATCCTGTCTACATTTAGCTCTTGCAATATTTAGGACCTATCAGGACCTCCTGGGTTGTGTAAGCACGTGGCATATGTAGTTCATTAAGTAGTTCATAGGGACTTGGGGTCAAGTTTTTGATCTGTTTCTCTGGAATGTGTGACTTTGAGGATGTTACTTCATCTCCCTGAGCTCCATCCCCGTATACAAGGACCATGCAAATAGTACTGTCTTCTGATTATGTTATATTAAATAACCTAGTGCACATAGAGTGCTTAGATCTGGATCAGGCACATTCATATTTACACTTTGTAGCCCCCAACTATAACATGGATGTGACTATAAACAATAGATAAGTTAACTACCACAGGAGTAATCATATCTTATTCATATATGTCAATAAATAAAGTAACTCAGTTTTAGGAAATATAATTAGATACCTTTGAATATTGCAAGTGGAATAAAAATAGTCCTTATATACTTGCTCCCTTAAATCCCATATCCAAGATAAGAAGATACTAATTTATTTTTACCCATCTTTCAAAGATTTTAAAGCATTCTCATATTTGCTTCATTAGCTCTTAATATCACTTCAGGCATACCTCTCCATCAATTGAGCTTATCTCAGAATTAATTCATGATCTATTCCAAAAAATTCTTTGACCAGCATTCTTCTCATAGTCACCATATTTAGTTTTTTAAGATTCATTTATTTATTTGACAGAGAGCAAGCGAGCAAACATGAGTGGGAGGAGGGGCAGAGGAATAGAGAGAGAGAAAGAGAGAGAAGCAGACTCTCCACTGAATGTGGAGCCCGAAGCAGTGCTCAGTACCATTGACCAGATCATGACTAGAGCTGAAATCAAGAGTCAGGTGCTTGGGTGCCTGGGTGGCTTAGTCAGTCGGTTAAGTGTCTGCCTTTGGCTCAGGTCATGATCCCAGACTCCTGGAATTGAGGCCTGCATCGGGCTCCCTGAAACCTGCTTCTCCCTCTCCCTCTGCCACTCCCCCTGCTTGTGCTCTCTCACTCTCTCTCTCAAATAAATAAGATCTTAAAAAAAGAAAAAAAAAAAAGAGTCGGAGCTTAACTGACTAAGCCACCCAGGCGCCCCCATATTTAATTATTTTTTAATCAAGACAAATGGCATGACGATTTAATAGAAGACCATCACTACTCAGAATTGTTCAGGCTTTTTCCTAAATCTAAACAACCAAAGCAATTTTCTTCACATCCTAGGGTCTTTACAGTTTTATCCTCACAGTGTTTGTATTGCATGAAGTCTCACTGAGCTGCAAGTTAGTCCTTGTCTCTCACTGACATGTGAGAGAAAGGAGGAAAACGGCAGTGTTGGCTTTTTATATCTTACTCCTGTACTTTTTTTCTTTGAAATGTTTATATTTAAAATACTCAACTTTCATTGGAAATCTCTGTGATTCTTTTATAAAGTGATGCAAATCAATGCAGACTCAAATAGGTTGCCAAGATATATGCCAGTGACTTATTAGATTCTCTCTTTTCTATGGTTTCAAAAATCATTACTTTATGATTCAATTTAGGAAACATTTGAATAAGTACTTGGTATCTAACACTGTGCTAGAGGCTTCAAGGATTCTTAAAGAAGTAAAAAATGGGTCTTAGAATCAAGGAACTTCAGATTTCATTGGAGTTTATGAGATCTGTATGATTAAATGTCAAAACACATGAACATATAGATATTAATACCATGTGAGGTCACAGTCAAAAGAGATGAGAATGACTCAAATATTTGAAGATGGTTTCATTGACTATTAAACCTGTAAAGATGTGAAACATTTGAATAGTATTTGAAACCTAATAATGGTTTGGTTGTTTTTATATGGATGAGAGATAGATGAAGGCCCAAATGAACTGAATTTGATATCTTCTACCAAAGCATTTAGCCAACAGCTATTTATAGGAAGAATCACAGTTTATAGGAAGTGTACATTTCTGTCTGTTTTTTTCCCTGGGCATTGCTTGATCTACTTGTTAATAAATAATGAAATGACTAGAGACAGTGTAGTGTAGTATAATTTATGTCAGAAGTAGAGTGTAATGGTAAGAACAAAGGTTTTGGTGTAGATATTGTAGGTTTGACTCTTATTTTTGATGGTTATTGCCTTTCTGATTTTGGAAACATTATTTAGTATCACCAAGTCTCATTTTTTTTCATCCACATATGTGTTTTCAGGATGGCTGTGAGAATTAAATAAGGTAAATGGAAAGTGCTTAGCAGTTTCTGTCATAGACTACACCTCGACACCCCAAGATTGAACTATGACTCTATTTGAGAGACGTGTTTTATGACCTTTGTCATCATACGCAACCAAATCTAGTTACTTAATCTGTATTAAGAGAAAAATGTCAATTTGCCAAGGTGTTTCTAAGAATTTAGGTGATTGCTGTTTTGAAGTCAGCCATGGTGTGTGTGTGGTGGTGGTGGGGACTACAGATCAGTCATATTTGTCTTTTTAAGAGGTAGTTTAAAGCATAGTGCTGAATAGAAGAGACATGTAATTGTGATTAAAGAATCACAGTAAAATATGATACAAAGCATAATACAGTGTTTCAGTGTAGTATTTACAAGGACTTTGGAACCAGCCAGGAAGGTCAAAGAGAGTATCTCCTTTGAAAAGAAGAAACATCTAAATTGAGTTCTGAAAGGCTCTATGATTTGCCATGCAAATGTGAGGAGGAAAGTCTTTGAGGCAGAAGGAAACAAAATATATGAGGGTCCAAAGCTAAGAGAGGATTGTTCTTTTAAGCATCTGAGTTCTGTGGGGCTAGGTGTTAGACTTGGAAGGGAGACAGAGAAGGAAAAGATTGAAGAGGAAAAACGGAGATCCAGGAAAGGCGAGATAAGCCAAGTTTCTGCTTTCAACATTATTGCATGTTGAAGGAATCAAGACTTCTCTATAAGGGTCATCTTTAATATGTAACAGTTACCAAAATTGCTTTATTTTTTAGCAGTACCATAGATTCTGGGAAATCTATGGTCATTTCGTAACCACCTGTGTTGTATGGTCATTTAGCCATCTATGACTACATAATTATACATTTTTCATTCCTATGTATTATGTGTCTTATTTTTTAATAAAAACCTTTATGAAATTCTATATGCTGAGTATCTAAATTCTGCCTGATAACAGTAACTCTTTCAAAATTAGAAAGTAAATTCAGTTTGGGGTCACCTTCTCAGGAATCACCCCTTTCCTCTGTAAGTGCTAATTCTATTTTATAGCTGTTTCAGTTTTACCAGGAAGAAATGTTAACCTCACAATGGTGTTATTTCTAGACTCCACTTTCTTGAAGAAATTTGGGCAACTTTTGCTTTCATATTCTCTGAACAGTGTATTAATCACTGCTCTCAGATCTTCCACTAACCTGGGCTGCTTGTTGCCTGGGCCGGCATCCTGAACTTATTTAAAAATCTCTTCCTTGGTATCCTCCCATGACCTTTATTTTGGGCCCTAGTTTCCTCCTAATCATATTTGTTCTATCATAGTCAATATTAAGAGCATTTACCTTGACTGAGAAAAGAGAAGGAAATAGCAGTTGAGGACTCCTGTCTCCCCTAGTTTCGTCCTACTTTATACAATGCCACCTATTCACCAGGAACCAGACACCTTACCTTCTTTATTTTGAATAATGAGGAACCAGTTCATTATTTTTTTCCTGTGATGTACTGACTGCCACCACTCTCAAAAACTGCTATAACTCAACCACAAAGGGACATGTCTTTTCTTTTTTTTTTTTTTTAAGATTTTATTTTATTTATTTGACAGAGAGATTGCAAGAGAGGGAACCCAAGCGGGGCGGGGGGGGGGGGGCGGAGAGGGAGAAGCAGGCTCCCCGCTGAACAGGGAGCCCGATGTGGGGCTTGATGTGGGTCCTGGGACCCCAGGATCATGACCTGAGCTGAAGGCAGATGCCCCAGGACATGTCTTTTAAAATACTTCCAGACAAAGTACCAACACCTCCCATCTCGGGGACAGTGCCAGAGAAGATTTACAAAATAGAGCTCAGGTGTATTAGGAACTGTGCATATTTAGATGTGTTTAGACTCCAGTACAAAGGAGAAAATTTCACATTTGGGATTTCTGAAAAATGTTTAATGTAATCTTGGTATATTTAGTCATTAGGAAGACAATAGCTAAATTAAGAAGGCAAATGTAAAATCATTGCAGAAACAGTTCATTCTCAATTTGCTTTATGCTGTATTATTTCCTAATTATAAAATAAACTGTTTTGTTAACATTATTAAATATAATAATTGGAATGAGATTTACAATATGTAAAATACTTTTTAATAGAGATTGAGCTTTGTAGTTAAGATACCCCTAATTTTCCCAGAAATAAGGAATTTAAAAATGATGTATTAGTTCACTTTGGCATTAAAAAAAAAAAAAAAATCAGCCTATTCCTAACGAATAGTGAACTAGTGATTGGGCTTTAGTCCTTTTAATATTAGCTGTAGTTGAATATAAATGACAAAGCAGTTGTTTTTATATCTGGTACATTAAAAAAGACCATGGAAAAGTCTGATCTCTGTGAATTTTTAAGTTTAATTCTAACCCTTCATTTTGCAAGAAGAGTAAATACTTCTAAATTTCTCCCATTTGAGTGGAATGTCTGTCTCCTGTGAGGTGCCAGAAAAAGCCTTAAATGATACTGATGTGCTGCTAGTCATCTAATGAGGCATTCAGTGCAACGTGATTATGACTGTGTTAATCGGTCATTTCAAGTTCTGTCCATCAAAACTGTGGGCATCCTTTTCTCAAATGAATCAAAATAGTTCCCAGGACCAGGGAGACGTAAGTACTGAAATAGGAGAAAACATGCCATAAAGTGGAAGTGACTGGCTAACACCAAATGTAATATAGAGAGCTTCACAGTTGGGGATAAAATAAGCTATGTTTATTTAACCATTTAATGTAGACTTTTCTTATTTGATCCAGGTTAATTTTGACTTTCTTTGAAATACATGAAAATTATTTTGAGATAGACTTGTTGGTTGTCATCTTTGATTATCTGCATGGTGTCTGCATGGAAGAAAAAACAAGTAGATTTCAGAAAGTTTCCATAATAGTTACAGATGCAATCAAAGTGGCCAATATTGAGAATTACTGCTCCACAAATAATTGTGGTTGGTTTCTAACTTTGATTTTATTCAGTCTAATAACAAGTATTGCTCTATAGATAATTGTTGATGGTTGCAGACACTGATTTCATTCAATTAAGCTGGTAACCTTTTTAAGAAACTGCCTGGGAGAAAGCCAAGAATTCCAGTCAACTGATTTCTAGGGGAACTGAATTGAAATTGTCTTAACCTAGAAAATGTTCCATGTAGGCCACAGCTGCGTTAATTAACCTTTTTCTTAAACCACCGTCTACACACAGAACTCCAAATGGGCAAATATAGCAAAGGATCATGTTATCTGGATTCAGATTTTGCTCAGAATGATTATCAACTTGGAAAGACATTATAAAATATGTTTGGGACATATAATACGAGTATGAAGGATACTCTGTCTTTCTAAATCACATCAAAATTCTGATTCTCTCTCCTTCCCTTTCTTCCTTTCTAAAAAAAAAAAATCACTGTGTGTATTCAACAAAAGCAAAACCAGTGTGAATTACACAAAGATTTGCTTTATGTCAAATTATAAATCCATAATGATAAACATTGTGCTTGGAAGACATTGGAAACTTGGTTAAACATACTTTTAATCTAATGAAATGGAGAATTATCAGAATAGTATAATTGACTTATGATCATTACTGCCAGTACTGAAATTTTGTTTTTTATCTTTTGTGTCTCCAGAATGGGAGAGGAAAAAAATACATTGTACTGAAAGTGTATACTGTATCTGCGGGAAAAATAAAAATTTCTTTAAAAAAAAACACAGAACCTTTGAGTAAGTACCAATACATGTTCGGAAGGCCAAGGTCATAGGTCCCGGTAACCATGTCAAAAAAGGGCATCTTATGTTTTATGGCTACAGCCAAGTCATTTGCAATGTTGTATTGTTGATCATGCTAGTTAAGAGGCAGAAAAGTATTAGTGGAATTTCACAACCATCTCTCTCTACTGGGGAAAGGTGGGGAGAGAAATGATAAACTCTTCAAAACATGCTCATTTGAATGATCAGTAGTAGGTATTATCTTTATATACAGAACATTTGAGCTAATTTTTATTAATTGCATCAACTTGAATAATAATTTTGCATTTCTGGGAACTTAGAATCTACCAAAGAACAACTTGATAAAAGCCATTTGTGACATTGTTACAGAGACTGTGTCTTTTTTGTTTTTTGTTTTTTCCCCTAAAGATCTATTTATTTATTTAGTGCAAGTGGGGAGAGAGAGAGAATTTTGGCAGACTCCATGCTGAGTTTGGATTCCTACATGGGACTGCATCTCAACGACCCTGAGATCATGACCTGAGCTGAAATCAAGAATCAGATGCTTAACCTACTGAGCCACCCAGGCACCCCAGATACTGGGTTTTAATAAGTGAAGCTTCATCATCTGCTGATGATCTTTCCTCATCATGTTCACAATTCAAAAGGTTATTTCCCAGGTTGTTTTGATTGACTGACTCTTCCATGGTTCCCTGGCAGGCCTGGCATATACTTGACCATTTTAGGCTGTATCTTCTAGGTTTTGTGTCTACCCTATGATAGCATTAGTTGTTGCCTGTCTTCCCTCCCAAGGCTAAACAAAAGGGGAACAGTTAATAAGGCAGCTTTGAATAGTGGCAGAAGAATGTAGCAGATATATCTTGTGTTGGAAACAACTTCTAATCTCTGTGGGCAAAAGCTCTAAGTAATATAAGATAAAAAGTGTAGCATAAGGAGTTCTGTTAGGGGAGGAAAACGTGAGATAATTGGCTAA
Organism: Potos flavus; assembly: GCA_028534135.1. Taxonomy (NCBI): domain Eukaryota; kingdom Metazoa; phylum Chordata; class Mammalia; order Carnivora; family Procyonidae; genus Potos; species Potos flavus. The sequence continues at coordinate 133,910,403 of CM052899.1, read as the reverse complement.
AATGGACAGGTTTTGAAATTTACTAGCCTTGAACATGAAGAGAAGTGCTGAATCAAACTGGCTTTTGGATAAAAGCAATATAACATACTGTGGAGGTCAGTCAGTTCCAGTAAGTGGGAGGTCCTGGCACACACAGTAAGATAATGTGAAAAATTAGCTTCAATCTAAGATTTTTTGACTTTTAGTCAATTTCATTCAACGTAAAGAGATTAACTTAAAAAAAAAGAATGATCTTCAAAGTTTGCATTTTGGAATTCATCTTTTCCTTAGTCCTGAGGAAAAACACATACATCAATGCACATGAATATTTCGGAAAAATTATCCACAGTGGTGTAAAATTAATGAGGAATTATATTAACTTTTGCATTTTACAACTTTAAATCTTGATGTATTTATAGAATTTTATTCAGGCAGTTACAATTTGATAAACTCAACAGTAACTTGTACCATCTCAGGTTAGATTTTTATTTTTATTTTTGTAGTGAGTCTAACAGTAATTTTATTTTCAGAGAGGTCCTCTGGGCCACCTCCTTAGGCCTCCTCTAGCCACCCTGCACAACTGTATTTGAAGGGTCTTTCAGACCCTCGACTGTGTTCTCCATTTCATGGTTTTTCAGGCCTGGGACTACTTAAGACAGAGCTCCATTTTCTAGGCTTTTACCATGTGTTACTACTATGTTACCTTTTTAAATGCATTTAGAGATACTTTAGAAAGATTAAATTGTGCTCATACATATTCATAAGGCAGAATGAAGAGCTGACTCTTTTATTTGGGGAGACTTTTAGAGAGTAGGGATTCTAGAGTCTTAAACATGCCATTCAATTTTAACATTATTTCTCTTGGAAAAAGATTTTTCATATATTGGTTTGATTCATTAAGCATTTCATCTTTTTTGATAGAATTTGTGGATGAAGAATATTCTGTAGTGGATCCCATATTGAGATTTGTGGTAAATACATATATTTTTATAGACTTATAAAATTATAGGGATAAGAATTTTCAAGAAGTACTTTTTCTAATATAGTTATTTAGAATGTAATGCATATCCTTATAGAATGAAAATAGTTTATATGTAAGAAAAATCTAATCATTCCAAAAAATGTTATGCCTGACTCAAAAATCATTTGGATCCAAATTATAATAGTCCAGTAAGTAAAGGAAACCATGAATTAATATTGGTGCCTTTGTTCTTTAACAATAAATTCACAAGGACATTATGGTAGTAACGCAGTGGAGAGTTAGTGTTTAGCATTGTATTTTCAGTAATGGAAATGTGCAGAATTATTGCTAATAAATGAATTTTAATTTATTTTTTTAGTATTAGTAGTAGTATTTAGTATATAATATTAGTATTTTAGTAGTTAGTATTTCAACATTAGTAGTGGTATTTAGTAGTTTTGCAAATATTCTAATTCCGATGCATTATATTTTCTGTAAGCATTATAATACTGAGTCTAATCGTAATTTTGGTGCATTAAATGCTGTATTTTAAAATATGTTTAATAGATTTAAGCAGACATAAATAAATTGCATAAATGAAAGCACCTATAGTTCTAGTTGGAAAACTAAGCTTTCAACTCTGTTGGAATGTATTTATAATAACTTTTGTAAAAGCAAAGTAAATATCTCATATAATAAATTACTGGCATGTGATATTTATGAGGCATCAGTCAGCATTTTCTTATTTTCCACAAGGGTCACAGCTGCAGCTTAGCATGAATAAAAGTCTCTGTCCCCTCCCCCCAAAATGATTTGTATATTTTAAGTAACAGTTACACAGAGAGAGTACTTGTAACACCACTATACTATCATTGATCTCAGAGATTGGCCAACCTGCAGGTACACTCATCCCATTTTCCACTGCCACATTAGCCCTGGAGAGTTGAGGAGGCCCAAGTTGGATTCATTTTCACCCAGAGTATTCATTTCCTTATCCCTTTTTTGGTTTTAGCTTGCCTAAAAGCTATCCTCCACATTTCAGCACAGACTAGAAAGATCACTGTGAGTTGTTGTTAGCTTGGTAAATAAAGATGCTGTCCCTCCCTTAATATCATGATTTTATAAGAAGAACCTGTGTACCTGTAACTAACATTGTGTGTCAACTATACTTCAATGAAAAAAACGAAAGAAAAACAGAAGTAACTTCTGTTCTCTGTCTCTCTCATGTACTGGCACACAAAAACTGAGCTATTCAATTAAAAGACAGGCTGTCCATGGACTGAATCTCTATATCTATTTCAGAGAAGCTATTATTTGTCTTAAATTGGAATAGGCTGTGGAATATTTTAGTTACTTTCATTTTTTTTATTTCAATAATTCGATTCCAGTATTGTAATTATGAAATATGTAGTACACATGTACCTCCAAAGGGATGTTGAAATGTTTTAAAGATATAAAATCCTAATCAAGTAAGTTTTGTGGAAGTATATGAATATAATCTTAGTCTAAAATCTTGGCAAGGAAAATTTGATAACTGACTTTAAAATTCCTAAATATATATAATTATCAGATTGGCCAACATGCCATTTTTTATGATCCCATGTAAACATTTGATTGATTTTCTAAAACATATGCATTCACTTGTCAGATAGTCCATGAAATTTATTTTACTTTTGTTATGAATCCAATTTATTGACTGATCAAAATGAAAAAATAAGTATAGGTAGTTTAGGGGGAAAAAGTGTATCTTGATTAATATTGCTTCAGTTCTTTTGAAAGTTATTTGTATTTTGAGTGGGCAAGGTCAACTTCTTAATGTAAAAGACACAGGCCTGATATTCCAATTTGAAATAATTGCAGCTTTTCTCTCATGAATTCATTTTTTCTCTCCATGCAGATGCGAAATGTAGAACTTCATCTTGAGAATAGTTATTCCTTTTACTTGCTGACTAATCTTACTAAATCTACCTCTTCTTACTATCAGTTGGGTTTTATTCTAGGGTGTAATAAAGTGTCTAAGAATTTATTCGACTCAGTCATATTTTGAGGGAGGAAGGTTTGAGGAAAATACTCATGTATCTTAATTTCTTAATAATTTATGGAAATGCCCTATGGAAAATTTAACATCGAGTTGCTAGCATACCTTTTTAGTGCTAGTAATCTACTCTTAAAAGAAAGAAATGTCCTTTCTTTTCATTTTATTCCAGTTGTATGTGACATATTTAAATATGACACATATTTGGAAAAAGACTTTATGTAAAATTAAATATTAAACCTCTAATATATCATTTATTAATTGGGCAAGATAATTATTTGAGAAACACTGCTACTACACTATAGGAAATATATGAGTTTATCATATGGCAAAAACTGTATTAATTCTTTAAGACTAAGGACATTTACTTAGAGATTGGAGAGTACTCTTGGGAAAATGAATAATTTTGTCAACTCATTAATTGTTTGCTCTTTATAGTTAGAGCTTTAAGAAGTGAATGGTAAGTGATAGTATATCCACTATTTCCTGGGCATTCAGATAGTAACTTGTTCAATTAAAAATTCTTGTTAGGTCAGACATAATGGATTCCTGTTGTTACTTTAGTATTTATTCAATGAAAATGATCAATATTTGGCCCCAAGGGAGCTACACTGATAAGAGACTCTGCACTAAGTCTCTCTGTTCATTATAAACTTTTGGCTGGTAGGTGCAGGATCTGCTGTATGACTGTGGAATGAGAATTCAGACATTCTTTTCTTTTTCTCCCTTTTTAATGGCACATACTCTTTTATTAGTGCATTTTGCATTGTCCTCCTGGTTCTCTTGTGTGTGCTCTTTTAAGAAGAGATTTCTAAAAGAATTTGAGAACAATAGGTCTGATTTTAAGAAATTTAACTACATGCACTTGAACTCTGTACAGAGCCCATTTGTTTCCAGCTTGAATAGATTAAATCTTATCGTGGTAGTGTACAGACTGGTTGAACCAAATAGGTAGAGAAATAATCATTCTTTGTTATCATAGTCACCTTTGCCAAGTTTTAAATGTATCTGTGTTTAAATTTAATGAAACTGATTTGTGATTTTTCTGAAGCATGGCATTAAATAAAGCCATAATAAAATCTATTTTGCTTTGCTACTTCAAGCACTTTCCAAATATGGCCTAATGCTCTATTCAAGTAATAATGTCATTTGCAGAACAAGCTGTCAGATTGGACTAGCTCTAAATTTGGCTAGAGCCAAATTCTTTTAAAAATGAAACCAAAATGCAAGTCTTTGCCATTCTTCAGCAAAGCCTGACTCAGATCATCACATTTAATATAATAGATGATTTATTAACTTGCCATTTAATTCATCTGAGTAAAAGATTTAAATGAGATCATCGATTTGAGAGCTGGCAAGAACTTTAACAAATCATTTAGCTCTACTCCCTTGTTTTACAAATGGAGAAACTGAGACCAAAAGAAATTAGAGTAGCATGCCCAAGTTACGTATCAAATTGTTGCCAGAAAAACCAGTTTCTCTAACTTGCAGGTTTCTTTTCAAAATAATCATGTCAAAGAGATTGGTTACTGTTTACAAGATGCAATAATTGTATAAAATTTGTTTATATAAATCAATTTGTTTTCAGATCCTAATTTGCTGAGAACTGTTACAGTACAAATAATTTAGACCTGTGGAGCTTGCAACAACAATCACATTTAAAGGTCAGAATATCTAAAGGTTAAATGTTAGAGGCCCAGAAACAATAGTTACAGCTTTTAAGCCTAAACTTAAAATTGTAAGCTCCTGAGTGCAGGGACCCTGCTTACTTCTATGTTTTCATGAAGGGAAACCTTAAAGGTTCAAGTACTCACAAAATGTTGTTGCATGACTGATTTAATTCTATAGAGGGTGGGAATTTGAGAGAATTTTACATGTTTGGCACCAATATTTCCCACACTGGAATCATATTATTTGTATTATTTTTCAGTTAATGTTCTTAATAAGGAAAAAAGTCTGTTTATCTGAGATTAGATATTCTGGGAAGCATGTATTTGCCTAAGCATGAAGGTCTTAAGTAAGCACCTTAGTGGAGTGGCAATTATAGTGGGTCAGATGTTGCATGTAACACTGCATCAGAGGAAAGAAGTACACAACCCAAAGGTGGTTGGAGAGGTTGTCAGGAAATTAATGTTACCAGAAACATTTATTTATTTATTTAAAGATTTTTATTTATTCATTTGACAGAAAGAGAGATCACAAACAGGCAGAGAGGCAGGCAGAGAGAGAGGGGGAAGCAGGCTCCCTGCTGAGCAGAGAGCCCGATGCGGGGCTCGATCCCAGGACCCTGAGATCCTGACCTGAGCAGAAGGCAGAGGCTTTAACCCACTGAGCCACCCAGGCACCCCTAGAAACATGTTTTTATTATTGCTGCCAATAAGCAGATGAAATGTTAAGAATCACCAAGAAATGCAGAATGTCCAAAACACCTGCTTTTCATAGCAGCTAATATAGTAAGAAAGTGTTTCCTTAAATATGGAGTCCCTGCTATGTCAAAAACACCTGATTTTTGTTTATGACTTTCTCCATCAATTCCTTCATTGACCATAGTTATGTCAACACTTAATTTTGAAAGACCTGATGCTTGTGGTTTCCAGATTCCTTTTACACTATGAATATGGGAAATGATAGTATTCATCTGGTACATTCATTCTTAGAGAACTGTGTTTCATAGTAAATGGAGGAAATCTGTGGCTAAAGGAAACAACAGAAAAGCAGTAATTGAATGTCTCTTGTACGAGAGGAATTTAAGAGACCTTCTCTTAGAAAATGCCAAAAATAGGTATTAGTGTTCTCTTTCTCCACAATTAATGCTCAGGGAGTACAACTAAGAAGTAGTGGAACCAGAATTCAAATCCAGGTCTTCAAAGTCTAAGTTAGGACTATAAACTCAAAGGCCTTTAGGAGCCAAGAAGGTCAAATGAAATGTGAAATTTATATTTGTTGTAAATCTTTGCTCTTCACAACTGTATTGCATTGAATATCTAAAGTCCTTGCCCTTCAAGATTTGACAGAATCAAATGCTATCCAGTTTTTCAAATATCTCATCTCACATAAGTTTATACAGTGGCATTAGGAAGTATAATTATTCTAAGGCTTTTGGTGGCTCAGAAGAAGAGTACTGTTAAGTTTTTTTAGTATTTTAGATCTTGAAATAAATGGGAAGAATTTGCAAAATGAAATCTATGTTAATGTATATAGAGCTTTTATGTACACATCACTGTGAGGTAGGTATTTATAAGATTGATTTTGTGGCATTTAAGGAAAAAAACTAAATCACTAAAGGCTGAAATGGATAAGGAAACAGAGAATCCTACTTCTTTTCTGATCTCTGCTGAAAGCAGCTGCGTCCCAGAGCTCACTAATTTACGGAAGAGTATTCACTGCTTTTGGGCTTCACATTATTCAGAAGCAGCATTCATGGCCAGCCCAGAATTAATGTGTAAGTGACCTTTCTCAGAACTGGAACAGAGGAAAACATCACTTATCATTGGAAGATGTAGATTTTTAGATGTCATGAACCTCTCTTCTGTTTGCGCTAAATGGTAGAAGGGCTTCTTTTTCACAAATGTTCATTCTCATTAGAGAATGAATAGGTGATATATAGTTCTATCTAATTTTAGATTCTTGCTGTTTATCTGTGTGATGTTTAATGCAAATCAAGAGGGAGGAAAATGATGTGTCCGTTTAACAAAGAACCCTTCAGTGTGTATTAAATTTACCATTAGAGGTGAAAATATATTGTTTTTTTTTTTTTTTAAGTGCTTGATCTTTGTGAGGTATTCAGATAACAGAATGAATTCATAGTCAATTCCATATAATTTGAATACTTGGGAATTATTTAGAACATCTGATTTCTCTAAGTGATGATGTCTCATAGGACACTAAAACATTTTACTTTCTCATATAAATTTGTGTTTTGCTAAAGCAGAGCTTTTATAGAGTTTATAACAAGCTGTGTTTTGAGATACTGAGTTTTAAATTTTTGTGTGTCTTTGTGTTGGATTTTAGTGACAAACTTAAAATTTTGATGAAAACAATTTACATTGAGACACATGAAGTGTGTTCAGAAACTATATGTTTTAAAAAGAAATGTAGGTGTGGAGGTTCCTCAAAAAGTTGAAAATAGAGTTACCCTTTGACCCAGCAATTGCACTACTGGGTATTTACCCTAAAGATACAAATGTAGTGATCCGAAGGGGCACGTGTACCCGAATGTTTATAGCAGCAATGTCCACAATAGCCAAACTATGGAAAGAACCTAGATGTCCATCAACAGATGAATGGATAAAGAAGAAGTGGTATATATATACAATGGAATACTATGCAGCCATCAAGAGAAACGAAATCTTGCCATTTGCAACGACGTGGATGGAACTGGAGGGTATTATGCTAAGCGAAGTAAGTCAATCAGAGAAAGACAATTATCATATGATCTCTCTGATATGAAGAATTCGAGAGGCAGAGTGGGGGGTTGTGGGGGGTGGGA